>OZ017739.1:225028756-225561256 GCA_963969285.1 Odontomyia ornata
TCTTAATATTTAATATTATTATTCAAAGAGCTTTCTTGTATAAACGAGTCAACTCATACGCCATTAAACTACCCGTTAAAAGACAAAAGAAAAAACAACAACAAATTTAGCCGCGATTGAAGTCAAACACTGTCACTTCTGATTTCCATTGATTTCCCGACAAGAAATTCGCAGATGTAGCAGACATCTATGATTCCATGTCCACCTCATGTGTAAAAAATTAAATTTTCTATATTCAAATTCTAATGAATGTATACTATTCTGATGATTTCCTCGATTTTTATGAAAATCTCTATTCAAAATGGCAACCGCCGATGAAATTTTATATTGCCCCTATAATAACATCACTCTACACTCCAGCTTTGAAAAACATCTGTAAACATTATCACAGCTGTTCATTTCAATCGGTGGTTGACGTTTGAATTTTCCACCGGTTTTCAATAAAAATCGAGGCGACAATTTTGAATTAAATCGCTGATAACAAGTGTTAGTGATTATTAAATTTATAATTTATAATGTTTTGGCCCTCACCTAAAGAATAAAACATTCGGTGAGTACTTCTTGTAAACGTTTCCACACGATTTAATCGCGCACTTCATGTTTTGGCTTTTGCACTTAATTTCACTCCGAAACACTTTCACAGTGATAATGTTTTTAATTTTAAGATTGCGTGTACGAAATCGGCACTTTTATTCACGATTTTTATTCAAATTTTATCAATTTTAATCACCTTTGACAGCCGATTTTTCCCTCGTGTACGTTTGTTGTGTTCTACTCAAACTGTTTAACGAATGAAGGCGCGATCGTGTGCGAAATTTTGTGGGTGTGCGCGGGGGAAGTGATTCTTCCGAAGAGAGGAAAGAAAACTTGTCTGGCAACAAAGGGGAAGGAGAAGTAGAGGGAATCATATAGTTTCGAGAGCGTAAGTTATTTATAACTTATTTATGGGCTAAATTTGCTTCTCACATGGTCAAGTACACAGATTCTCGTTGCTCATCCATTTCCTTATATGTATGTCTTTGGGTTGTCGCTAGGAAGCCCCTTGATAATAGATTACCAGGATGTCGGAAGTCCATATTCGTAAATAGAATGATGTGAAATTTCATGTACAATAATATCGAGGCGACATCTATTCAAAATGTATAGAAGCTGAACAGAGTGTTCGTAAAAATTGTTTTGAATGTGTACTGTAATGAATCATGCGACGCCGCTGGCGACCACTACCAACACACCTTGCTGCAAGGCGGCTTGTCATTTCATGTTGGTTGTGACGGGCGCACATCCCACGTCAATTTTGTCGTGGGATGTCAAGGTGAATTGAAAGCCACATGGCAGTGGAGTGTGTGAGTGGTGGCCGTCACTGAAGGGCGGTCGACGAATTTCTGAAATTTCGCGGATGTAACTAGTTTTGTGTGTGAAAGTGCCGAAAAGTAAGCAGGTCAAAAGTGATGGATGCATGGCATTCATACGAGTCAGGAAAGCGCAAGAATTGAGTTGCTATTTCACATATTTCTTGTTGCGAAATTGTTTGTCAGACGTAAGTACACGTTTTTAGGTTAAGAGATTTATTACAATGCTTATTCCCTGAAGCTGTATCATCATCATCAGGATCAGCTTTATTTGATCAATGGACTCACCGACAAGTGTAGAGCAACTATGGCTGATGATAAGAACTCGGTAGTAAATGATTTCAGTCGTATGACAAGCGGAATCATATCACCATCTGAAATACCTGATTCACCTACTCAGTCCAAACCACAATCTCCACGACGAAACAGCCGTGTGGATCCTCCGTTTGTTACCCCGAATTCATCTCAGCAAAGTAACGGGTCAGTAAGCCCTTAGCACAAAAATCATCGTCGGTCGCACAACAGTCTCAACGTCTTCGTAGAGTTTTTGAACTGAAAATACTTCAGTCATCTTAAAAAGTTGTAACAGTTGACGATTCATTCACCAATCGATGTGGTTGAACTCTTTAGAGTATCACAAATAGCTTAAAATAAAATAAATATGGAACTACCTAGAGAAGATAAATTTAGGAATAATTAAATTCTAAGGAGAAATCATATAAAATAGTTTTGCCACACTATAACAAAAAAAAAAGGAAAACATTGAAATAATGGAAATAGAGATACAAGCATAGATTGAATGCATTTTTGGGTGTTTTAGAAAATAACCAATTAGTCCAACAAGCGCGTCTGATATCAGTTGTTAGTTAACAGTTGATCGATATTCCTACTCGTTTCTTAAACTTTAAACATATCTTGATGCAAAAGTGAATAATGCAATGGAAACAACCACGATACATATTTTTAAAAGATGTATTTTTATTAAACGGAAACAATTAAACATAAATCCAAATACACTGTTCTTAAGTCATTTCTGAACTGAAAGGAAAATAAATAAAAACACTTTTAAACTATTTCATTAGAAATAGTTAACAAAATTCAAGGGCATAAATGTCTGGAATAAAAATTTACAAAAAAAATAACGAAACAGTAGAAATAAACTTACATAAATGAGTAAAACATAAGAATCAGATAAGGAATAAAATCATAAAAAGTATTCAAAATATAAAAACCAGACTAACAACAAATTCAATATGATCGTGAAGAAACATGTAGAGCAAAAGGGAATCAAACTTTTAAATGTTGTGAATTTGAGAAGAGAGAATGGCAACCGAAATCTAAAAAAATTAAAAACACAAATAAATAACCATATGAGAATATCTAATCAACATGCCACGAAAATTCTAAAAGCATGATTTTGTTTCGACCCCGCCTATTATTATTTATTTGTAAGTTTTAATTCAATTTAAATTGAGTTCTTGTATTATACTTGGAATTAGTAAGTGATGGAGTTTCCAGCATGTAACTGATATATATGAGCATGTGGAATGTAAATTTAAGGAGAAAGTGATGCAAATATTAATTATATAATATTAAATAGTCTTGTAGCTTGTATACATAATTTAACTTAACATTTAAAAATAACGTAATTTCATATTAAATAAAATTAACAACTTAAATATGATCTGGCACAAGAAGTTGAGCAAAAGATATTGCAATATCTTGAATTAGCAGTTTGCTTGTTGAACATAGAATTGATATAAAGTTACAATTAAATAGAAAAAAAAAACGAGAAAGGAGTAGAATACTGAGCCAAGATTCGAAATTAGCGAAATTCCAATATGTAATATGAAAATAATTATTTGCATAGAATAGCATTCGCGACAAATAAAACTCATAAACTATAAGCTATAGAAGACAGTAATGCAAGTCGGGTTATGTTCGTAAAAACCACTTGGGGCTTTTCTATTTTTTTTTATTAAATTTTAATGACTATCAGCATCCGCGCGGTTTGAGATGGATGCAAGGAATGAAATGCAAGTCGGCGTCTGATGCTTTGCTTGTAAGGATGCCCAAAATTAAAGTCAGTTTGAATAATTTAGAAATAATACCTGTTCCCCTCAAGGTTTTTATAATTGGTATCTAAAGTTTTAAATTGTACGGTTTCCCTTGTTCATAAAAGAGGATATATGCATGTATTCAATCAGTCATGAACATTATGTGTAGCAAGCATAACCCTTGAAACTTCAATACTGAAAAAAAAAATATTATTTTGAAAAAGGAATTGGGTGGGCTAGCCTTCAGTTTGGATCTATTTTACTCTTATTCAGATTTCATAGGTTACCGGGAAAATTTTATAGGTTCGAATTCGTTTTCGATGTAAATGAAGTATGATTTAGCACTATATAGAGAACTCTGATAATCATTAAAAGAAAATTAACAATTTTTTTTACTTGCCTTTGCGAGAGTTTAGCTATAAAGCTTACATGACCTTAGATTACCGTTTTCTGATTTAAGCACTATAATCCAGGTTATGTTCTTTACTTTTAAAAGTATACACATGAAGCAATTTAGTAAGCTTTTGGAAACCTTACATACTCCTTTTTTTAAATCATTGCCTACACACCACACAATTTATATAGCACTTAAAATTTATTCATCGAACCTCAACGTTGTTTACTTGTATTACTATTTTTAAGGTGAAGTTAGGAGGAACAGTCTTAAAAAAATTAATTATGGACAAATTATTTTTAAGACTAAAAACCAGGATCAAACCTTAGCTGTTACAATATTTAATGCTACTGTATGGATTGAAAGTTTCTATAAAAAAAAAAATAATATAATAACATGAATTGCTAAACAGTAACAACGACTTTCCTTTCCAGTGGTTCGTTTCTTTCAGCGGAAAGTAAAGTGCATGGTAAGTATGCTGTCGCGAAGGTAGGGTTTGAGAAAATCCGCTGAGGTCAGTTTCGCGTCGCACGCGGTACGCGGTACCTTAGTTGATTTTGGTTTTTCTTTAGCGTAGTTTTTATTTCGGATTTACGTTAACGTAGTATATTTTTCGGTACCGCGTCGGTAAAATTCGGGAACGCGAAGTAAAGATTAGATTTTTGTTCTTGACTGGTTTAATGAAGAAATACGGAGTAACGTAAAGTAGATTTCTTCTCCGTATGATTGTGTTTTGTGACGCGTTTGGAAACGGGCATTTATTGGTGGCTGAAAATTGTAGATGAGCGTAATCCATTTGGATGGGTTGCAAACGTAGTTTAGAGACGATTTTTTGTAATGTATGTGGGTTTGGGGATAATTTTTGTAAATTGGCCGAAAGCACCCTTCCTTCGGCAGACTACCACGCGCTCTCATTTTCCTTCGGAGGAGACTACTGGAAAGGGAAGTGTGTATCAAATAATTTTTTTTACCTTTAAAATAGCTCGCCACTATCGGCAACTCCATTTCATAGCTTGTATAAATACATATATATTAGAATAAGTTTAGTTTACATTTTTTTCGTCTTGTTTCTTTTTAGGCATATCTAGCATCAACCCAGAGTAAACACGACAGTGGCAACGAAACGGATCTCAGATAAGCGTTGAACCCGATCCAAAACGGTCCAACCAGCTAACTGCGGGATCTGCTTTGAAGATGTAGTGGAGGGTGTACACAGCGTGCGATTGGAGTGCGGACACCTGTTCCATCGTGCCTGTGTCCAACACCTCTTACTGACGTCAGAGCTTTGTCCACTATGCCGGCGACCTATAGAGCGGACCGCCGTAGACGTTCCCCTCGGAATGCACGTCCCGACGCGTGGAGCAGTGGCGAAAGCGCCCCAATCACTGGTGGACTTGCAAGGAGCCGTGGGCGGGGAAGTTCCTGCTGCAGTTGTCGCGGCCGAGATTCAACCGCGCCTTCCACCCACTCCATTGACACCCTCGTGGCGTTAATGCGAGATATGTCTGAGAGGATCGGAAACTTGGAGGGAAGGCTCCAGAATCTCCCGCTGAGCCAACCCTCCTGCCGCGTGAGAACTCCACCTGGCTGGGAGCCCGATCCCAGTGTGGCTATGCCCCACTCTTGACTAGCTGATCAATGGACCCTACCTCCAAGGAAGTCGGCAATGGACCCCAGAGCTCCCAAGTATCGACCACGACACAGCACCGCACCTCCGTTGGTACCTCCAGTCCCCGAGGCAGTTCCTTACAGCAGGTCAATCGAAGATGCGATTCCCCCCGTGAACGCATTGACACCTGTCCGAGACCCGACGCCTCGTATCATGGAGAGTTGGCGTCTGGGCTTCACGAGCTTCAACTCGACGATATCGGTGGACCAGTTCCTGTTCAGGATTCAGGCGTTAGTATCCAGCACCCTGGGAGGTGATTTCTCGGCCTTCCTCCGGCATGCACACCTTCTGTTCAGCGGAGATGCTGCCGACTGTTACTGGAGTTTTAAGGAGTCGACGCCACGTCCCAATTGGGATTCTTTCAGTGCAGCCCTCCGCAATCGATTTGATGACGGCTTCACGGAAAGAGAACTAAGGGAACAAATAAAGAAACGGAAACAAGGCTCATGAACCTTTCGAGCAGTACTACACAAGTATAGTGCGATTGAGCAATCGCTTACGAACAACCATGCCTGAGGACAAACTGGTAGAAATTATAAGGGAGAATATGCGTTGGAAGCTTCAGAACAGCCTTCTGCATTTTTCCATCAACACCATACAGGGATTACGCCTCCACGCCCGTAGGCAAGAACAGCTGGATGAGCGGCAAGGTACCTTCCGTCCACAACCTCGCATGACGGGACCAAATCCACGAAATCAACACACCGCGGAGTTGATGGCAGTGGACCACCTACTGGCTGACCCAATACCAGTACCGAGGAGCGGAGCAACCTTGGAGCTTGAGGGCCAAGCAATGATTGACCGACCATCCGCCCAAGCAATTATAAGTCCGACGGTCTCTTGGAACTGCCGACAAACGGGACATCGGTTCTATGCATGTCCAGCGGAACCGACGATATTCTGTTACTGATGCGGGAAGGCAGACACTTACGCACCTGATTGCGCAAATTGCAAGTTGCAAAAAAAATTGCCAGCGAGTGCCGCGACCACCCGTCGGCACTCCTAAAACCCGGACGAACCAATCCATCACTAGCTATGACCAAGCTCCGGACATGACCCCAATTCTGCTGACTCGCACCGCCAAACACAGTTCTCCCGAAGTTCCACAACTGACGCCATCCTTTGTCGAGGCGGACGCGCAGGGAAATGATAGCGAGGCTAAGGTTCCTTGGCATTTTAAGCCCTTCCATGTCAGACTGCGGAATTATTTGGCTACTCGACAGCGCATCTTCCATGAGGAGTTGGCTAGAATTGTCTCACCGCGAAGAAAGCGAGCCACGCGTCGGATACGGAGCTTCTGGAGAAGGGTCGGGCAGTCGAGGAAGCTTCTGAGGGACATACACTTAGACAAATTATTGAGGGATGACGTTAGACCATATGCGTCAGTGCATCTCCTGCAAAAGCGATTGTCAGGCTTAGTCGATACGAGAGCCAGTGTGAATTGCATATCAGCCGATTTTGCAGGGGAGGTACTGGCAATGCACGCAGACCAAATCCACCATTTCACCACCTGGTTAGGCACGGAGGACGGAACTCGTCACTCTGTAGCGGGAAAAATTATGACGGATGTCACCTTTAAAGGAGTAACTAAACCTCTGGAATATTACATCATACCTCAATTAACCCACAATCTTTATTTAGGGGTGGATTTCGTTCGAAAATTGAACTTGGCTCCGGCACTGTTTTCCGGCACGACCCTGGAGCCCGTCACCACTGTTCCTGACAAAACTCAAACCACTCACCTATTACGACATACACTGGATGTGAATCAACAACTGCGACTTGACTCGGTTATATCGGCTCTTCCATCGCATGAGAAGGAAGGTCTCGGGCGGACGGCCCTGGTGTTTCACACAATAAATGTGGGGGATGCTAAACTAATAAAACAGAGACATTTTGCCATATCTCCGGTGAAGGAAAAGTTGTTATATGCCGAAGTTAATTGAATGCTAGCATTAGGCGTGATCGAAGAATCGCAGAGCGCTTGGGCTTCCCAGGTCACCTTAGTTGTCAAGCCGAACAAGGTGTGGGTATGCTTAGATGCCAGACACTTGAACGCCGTCACTGTCAAGGACGCATGCCCTCTACCGTTGATTGAAGGCATTTTGAGTCGGTTGCCTAAAACCCACTTCATGACGAGTTTTAGACCTCAAGGAAGCCTTCTGGCAAATTCCCTTAGACCCTGGCTCAAAGGAGAAAACAGCCTTCACAGTCCCAGGTTGGCCCCTGTATCGATTCGTGACCATGCCATTCGGATTGTGCAATGCCCCTCAGACAATGACGCGCCTTATGGATAAGGTGATACCACCTCATTTACGGCACCAAGTTTTCGTAAACTTGGACGATCTGCTGCTTTTAACTGAGACCTTTAACGAACACATCGACCTGCTTCAGGAGGTGGATCTGCACATCCGGAGGGCAGGGTTAACCATCAACATACAGAAGAGTCAGTTCGTGATGACGGAGGTGAAGTATTTGGGTCACGTCATTGGGCATGGCAATATCAAGACCGACCCGGACAAGACTCAAGTGATTGACATTTTCCCATTACCCAGGACCACCAAGCAGTTACGCCGATTCCTAGGCTTATGTGGATGGTACCAGCGTTTCTTACATGACTGTGCCACCATTACCACTCCTTTGACCGACATGCTGCGTAAGGGACGTAAGTTCGTCTGAACAGGGCCCAGCTTGCGAGCCTTTGAGGAGCTAAAGAAGAGTCTGACAACAACCCCCGTACTGCACAGCCCCGACTTTGACAAACTGTTCTCAATTCATTGTGACGTGAGTCAACATGAGGTGGGAGCTGTCTTAGTCCAGGTTGCACAAGACGGCGAGGAGAGGCCTATAGCCTTTATGTACCACAAGCTGAACCAGGCCCAGTGGACCTGCACGGTCTCGGAGCAGGAATGCCTGGTGGCTGTGCTGGCAGTGAAACGTTTTCGAGCATATGTAGAGGGACATCCCTTTGGAATCGCCACTGAAATGGCTGATGAGCCAAACTGATCTCCACGGCCGCTTGGCCAGATGGGCCTTGAAATTACAGGTGTTTGACTTCACGATAAGACACGGCAAGGGAAGTCAGCACGTGGTACCGGACACATTATCAAGGATGTTCGCTCCTGAAGGAGCCGAGTTGGCCCAGGAGGACGACAGCCCCCTATGGATTGACTTGGACCATCCCGCCTTCAAGTCAGCCTGTTATATCCAGCTGATGAATACAATTCAAAACCAGTTGCCACAGCTGCCAGAACTACGGGTGACGGTGGGATTTATATACAAGCGGACGAGACACGCATCCGGAGACCCCATCCAAGAAGAGGAACAGTGGAAGTTATGGGTGCCCGAAGAACTGACCTTCGAATTGATTAAGCGGGCTCATGACCACCCATTGAGTGCACACGGTGGTTATGGTCGTAGACTTACTTCTTTTGGCCTAGGATGGTGCAGCAAGTAAAAAAGTACGTAGCCGCCTGTGAGCTGTGCAAATACACTAAAGCGCCCAATTCTGTTCTTCGGCCCCCGATGGGTAAATTCGAACTACGGGAGCGGGTGTTTCAGCGCCTGTATATAGTTCTCATCGGTCCGTACCCTTGCTCGACTTCGAGATACACGGGAGCTGTCGTGGTCCTGGACCACTTGTCCAAATTTCCGATTGCGGAACCACTTCGAAACCTGCACACCGGCCCCATAGTCAGTTTTCTGGAAAATCGCGTTTTCCATATATTTGGAGTACCGGAGAAGCTGGTCTCCGACAACGGAGTTCAGTTCACCTCGTCTAGATTTCGGGAACTAATGGAAAAGTATGGCATTACGCATCTGCGGACTGCCGTTTATTCCCCGCAAGCCAATGCGTCCGAGCGGCTGAACCACACCCTCATAGCCGCCGTTCGGGCCTACGTCCAACCGGATCAGAAGGATTGGGACCGCAGGATTTCCGCCATCACCTGTGCCCTGCATTCGTCCTATCACTCCACCACAGGTATCTCCCCATACTTTGCCGTGTCCGGCCAGCATATGATCTGCCACGGAAACTCGTAGCGGCTATTGCGGCAGTTGAAAGGTTTGGAAGACCCAATAGTGGTTCTGGAGCCGCACGAGAAACTCGAAATCCTACGAGAACAAATCCGGGAGAGGATTGAAGACAGTAGACGGGTTTGGGAGGAGTGGTACAATCTACGATCCCATCCTTCTGGCTTCAAGGCAGGCGACAAAATCTACCGACGGAATTTCAGACAAAGTGAAGCAAGCCGACACTACAATGCCAAGCTAGACAAGAAGTTCGTGAAGTGTCGAGTCTAACATGTTTTAAGTCCCTCGCGGTACCTCATTGCGAACATGTCCGGAATGGAGCTGGGAGTCTACCATGCCAAAGACCTACGACACTGAGAGAAAAAAGAACAAAAATGTGAAAGAAAAAAAAACTTCATAGGGCCAAGCAGCGTTTCGTTCAGTCTCCCCATGCCTGGAAGGCATCGTGGACACTGCCTTGTAATGAATCATGCGACGCCGCTGGCGACCACTACCAACACACCTTGCTGCTAGGCGGCTTGTCATTTCATGTTGGTTGTGGCGGGCGCACATCCCACGTCAATTTTGTCGTGGGATGTCAAGGTGAATTGACAGCCACATGGCAGTGGAGTGTGTGAGTGGTGGCCGTCACTGAAGGGCGGTCGACGAATTTCTGAAATTTCGCGGGTGTAACTATTTTTGTGTGTGAAAGTGCCGAAAAGTAAGCAGGTCAAAAGTGATGGATGCATGGCATTCATACGAGTCAGGAAAGCGCAAGAATTGAGTTGCTATTTCACATATTTCTGGTTGCGAAATTGTTTGTCCGACGTAAGTACACGTTTTTAGGTTAAGAGATTTATTACAATGCTTATTCCCTGAAGCTGTATCATCATCATCAGGATCAGCTTTATTTGATCAATGGACTCACCGACAAGTGTAGAGCAACTATGGCTGATGATAAGAACTCGGTAGTAAATGATTTCAGTCGTATGACAAGCGGAATCATATCACCATCTGAAATACCTGATTCACCTACTCAGTCCAAACCACAATCTCCACGACGAAACAGCAGTGTGGATCCTCCGTTTTTACCCCGAATCTCTCAGCAAAGTAACGGGTCAGTCAGCCCTCAGCACAAAAATTATCGTCGGTCGCACAACAGTCTCAACGTATTCGTAGAGTTTTTGAAGTGAAAACACTTCAGTCATCTAAAAAAGTTGTAACAGTTGACGATTCATTCACCAATCGATGCGGTTGAACTCTTTAGAGTATCACAAATAGCTTAAAATAAAATAAATATGGAACTACCTAGAAAAGATAAATTTAGGAATAATTAAATCCTAAGGAAAAAACATTTAAAATAGTTTTGCCACACTATAACAAAAAAATAAGGAAAACATTGAAATAATGGAAATAGAGATACAATACACAAGTGGAAACAATTGGTTATTAAGAAAAGATACAAGCATAGATTGTATGCATTTTTGGGTGTTTTAGAAAATAACCAATTAGTCCAACAAGCGCGTCTGGTATCAGTTGTTAGTTAACAGTTGATCGATATTCCTACTCGTTTCTTAAACTTTAAACATATCTTGATGCAAAAGTGAATAATGCAATGGAAACAACCACGCTACATATTTTTAAAAGATGTATTTTTATTAAACGGAAACAATTAAACATAAATCCAAACACACTGTTCTTAAGTCATTTCTGAACTGAAAGGAAAATAAATAAAAACACTTTTAAACTATTTCATTAGAAATAGTTAACAAAATTCAAGGGCATAAATGTCTGGAATAAAAATTTACAAAAAAAAAAACTAAAACAGTAGAAATAAACTTACATAAATGAGTAAAACATAAGAATCAGATAAGGAATAAAATCATAAAAAGTATTCAAAATATAAAAACCAGACTAACAACAAATTCAATATGATCGTGAAGAAACATGTAGAGCAAAACGGAATTAAACTTTTAAGTGTTGTGAATTTGAGAAGAGAGAATGGCAACCGAAATCTAAAAAAATTAAAAACACAAATAAATAACCATATGGGAATATCTAATCAACATGCCACGAAAATTCTAAAAGCATGATTTTGCTTCGACCCCGCCTATTATTATTTATTTGTAAGTTTTAATTCAATTTAAATTGAGTTCTTGTATTATACTTGGAATTAGTAAGTGATGGAGTTTCCAGCATGTAACTGATATATATGAGCATGTGGAATGTAAATTTAAGGAGAAAGTGATGTAAATATTAATTATATAATATTAAATAGTCTTGTAGCTTGTATACATAATTTAACTTAACATTTAAAAATAACGTAATTTCATATTGAATAAAATTAACAACTTAAATATGATCTAGCACAAGAAGTTGAGCAAAAGATATTGCAATATCTTGAATTAGCAGT
This sequence comes from Odontomyia ornata, assembly GCA_963969285.1. Classification (NCBI taxonomy): domain Eukaryota; kingdom Metazoa; phylum Arthropoda; class Insecta; order Diptera; family Stratiomyidae; genus Odontomyia; species Odontomyia ornata. The sequence continues at coordinate 225,040,650 of OZ017739.1, forward strand.
TTGCTTGTTGAACATAGAATTGATATAAAGTTACAATTAAATAGAAAAAAAAAACGAGAAAGGAGTAGAATACTGAGCCAAGATTCGAAATTAGCGAAATTCCAATATGTAATATGAAAATAATTATTTGCATAGAATAGCATTCGCGGCAAATAAAACTCATAAACTATAAGCTATAGAAGACAGTAATGCAAGTCGAGTTATGTTCGTAAAAACCACTTGGGGCTTTTCTATTTTTTTTTATTAAATTTTAATGACTATCAGCATCCGCGCGGTTTGAGATGGATGCAAGGAATGAAATGCAAGTCGGCGTCTGATGCTTTGCTTGTAAGGATGCCCAAAATTAAAGTCAGTTTGAATAATTTAGAAATAATACCTGTTCCCCTCAAGGTTTTTATAATTGGTATCTAAAGTTTTAAATTGTACGGTTTCCCTTGTTCATAAAAGAGGATATATGCATGTATTCAATCAGTCATGAACATTATGTGTAGCAAACATAACCCTTGAAACTTCAATACTGAAAAAAAAATATTATTTTGAAAAAGGAATTGGGTGGGCTAGCCTTCAGTTTGGATCTATTTTACTCTTATTCAGATTTCATAGGTTACCGGGAAAATTTTATAGGTTCGAATTCGTTTTCGATGTAAATGAAGTATGATTTAGCACTATATAGAGAACTCTGATAATCATTAAAAGAAAATTAACAATTTTTTTTACTTGCCTTTGCGAGAGTTTAGCTATAAAGCTTACATGACCTTAGATTACCGTTTTCTGATTTAAGCACTATAATCCAGGTTATGTTCTTTACTTTTAAAAGTATACACATGAAGCAATTTAGTAAGCTTTTGGAAACCTTACATACTCCTTTTTTTCAAATCATTGCCTACACACCACACAATTTATATAGCACTTAAAATTTATTCATCGAACCTCAACGTTGTTTACTTGTATTACTATTTTTAAGGTGAAGTTAGGAGGAACAGTCTTAAAAAAATTAATTATGGACAAATTATTTTTAAGACTAAAAACCAGGATAAAACCTTCAAAGTCAAAGTCAAAAGCGCTTTATTTAATCCTCATCGTTATAAATTTTAAAAGAATATAAAGCAAATTCCAAATAATAACAATCAAAAAACTTAATGGCCCAAATGGCTCTCTAAATTTGTACGTTATCATAAACTCATTACATCAAAAAAGAACTATAGCAAATGCAATTAATTACGATTATTACATATTTTTACAATTCAATTGGAAAAAGGAGAAAAAAACCAACCAACACTATCCAAAAATTTTTTATAATTAATACACAACAGTGAAACTTTGATCCTACACCTAATATGTTGTAACTTATTTCTAATAAAATACAATCAAAAAAACTTTATCTTATACTAAAAATACTATAACAATGTTCCTAACCTAAGTGTTTAATCTTATCTCTAACGGAGTATAGTAAACATTACATATACCTAACCTATACCTGATTTTAACAAAAATATATAACAATACTAAATGTAGCAATAATGAGCTGAAACTCAAAAACTAAATAACGGAAAACACCAAAACTGAAAACAAACACGAAAAATTTAGACATTGTCATTCAGCCACCAATACCTGGATTGCGCCGTCTCAACTCGATCAGCTTCAACGAATCTAGCAAATGAGTATCTCCATTGAAATCCTTGGTCTCGTGAACTCAAATTTGGAGGATATTTTATCTTCTTATCGGTGGCCCGTCGATATATGTGATATATGACTGGGACGCCGTCAGAATCAAAAACATATCGATTCATGTCCAAATACACGAATGCTTCTGGAGGAATGAAGCCAGTAGCGAGGCAAGTCGCTATATACCCGTCTGTAGGGTGGAACGGCTGTGAAATCCAAGGGTTTTCACTCACAGTCACAGATCTTGCAATATGATTCCGAAGAAGCTTCAATATGAAGATATCGACTCTAGTCACTTCAGCAGTTTGATAAATTCTTCTATTCGATATATAATGTTTCCAATCCGTCTCAGGCTTTCTGTACAAACCAGTACATGCACGAAGACATTTCCTTTCGAAAACTCTTAATTTTTCCATAGTACTAGCACTCTGGTTGTACCAGATCTGACATCCATATGTCAAAACTGGTCTAACCAGTGTCTTGTAACAGATAATTTTGACCTTTTGATCAATGTATCTGGAATGAAAGAGTTTTCGAAGGGCCATGACTACTTTAAGTGCTTTACTGAGCATGATTTTCACATGTTCAGTATAGTACAGATACTGATCGAGATAAACACCGAGGTATCGAACACAGGATTTATGTGGAATTCGTTCTGAACTACCCTCGCCAGCCATGATGTGGAAATCTTTCCAATTACGTTTCAGGTCTTGACTGACCCCCTGCAGCGTTGTCCGAAACAAGATTGTTTCACACTTCTGCGCATTGATTTTCATTCGCCAATTGTCAGTGTACAGCTGTACATCATTGAACATTTTTTGGAGATTGCTCTGAACTATTGTAGCTTTTCGGTCTGCCGTGTAGATGATCAGATCATCAGCAAACGCTACCAATGATCGCTTTGGCGAGACGTTAAAATCAAAGCCGTTCAATAGCTTGCGAATAAAGATTGAGAAGAGCAGAGGCGCAGTAACTGTTCCCTGCTGTAGACCATTCAAGACCTTGAACTCGCGCATTGTTGTCAGATTTCCATCGGTTACAACAAACGATTTCCCGTATAACATATTACACATCATGGCGACAAGGTGTCTGGGGAACTTGTCCTGAAGAAGTTTAAAAATAAGTCCATCTAACCACACCGTATCGAAGGCTTTCTCCATATCAATGAGACATGCTCCAACACATTGTCTATCATTTAGTTTCCAACAGATGTCTGAGGTTACTTTCGTTATTGCATGTGTGGTCGAATGCCTGGCACGAAAACCAAATTGGCAATTCGGCATCAACTCATTTTCCTCAATGTGGGCGTTTAATGCTCTGTTGAGTATCACTTCAAACACCTTGCTGATGTTAGGCAGCAAGCTGATTGGGCGATAGCTTTTCGGGCATGAAGATTCTTTTCCTTTCTTCAAGATCGGAAATACCTTAGCCTTTTTCCACTCATTTGGGAAATATGAATTGCTCAACATGTTGTTGAACAATATGCAATAGTTCCTAATAGCAACCTCAGGCAAATGTCGGAGAACTACATTTGGAATACCATCATTACCACATGATTTCTTGTTGTTTATCTTGCGAAATATGAAACACAAGTCTTCATAGCTGACAAAATAATCAATAAGATTCAAGCTCGGTATGAGGTCAGATGTTAATGTTTCATTGAAATGAAGAATTGATTGGCCGTTCAGGCTTGACTTGAAGTCGGAAACTTTTGCTTCAACGATCTCTGAAACTATTTCATTCCCTCTCTCAAGGTTTGGTAGATGAACCAATTCAAAATGTGTTCCAATCAGGGCAAGTTTATCTAATCCTTCACAAATGATCCTGTTTCCATTTCTATCCGGAGTCGTACTATCAATTTCGATACCAGCCCTATCGAGAAGATTTATCTCATCACTAGTGACTTCAAGATTCGATACCTTCACTCGAGACTTCTTGCGGAATATGCTATTCACTTTCGTGAACACGCCGTCTGGGTCCTGTGGGCTAATACCCCTTAATTTTTCCGCCCATTGATTGCTGACCTCACTCCTGAAGTATGACCGGATTAAGTTCCGGACATTCTTCAGATGTAATTTCAACAAAGCCAACGAGGGATGGTTGTAATCCAAAAATCGTCGATAAATATTGTTGACGCGTGTGAGAAGAAGGCTTTTCAATCTTTTCAACCTTGCGATGGTTGGTGTTTCATATCCTTCCATATTGTTTCGATGTTTTATCTTGGGAACTACTTTCTCAATCGTTTCCAACGTCAGCTTCTCTAACTTCGACAAATAGACATCTATTTCATCGTTAGTTAAATTCCTGTCATTAGGAACCATTGAGCAAGAGTTGCCACCGTCAGAAGGGGGACATTGCTTCTGGTACTCCCGATTAAACTTCTTTTGAAACTTTCCCCAGTCTGTTTTTTTGAAGTTCAACCGATGATTTTCATGTTGAACTGGAATGAGGAAGAAATCATCCCTTTGATGATTGATTTCCATTACGATTGCGTTATGGTCGCTATCATAAGGAAGCACCTGCAGTTTCCGTTGAGGACTATTAAAGTTGAATTCGAGTCTTGCGTCAGCAATGCAGAGGTCCAAATATGAATTTGTCCTAGGGTATGTTGGGAACTCCGACCCATATAGATTGCACCTGTATTCAATCTGGTTCTCTGTTATCCACGATTTCAGGAATACACCTCTTGGATTATTGGTGGCGTTCAGCCATGATGTATGCTTGGCGTTCAGGTCACCAGCAAGAATATAATAATTATGAAGCCTGTTCAATTCGAGTATTTCAAACAAGGAATTGAGTTCCTCCTTGAGCCTGAGAACAGTTCCACCAGTTGCATAGGCAGAGATAACGAAGAGGTTATCCCCACCTGGCAGTGAAATTTTGATAACGGACACTTCAAGAGATTCAAAGCTTTTGAATTCGACTTTTTCAATATTTTGGAAACGATAGGGTCTTCGAACCAATATCCCGGTGCCACCTCCCCCATCACCTATTACCCTATCGTTTCTTACGAATTCAAAATCCTTGAATGCCATGGAGTGCCATGAATTGAGGTGGGTTTCGGTGAGAAGCATGATGTCAGGCTTTTGCTTAACAATGAATTCAAGGAGATAATCACGCCGATGTAAAGTAACAATGGAGTTGACGTTGATCGAGATGAGACGAATCCTATCCATGGGAATGTGACTGGATGACAAACTATTTTGGAGCATGTTGACCTAAACTTTGAAAAACGAAATTGATTTTTTGGTCTTGCTTATTAATTCTATCTGAAAGCGATTCAAGTTGCTGGTAGATTTTAAGAAGCAGCTCATTATTGCCACTTACATTATTTATTTTATTTACATTGTTGTCTGCTGGTCCTCTGGCAGCAAGTGCAAATGATACCCCGGGTTTGATGAAGTTGGGAGGTAACAGATTCTGATTTACTTTGGTTTGCTTTGGTGAAAATTTAGCTCTTGCATCTTGATACCGAGGGCATCCTCGGTATGATGCTGGATGACCAAATGTACCGCAATTAACACAATACAATTTTTCTTTTGGCTCCACCTGAGCCAATTTGCATTCACCGGGGGCGTGGATATCTTTGCACTTAACACAGCGATAGTGCATTGCACAATTGGCAGCCGAATGACCGAATCGTTGACACCTGTAACACTGGTTGACCTCAGTTTTTTGGAGGCGTTCCCACCTCACAACTCTAAAGTTTAAGTACCTTACCTGTTGGAGGGCACTCGGACTGCTGTCGTTGGAAATTTGTACCAAATAAAATGGTAATATTTTACCTTCTACAGTTGATCTCCTTGTAGCAAAATTTTTCACACACATGAACTTAACAGCTGGTGCTGCTTCCTGCAACATCTCAAGGAGATCAACTGTATTCTCCTCACAGTCCAGGCCCTTCAACAGGAAGGTCTGATTTTTTTCCGCCTTTGGCGTATATGTAAAGTGGGGAGCTTGGACACTATTAAGAGCATCTTTCGCCTGTTTGAAGTCAGCCAGTGTCTTTGTCTTGATCGAGAGCTTATCACCGGTCACTCTCTTAATTTCAAAGTTTTTGATTTTATGTTCGGCTGCCAATAACCGAACCATGTCTCCTCCACGCTGCCCAAAAACGTTTATTGGAGGAACTTTTTCATTTACCACATTAATTTTATTAGGAGGACCAGCAGACACACCGGTTGGCTTCTTCTCCTTTTGCTTATTTTTTAATTTTAAATATTTAATGAAATTATTATCGCTATCAATATTACCTGTCTTATCGTTGCTCTCCATCTCGACGTCCATTTCCTCGTGCATTGCAGACAGCACCGCATAATAATTGGCGCTGTCGTTCGCTCCTCCTGCGCTCAGGATATTTTCCGCATCATGGATTGTCTTGCTCATATCTTGCGATTTCATTTTATTTATTGGTACTCCTTTCCCGTTGGTCTTGCTTGTTGTTTCCAGTTTTTCATTCTTCTTAGTGAGTATCGGCTCTTCTTGGCCGGACGTATTCTGCAGCTTGGCTTTTTGTTTGTTCCCATTTGACAACGTCCGGACCATATCTTCTAAACTCTGTATCCGGAGTTTTAATTCGTCATTTTGTTTCGTAATCCTTGTATTCTCCATGGTTACTTTTTCATAATCTTCGCTTGAAATCGTAATTCGCTTTCCATGCTCACAATTGTCTTGTTCATTTTTCCGCTTGTTCATTTTGTCATTTGTAATTTTCAAAATGCCTGGCTCTGGGTCCCCCAGCGGTGGGAAGCCGTCGGGCTCCTCCATCCCCCGGTGAAAAAAACTTTTTTTTCCTTTCTTGAAACTTTCTCGTAGGTAAAGTCAAGATACTCGATAAATTGTTCGAATAGTTCGACGATGTAATAAGTTTCTTTATAAAATTACTTTGTAATTGACGTTTTTTTAAAAATTATTTTAATTTAAAAATTCTTGACAGGAGCGAATTAAAAACACGTCTACACGCAACGAGTGCTAGACGTAGAATGCAGGATAAAACCTTAGCTGTTACAATATTTAATGCTACTGTATGGGTTGAAAGTTTCTATAAAAAAAAAAATAATATAATAACATGAATTGCTAAACAGTAACAACGACTTTCCTTTCCAGTGGTTCGTTTCTTTCAGCGGAAAGTAAAGTGCATGGTAAGTATGCTGTCGCGAAGGTAGGGTTTGAGAAAATCCGCTGAGGTCGGTTTCGCGTCGCGCGCGGTACGCGGTACCTTAGTTGATTTTGGTTTTTCTTTAGCGTAGTTTTTATTTCGGATTTACGTTAACGTAGTATATTTTTCGGTACCGCGTCAGTAAAATTCGGGAACGCGAAGTAAAGATTAGATTTTTGTTCTTGACTGGTTGAATGAAGAAATACGGAGTAACGTAAAGTAGGTTTCTTCTCCGTATGATTGTGTTTTGTGACGCGTTTGGAAACGGGCATTTATTGGTGGCTGAAAATTGTAGATGAGCGTAATCCATTTCGAGACCCTCGACCAAAATCCTCTCCGATCTAGCTGGCCGACAAGCAGCTACCGCAAAAAGGATTACGGTGCACGGATTGGTTGACCGGTTGGTACCATCCATTGGCATTACTCAGACTTAACGTCTAGAACCGATGAGAGGTTGGTTCCTCGTTCGGACTTAGACAGAAAATCATTACAGCACCTATCATTTTGCTTAATACAAGCTAATTTTTTTATAAAAAATAAAAGGAAATACTATGTCATTAGAATGACATCAGCGCCACTTCTGTTCGCTTATGGTATTCAGCGTGCAAATGGGAGACAAAAGCGTAAATATGGCAGGAACTTTTAATTGACTTCCGCTATCTTTGATTTGAAAAACAGTTAATGACGTTTAATTGAAACGTAGAATTTTATGATAACTACGTTTTTTTGCGTTTAAAGTATCTGGGAAAAGTGAATGTTCTAAGTGATTAAAACAATCAAACCAGACTATAAACGGTTCGAACTAATTTAGAAAAACAAATTATTTTGTGCCAACGTGCTTCATTTACAACGACATAAAAAAGCTGGGGTTTCATTTCACAAGTAAGTGAATGTATAATGTAACAGGCAACGTATTAAAATTGGTCACCCGTTATTATTTTGAATAAAAGAAATATTCTTCTCTTACTGTTTCTCATAGATTTCCTTCAGACAAGAATCTCAGAAGCAAGTGGGTTGCAGTTAATGGCGCGGTACTCACCCTCCCTCAGGTACAGTAGGGTTTGCTCTATATATTTCAAACCCTCAGACAATTAAAAAAGCTGCGGGAAAATTGTTTTAAAGGGTAACACTTTGCCGACTATTTTCGTTGCACATAATTTAGAAGTAAACATAAAAATATATTAATATGATAAGATATTAAAAATAATATTCATTTTGATATTTAGTATTCAATTGTGATCTACCAAATTAGTTATTTTAACATCAATTTGAATTATACAATCATAAATAATGTGTCTCAAGATCTTTTAAATTGACTTTCCTTTGTATATTCTATACAACGCAAATGAATATATTTACTAAATTTCATGACTGATATAAGGGGATTCCATGTACAAATGGCAGTGTTCATTATAGCATTTTGTTTAGCATGTGAATTATCTTATTTTAAAAACGGGAAAAACTGGTTCTAATGGAATTTTATAGTATATATTTATATATATATATATATATATATATATATATATATATATATATATGTATGTATATAGATATATATATATATATATATATATATATATATATATATATATATATATATATATATATATATATATACGTATGATATATATATATATATATATATATATATATATGTATATATATATATATATATATATATATATATATATATATATATATATATATATATATATATATATATATATATATATATATATATACATGTATATATGTTTTGTAGTCTTGCATTATTTACACTTCAACTCAATCTGAAAATATAACATTCATATGTCTTATGATGTTAGCAGCCCTGTTTTGACTGATTATCATCAAGCAGCCACTGCGATTGATACAACAGCGCTATCGTAGGTTGTGCAATCTTAAGTAATCTATAAAATTATTTGATTGATTTTCAGGAATGTTACGATGACGTAATCCGTGCTCTAACCGATGAGGAAGCACTAAAAGAAATGGAATTCCATTGTGGAGGATCAATAGTTAACCCAGAAAAAATATTTCCGGTGGTTCGTTATTTCTTCAATAGGACTTCCACTTCCTTCGTTTTTACGTTATGTGGCTCTTATTCACATTGCTGGTTTCGTAAGGTAAAATTGACATTAACACATTAATTTAACACACCCTTACTAATAAATTACCTTACGGGAGGCTTACAAAATGGTGTATTTCTTTGAGAAGGATTATTACCACGTTATCTTGGGGCGCTCCGGTCAGGCTCTTCTTGGCCCCGGGTAGCTTCGTTGGAGACGGCGCAGGCGCCACTCGTTCGCCCTTGGAGCCCGATTGGAGCCGCCGAACGAGATTGCGGCTCCCCGAAGAACAATTAATACAAATTCCACCTATCCCAGAACCTTTTCTACCAATATTAATCCCTACAACACCTGAGAAACAGAAAACGCTGGATACGCCAGGAAATAACTTATATCGCGAGCTGACCACGACGGGTGCTTGGCAACCCCGCGACTCCAAGACGATGCTAGTCAATTCCCTTCTTGGGAAACAAAAATATCTTCCCGCTGACGAGCAGAAAGTTTACAAGTCGGAAAAAAATTCACTATTCAAATTAAATGTAAATATGATGAAATGACCCAGAAGAATCACACTGCGTACGCAAGTATAATTTTAAAAATCAAAAAGAAAATATATCTATCATAAAAGAAAACGAGAAAAAAAAGAATGGTTGGCCAACACTTACGATGATTATTCCGCTGATGTAGGGATCCCCAGATGATTGATTTCTTATCTCCACTGCAAAGCTCTTTGATTTATATTTTTGATTTCAGATCCAATTTCTACTATAGAACCGCCAGATACTGCCAATCTACCTAATGAATGTTTCTCCGCTCGCTCGTAGCACCGTGTATCCACTAGCCACCCTTTACCGTGAAAACCTTTCGCCAACAAGAAGAGTGGGACACCCTTCCAGGCCCCTTTTATTAGCTTGTCAGCCAACGGCGTATTCGAGGAGGTTGAAGACCTTAAAAATCCCCCAACGTGTGGTCGGCTAGGTAGTTTCCCACCACTTGGATCGGTGCCTTTGCGTGTTCATGGAATCTCACTCCTGATCAGATGTACGGAGTTGTTTAGTTTTGTTTCAATTCCACCATTTACCATTCGCACTCGATTTTGAATACTCTATGATATTCGGCACTTTATTAATGTTGATTATTCCTTTATAATTCATTGTAATCGAATTCACTCTAATCATGTTCGTTTGAAACAATTCGCCGATCTATTAATTTCATTAGCGATAGAATCCGTGAATTGTTAACCTTATGTTTCATTTTCTCCTTTTTGTGTTATAAAGCCTTTATTGTAACATTCGTGTACTATTTTCTTAGCTTATTATAATCCAGTTGTAATTCATTCGCTTTCTGGATGTTTTGTGCGATTTTTTTAAACAATTCGAACATAAAATTGTGCGATCGTTTTAGTACATAATTGCGAGTATTCGTTTTAATGCATAATTGCGAGTATTCGTTTATATGCATTGCCAAACGAAGCCATTTTTTTTTTAAAGATGAATGAATGATTGTTTGGGTTTGTAAGACTATCTACATGCGAGTCAAGTTGAAACTTTCAGAGTCTGCTTATTATTCCATTGTCGAGTCTAATTGCTGTGGTCAAATATGATATTCCGTTTGCATTCAGGAAATTAAATGTCGGTTGACTACCTCCGGGAGATTGTTTCGCTAGGACAGCTACATTGCTAATGACTAACTTCCGATTTCCATGCGCGTGGCCCACATTCGATCATGAATCGATGAATATATTCCCGCGATTACCGTCGCTCACCAGTTTCAGAATTTGATGTTGATTCGTTAAATCATTGGCTGTTAAATTTATCACATTTGCGCTGACCGCAGCATCTGAATTCGAGCTAAAGGTTGCATGCTCCAAAAAATCCTCACTAACGATTACTTGTCCAGGTTGTGCCGCTTGCAAAATTGTTGTGGTTGTAGTTCGATGATAAAGACATGATTGGGTTTGGTGCCGTGCATGTTGTTGAACTTGATGAATTTGTTGAGTTAAACTAGTACCAATTTATAATAACAAAGGCATTTTTGGAGTACGTTACTTTACACTTTCTGCTCGTGGGGTTTGCATTTATTCGCGGCTGATTACGTAAACTCATGCCAAGATCCCTTCGTGGTCGTCGCGAATGTAACCTACATGGCGTTACCCCGTAACATTCTCCCCTTACTTGAAGTGTGTTTCCCCGAAATACACTACATCTTATCCTCGTTCTTTACCAAAGCTAAAAATTCTGACTACTAGCTAATGATACGAGGAATTTTAATCGTAACCTCTCAAATAACATTGCCTTGATACGTGTTTTTATTCTACAAACTGTCCGCCGCAATAATAGATGAGATTTCGGAGTATTGTTGGCGTGGATTTCGCGAATTTTTCCGATTTTTAAAAGTAGAAACTCGCAAGCCTAAGAATAATACAGGTAAATTAGGAAAGAGAAGAAAGTTTATGCATTTACCATTTATGTATATATTTTCTTCTATCTCCTCTTCCGAACAACGATCCTGTCTATCTTAAAAATAATCCTTCATAAACTGAAGCCTGTTCTTAACACCGAATTCTACTGTCCTAACCATCTCAAAAAGATGTCTCTACTATTTCCAGACCGTGCCGCTCGAATGAATCCCTAAGCACTAATTTGGATTTGGAACCAATTCGATCACTAATTTCTCTCGTTACGGGTTTTTTTGCTCGGAAAACCAATTCCCTACGTCAGGAGGAAAAGGAAAACTTCAAAACGAAGGAAATAAAAAGGAATGAAAAACCATTAGGAGGAAATGCGCACCTAATGAAGCTGAATGAATGAACAAGTGAATAAAATAAGGTTCACGAAGTGAAGATAAGGAAACAAAATAAAAGAAAAGAACAAGAAGGAAAGGAATAACGTCAGCAACATGAAGTAAAAACCTTACGCACGGTACGCACGCGGTTACCCCGTCGATTCGGCGTATGAGAAGAAACCGAAAAAAGGAAAATAAAACAAAAAAAAAGATATCGAATTCCATTTGTTCGCATGATTAGTTGTCGCGACGTCCTCTTTGATTAATAATTTCTATGCGACCGGCATTTCTCGTACAGTATTAGTCATGATTAGCGACAACTGCCAACTTAAATGTAACCGCTCAAGGCAACTTCTTAAATCTATGGCCTTAGTTTTCAACGTTAAAGCTATAACTCCCACCACCAGCTTGAATGTATACTACCACCACCACTTTAATTTAATTCGTCTTATCTTCTAATGATCGCCACCATTCAAAACTACCCTTCACCATTCCTTATTGCTAGAAAAATGTGCAACCTAATAACTACCTTACTCGCTAACTATTAAACAAGGGAAGCTATTATCCGATTTATTTTGGTGCACTCCCCACTGAAAGTGGTTCTCCTTCTTGTAGCTCCCTAGGACTGGTAGGACTTCAAGTCTTTCACGTGCCAGGTACCCGCATCTTTGCCCTTGGAATCTTTGAGCCGGTAAGGGCAGCCAGACATTTTCTCCTCTACCCAGAACGGTCCTAAGTATTCCGGGGCCAGCTTCGCGGAATGAAATTTCGATGCATCTGACACCGGGAAGTTCCTCCTCCAAACACAGTCTCCCCGTTCATAGCTTATATCTCGCTTGCGTAGATTATACCGAGCTGTGTTTTGTTTTGAGGCCTCTCGCATCCGCTTCCGGATCTCCGCTCGGAATTGTTCCATCTTGTCCGCCCTGACATCTGGTTCTTGAACCTCTTGGTTATCCTGGGGAGGCTCCGACCTCACGTGAAAAGTATTCATCTCCCTCCCAAAGTTGTAGAAATAGGGCGAAACTTTCATCACTTCATGACGATAGGTCCGTAACGCGCAGGCTATTTTAGCTAGATTTTGGTCCCAATCACGGCGACTTTCCACTGTGTATGAGCGCAACATACGTTTGATCTCCTGATTCACGCACTCCGCCGGATTCGCTTGGCGATGATAGAGTGCCGTGGATTTTATTTGAGTCCCGTAGTTTTCCACCAACCCTCGCAGCTCCGTGCTGCCAAATTGTACCCCGTTGTCACATACTAGCCATCGGGGGACTCCAAAAAGAAGGAACAATTGCTCCTCCAATAAGCGACATATCTCCGTTGCGGATGCCTTCCTGAGTGGGAACAGTAAGGGAAACTTGCTCACGTAGTCTACTATTGTCATTATATAGGTGTGCCCCCATTTTGATCGTGGTAATGGTCCAACCAAGTCCACACAGACCATTTCCCATGGTTGTGTGGCCTCTCCCGTTCGTGAAATCATTAGTTCTGCATTCGGCTGCCTCTCTACTTTCAATGATTGGCAAATCCGACATTTGCGGACATAATTCCGGACATCAGCCGCTAGTTTGGGCCAACAATATAATCGGGCCAACCGTTCGATTGTTCGGTCAACATCCATGTGGCCCGCCGTTGGGTCGTCATGGCAGCGCTTTAAAGCCTCTTTTTGCTCTGGCTTGGATAACACCCGTTTCCACGTATTAGTTCCTTCCAGGTTAGAATGCAGTCCTGTTGCTTGTTTCCACAATCGACCATTTTTAACCTGCCAGCTTGGAAACTTATCTGGATCGTTTTCTACTCGTGTTTTCATTTTTTCTAGCCATTTTCCCTCCTGACTTTCAATGGCATTTATTTCCGGAACGGCTCTCGAAAGCACATCAGGGACAAGATGATCTTCACCTTTTTGATGCACTACATCGAAATCAAATTGTTGTAGCCTTACAGCCCATCAAACTAGCCGACCAGTAGGATCCTTCAGATTGTTGAGCCAGATTAAGGAGTGATGATCTGTTATGACTTTGAAATGAGTTCCCTCGATGCATGGCCGAAGCTTTTCCACTGCCCACAACACCGCTGGGCACTCCTTTTCGGTGGTGGAGTACTTCCTTTCAGCACTGCTCAATGACTGACTCAAGTAACAGATCACCTTCTCCCCCTCCGGGAAAGTCTGGCTCAACACAGCTCCCAAGCCGACATCCGAAGCATCTGTTTGCACATTGAACAGCAAGTTGAAATCTGGGCACGTCAAAATTGGTGCCGACGACAATTTCAATTTGCAGCGGTCAAATGCCAACTCGCATTCTGGAGACCAAACAAATCGACGGTTTTTCTTTAAAAGTTCAGTAAGAGGCGCTACTAGGGAGGCATGGTCAGGTATAAACCGCCTATACCATGAGACCATGCCTATAAACTGGCGGACTTGCTTAACCCTGTGCGGCCGAGGAATATCGACTACACTAGCGACTTTTTCGGGATCTACACTGAGCCCATTATCGTCCACAACATCTCCCAAATATTTCAGTTGAGCGCGGCAAAAATAACACTTTTCTCTGGACAACTTTTGACCTGCCTCTCGAAGACGCCATAATACCTTCCGCAAAATTTCTATATGCCTCTCAACAGTCGGTGTGATGATGATAATGTCGTCAAGATATGTAAATACAAAGGGTTCTAACTCAGACCCGATGACACGATCAATTAGCCTCTGCCAGGTAGCCGGGGCATTCGACAGACCAAAAGGCGTCCTTTTAAATTGAAAGAGGCCTCTCCCGGGAATAGTAAAGGCCGTATACTGTCTGGAACCTTCTGCCACCGGTACCTGCCAGTAGACTGACTTGATATCTAACGTTGAGAGGTATTTCGCGTCCCGTAGCTTGTCTAAAGTTGCCGAAATGTATGGAAGAGGGTACGCGTCCTTCTCGGTCACTTGGTTGACTTTGCGGTAGTCCACGCAAAATCTGTATGTACTGTCTTTCTTTTTTACTAGGAGAATCGGCGATGACCAGGCACTGGCAGATGGCTCCGCAACTTCTAATTGTAACATGTCATCCAACTCAGAGTTGATATGTTTTTGGAGTGCTGGAGAGACAGGGTAGTACCTCTGCTTAATGGGCACTGAATCCGTCTTAATGACGTGCTCCGCTAGCGAGGTACACCCCAAGCCATCACCCATTTCTTCAAATTCATGCTCTAACATGCTGCCTAGTTGTTTCTCCTCGAATTCCGTCAGAACAGACCTGCTGTGCAGATGAGTTGGAGTTGAGTGAATGGTTGCACACATAAAATCCCAGCAATCTTTTTTCACACTAAGCGTAATCCCAAATAGACGGAGAAAGTCGACGCCCAAAATAAATCCGTGCCTTAACGATGGCACGATCAGTGTCTCCAACCATCTCGTCCTATCTTTTACTGTAATAGGCAGCCACGCCTTTCCTGCCACCTCACACTGCCCATCATCAGCAAGCTTTACCGTTTGAAAGTCTGCTGATCCCAATTCCACTCCAATTGACTTCAACTTATTCCAACCTTCCTTTCCCGCTATTGTGTTAGATGATCCCGAGTCAGTGTTTTCCTAAAATGTTTATATCTAGATGAGGTCGTACGTCTCTTGCTTTGGTTGCAAATAAATAATCCAGAGGGTTGTGTACGACTGTATCTGGATGGGACGGGGTGGTACCCAATTCATCGCCTACCGGGTACCTTGCTTGTTTCCCGATGCTTTGGGAGACAGCTGGCCCACTGGTCTGAAATTATTCCCACCAGGAGAACATGTTGGGCATCTAAATCTAGTTACATCTTGACGCCCACAACCGAAACAACGCACAGGCTGCGAGCACTCACGGGCAAAGTGATTTGCACTCCCGCAGATCCAGCACTTCCTCCTCGTTCCCGAAGCCTGAGCCCCGACTGCATCCACTCTTGGCGCCTCTACGTAGGCCAGATCTGGTTCCAAAAGACGTGTTGTTCTCCTACTAGGCAATGGGACAAATAAGTCAACAGTAGCCTTAGTTGCCTCTAATTTTCGTCCAAGGGACACCAGTTCCAAAACAGAAGCAATGCTTACCAACGCAAGCTAGCCCTGGTAAAATGGGGTTATATTACGTCGGAGGATCCGAAGCTTTTCTTCCTCCGAGTATTTAACCGTTAACCTCCGAAACAGCCCTTCCATTACTGCCACATATACGCCAATCGTCTCGTCTTTGCCCTGCGGACGATGGCGTATCTCGTCCCATAACAAATCATTATAATTTGGCGGTAAAAATTCATCCCTGAGCTCCTGACACAGCTCTTCCCAGCTTGCTACACGCTCTGCCTTCGAACAATTCCGCGGCCATTGGGAAAAGTTGATCTTCCGATACTCCTTTTGCCATTTTCAGCTCTTCTACTCGCTCCAGGAAAGCATTTACCGACCCAGGACTGTCAATAGAAAACTCCACTCCCCATTTATACAAGTCCGGTGGTTTCATGCTTACCGAGTTTTGGCTGGTCGTAGGTGTTGACAAATCAGGTATTCGATGACGCTCCGTTGCCACCGGGGTGCTCGGGGGCTTCTCATTCACCCGAACAGCTCTTATTCCTTCCGTCTCTTTCGTGTGTTCCACTGCCGCACCTGTTTTGCCACTTCGTGATGCGGCAACCTCCGCGGTTTTTCCTTCCATTCCATCCCCCTCTCCCCCGGCTTTTGCTAATAAGTCCATCATAAGGGACATGAGCTCCCCTCTCTGTGTGACTACCGTATCCTCTAATTCCGCATCTCCTGATGAAATTTTGTCGATTCTGCGCAAGCAAAACTCGAACATTGACTTTATCTTGATAAATTCATCACACTCCCTATTTCCCTTGAACTTCTCTGCAAGCGCCCGAATTTTCCTTGTTTTTCTCTCACTGCCTCAATATCTTCCTCTGCCGTAAAAGGGTAGCTCCTGGCCCAAACCATGCTCGTATTCAACGTTACCTCTGCTCGTAGGGCTGCACGAAGAGCCTTGCGCGTTTCATCCACTGTTCCCTTCTTCTGTTCGTGAATTGCCAGCTCGTAAATTAACTCGTCCCTAGAGAGTCTGTCCACCAACATCTTTGACGTGCTCCCCATTGTTTAAATGAATATATGTTCCCTACTTTATAATTTATTTATGATGTTTATATAAGATAAAACAAAATTCTTTATTATAGAAAAATTTCAAAATTATAAATTTTTCACAATACACACAACATGGCCGCCGAACGAGATTGCGGCTCCCCGAAGAGCAATGAATACAAATTCCACCTATCCCAGAACCTTTTCTACCAATATTAATCCCTACAACACCTGAGAAACAGAAAACGCTGGATACGCCAGGAAACAACTTATATCGCGAGCTGACCACGACGGGTGCTTGGCAACCCCGCGACTCCAAGACGATGCTAGTCAATTCCCTTCTTGGGAAACAAAAATATCTTCCCGCTGACGAGCAGAAAGTTTACAATTCGGAAAAAAATTCACAATTCAAATTAAATGAAACAACCGAAATGAGTTTACTATTATAATTTGTTAGTATGATGAAATGACACAGAAGAATCACCCTGCGTACGCAAGTATAATTTTAAAAATCCAAAAGAAAATATATCTATCATAAAAGAAAACGAGAAAAAAAAGAATGGTTGGCCAACACTTACGATGATTATTCCGCTGATGTAGGTATCCCCAGATGATTGATTTCTTATCTCCACTGCCAAGCTCTTTGACTTATATTTTTGATTTCAGATCCAATTTCTACTATAGAACCGCCAGATACTGCCAATCTACCTGATGAATGTTTCTCCGCTCGCTCGTAGCACCGTGTATCCACTAGCCACCCTTTACCGTGAAAACCTTTCGCCAACAAGAAGAGTGGGACACCCTTCCAGCCCCCTTTTATTAGCTTGTCAGCCAACGGCGTATTCGGGGAGGTTGAAGACCTTAAAAATCCCCCAACGTGTGGTCGGCTAGGTAGTTTCCCACCACTCGAATCGGCGCCTTTGTGTGTTCATGGAATCTCACTCCTGATCAGATGTACGGAGTTGTTTAGTTTTGTTTCAATTCCACCATTTACCATTCGCACTCGATTTTGAATACTCTATGATATTCGGCACTTTATTAATGTTGATTATTCCTTTATAATTCATTGTAATCGAATTCACTCTAATCATGTTCGTTTGAAACAATTCGCCGATCTATTAATTTCATTAGCGATAGAATCCGTGAATTGTTAACCTTTGTTTCATTTTCTCCTTTTTGTGTTATAAAGCCTTTATTGTAACGTTCGTGTACTATTTTCTTAGCTTATTATATTCCAGTTGTAATTCACTCGCTTTCTGGATATTTTATGCGATTTTTTTAAACAATTCGAACATAAAATTGTGCGATCGTTTTAGTACATAATTGCGAGTATTCGTTTATATCCATTGCCAAACGAAGCCATTTTTTTTAAAAAGATGAATGAATGATTGTTTGGGTTTGTAAGACTATCTACATGCGAGTCAAGTTGAAACTTTCAGAGTCTGCTTATTATTCCATTGTCAAGTCTAATTGCTGTGGTCAAATATGATATTCCGTTTGTATTCAGGAAATTAAATGTCGGTTGACTACCTCCGGGAGATTGTTTCGCTAGGACAGCTACATTGCTAGTGACTAACTTCGGATTTCCATTCGCGTGGCCTCCATTCGATCATGAATCGATGAATATATTCCTGCGATTACCGTCGCTCACCAGTTTCAGAATTTGATATTGATTCGTTAAATCATTGGCTGCTAAATTTATCACATTTGCGCTGCCCGCAGCATCTGAATTCGAGCTAAAGGTTGCATGCTCCAAAAAATCCTCACTAACGATTACTTGTCCAGGTTGTGCCGCTTGCAAAATTGTTGTGGTTGTAGTTCGATGATAAAGACATGATTGGGTTTGTGTAATGATTTAACAATTTACGTCCGAACGCGGAACCGACCTCTCATCGGTTCTAGACGTTAAGTCTGAGTAGTGCCAACGGATGGTACCAACCGGTCAACCAATCCGTGCACCGTAACCCATTCACGCGGTGGCTGCTTGTCGGCCAGCTAGATCGGAGAGGATTTCGGTCGCGCGTCTCCGAATGGGTTACGCTCATTTACATAATTCAGCCACCTATACACGCTCGTTTTCAAACGCGTTACAAACAAAACCATACGGAGAGGAAACCTATTCTACGTTACTCCGTATTTCTTCTCATAACCAGTCAAAAAGAACAAAATCTAATTTTTATTTCGCGTTCCCGAATTCCCGACGCGGTACCGAGTATACTACGTTAACTCAACCCGACGAATGCTACGTTAAGGAAAAATCAAAAACAACTAAGGTACCGCGTGCCGCGCACGACGCGAAACCGACCTCAGCGGATTTTTTCCAAACCCTACCCTCGCGACGGCTTACTTACCCTGCACCCCATTGCCCGCTGAAAAGCAGAACTACTGGAAAGGAAAATCCGTTTTTTTGTTAGCAATTCATATTATTGTTTCGTATAGTGTAATTTTACAAAATTATAAATGTATATTATTTGATAAAACATGTAGGTCTAACCTACGCTGTCTTAATTGTTTATTTCATATGCATTTGTTGCAAGAACAATTTCAGTTGTTTGTTGCTTTTTATACCTGAGCGACTGGATATGTGCACATAAAATACGATGTACATTTATTGTTATGCTTTGTATGATTTCTTTCAGAAAAATATATTTTTTTATGTTTATTTATATCATGAAAAATATTTTCTTCATCAATTATTTTTGGCAATTAATGGATTCGTCAAATATTCTAGTTCATATGAATTTAATTCTCTGATAATTCTATTTACTTCTTGCTGTTTGCCTAGCTGCATTTGTATTGTATTTTTCATGTTATTAGAATTCGATTTTACATTATTTCATGTTCTTTTTTTTTTGTTTAAGAAAATATTATTTAACCTTTTTTTGTACTTCAATGGTGAATCACTGAGCTCATTGTATTCTAAATGTATTTCTTGATGTCTAATTCTAAATATATATCGATATATAGTATATAATGAATATTTACTGTTTTTGAGTATATCTTAAATTTTTTGATTTTTTTCTGAATTGTTTTAATAACAGGCATAATATACTAGAATCTTTTAAACAATTTCTTTTGTTTGATGATGGGTTGAAATTTTCTTGTATAATTTTAGTTACTTATACATTGAAACCATGCAAATGTTAATTTCTTTTCCTTTCATTGTAATAGAATGTACATACATAAAGTTTATGTTGTTTTTAACATTGAATTGAATATTCCTAATTTTTTTTAGTTTATTTAAAAAGTTTGTTTTTAAGATTTAGTAAATGTGCCCTTAGTTTTTTTATCGTTAATGTTTAAAGGATATTTATGCCTAGAGTTTTCACTTAATTTTTTTTGTTCTGCATTTTGGAATATTATTTTTTTAGAGAAATATTTTTTTTTTCATTGAAATGAAACCGATAAAATTCAGTTATGGTTTACGATTTAGTTGTATTGTTAACAAATTAATTAGTATAGTGGTCATTCTCTGCATTAAGTTATGAAATAAATTAGCCTAACCTTTTTTCTTGCTTGTTAACACTCTTGAATATAACCGAAGAGGTGAAGATGGGCTGCCATTATAACATATTGATTTTTTTTTTTCATAAAAATAATAGTATAGTGTCTCTTCTTTCAAATACCAATCGAAATGCTGAGCTGACATTTAATTCTATATGATCGACTGTTAATATTTAAGTAGAATAAAAAATACTACGAATTTAATTTATGTTGATGTTTATTACTTTAAGATAAATCTGAGTTTATGCTGTGCAAAATATTCCAGCTGAATTCCTTTTAATATGTTTGGTTTATAATATTGAATATCTGACGAATTGGAAAACCTGCTGTAATTAATTTGAAAAAAGGCTGACACATGACCAAATAAATTTTATATAATCAGGTCAAAGTCACATAACCCTTGTTAATCTACAGCATACTTATTAAATATCAAATTGGAAAGTACGTCAACAAAAGCGATTGCTCTCATAGTTCCTTCAGATAATTGGAAGGGTATAAGAAAGTAAGACTCAACACAATTATAGAAGAAAAACAATGTCAAAGTATTTTCGGGCTTGTTAACAAATTTACCGAATGATTGTACCAAGTGGTAGATTCCTCTCAGGTAATATTAGTCTATATTTGCCGAATTTTTTCATTTTAAACTCTATAAGAATACTAAACAAAGAAGCTCTGTATTGAGCTGCTATTTCAGTTGATAATAAAACCCATACACTTTTAGTTTCCCTGATCTATAAAATAAATGGTTAAATGCGCATGTGTTAAAGGGATTAACCATATGATTTTCATCGCATGCATTCAACTAACACTAAATTTACCAAAGTAACTAATAAGGAATATTTACAAGAATAATAGTTACATATTGAAATTATTAAAGGAAAAAGGATTTTTTTTGTTTCCAAATGTGAACATGCTCCTCATTTAAAACAGAGAAAGTAATAAAATTGGTAAATATTGCACGTTCGTCACAATTAAAAATAACGAAAAAGAGGAATCTAAATGTTCGAGTAGTTTGAGTCGCTTGTTGATTGTTTGCAATAGTTAAGGTAGCCCTGAATAGAGTTTTGTGGACCCGATCATTTAGTAAAATTTGGATTTTACTCATATTTCACTCAAAATTAAGGTCGTAAGAAGTGTTTAGAAAGTGTTAGTTTTCAGAATAATGCAGAAAAACAAAGAGTTTCATTGTCTAAAAGATCAGTGCCAGCAATTTATTGCGTTTAAAAACCTATGATACTCGAATCATTCGGCCGATAAACGAGTTTTTTCTGCATTATTGTCCAAAACGACGTCTGTGGAAAATTAAGTGTTAAAGATTTTGTTTAGTATAAATTCTTGATTGATCTGTCAGTGATAGATATGATGATATTTTAACGTTTACGTTTGATTCACACAAAAAATAACCAACGTTTGTGTATATGTAGGCAAGTCAGTGTACTCAGTGAAATAAATTCGTAAGATTAATTGCTGATTTTTATTACATTCTTGGTATTTGTCAAAATATCAGCGATTGTCCTTTGTCCATCACTGGAATTTCAGCCATTACTCGTTTCAAAAGTTGATAGTTTTTGATGCTGATTGACTACTCCAAATGAAATGCTATTTCTATTAATAGAAGCCTCAAACAATTGCGTTCAAAATAAATATAAGGGGGGCACACAGGTAGTATAACTTCTAGAACGACCAAAATACATTTTCCTTCTAGAAACGTTTTAGCTTTCCGCAACGAAATATTTTGTTTAGTGCGCAAAGTTGTCGCAATAAATTACAAAGCGTAATTGAAAAAGAAATTTAAAAACAAATAACAATATTTCTCTTAAAAAATTGCATTCCATCTTAAATTCGATTGTATCCCCGGTGGCGGTTGTCCCAGTTCAGTTGCGAAATATGCTACAAACATGAAATATTACAAATTTTACATACCATGGATACGAATTGTTTCATCATCCCGACCGTCACGATCGCATTCCACTTCATCCAGAATGCCCGCGATCAATTCTTCATCCACGTTCAGATTCGAGTTCTTGCTCAGCTCGATGCAGCCAGCGCTGTGCGAACTATGCAAGCTTACTTTTGTTGGATTTCTTTCCGAATGGAAAATGAAGTTTTCGACGTCGTTTTGTTTGAACTCGCCTTATAACTTCACCGTCGAGCATAGGAATGCGATAGGATTGCGAACTCAGCTTATCGAAAACTCGTTTACATTCACTTAATATCCGACAAACGACGTTTTGCTTGGCATGCGTGTGTCCTTTTATTGTTTGAACAGCAACACTCAAATCACATAATCGAACTTCGCTATGGATTTTCGCATGTCATTCCATCAGATACTTTATGCAAAGTTCATCAACATTGCCCGAGCAGGAGGAAGCGGTCAAAAAAACAACAACCATGCTGATCAGGAGTCCACGCTCTAATTCATTTGAAAAATCACAATACTTGAATAAACTCGACCAATGAATTTCTTCACATTAAATAACGGTTTTCTGCTCTATGTTGCATTCCTTTTCACACTTTTGTATGTTCTAAAACTTCAAATAAAGGCGGCTTGCAGGTTGTGAAGTCAAATTATCACTTAAAATTTATAACTGATGCTCATAGAAAAACCCATGTGCTTTTTTGACACTTTAAACCAGTTTCCACTTTTCTACCTTTTTGACGTTTGGATGGCAACTGTGGGAGGCATTGCCAGATAGATATGCTTCAAAATGTATCAGTGTTTAATTACAGCGGATCACGTTGACAGAAAATATTTCTCCACAAATATAAATATTTGAAGAAAAATATTTTCGGCGCAATGATATCTGCACGAAAGATAAAGTCTGCTTGCGCTTCGAAGTCATACATATCTGGCCGGGTGCCAGGGTTCGGGATCGGAATCACTTCGATTCCCGGGCGTAGGCGTCACATTACACATTCCCCCCCCCCCCCCCCCCAAATTGAAGTAATTCCGATCCCGCCTCCTATGTAAAAGGTCTTGGTTAGGGCCGTGGCGGGTCGAAGATCGATTTCGAGGAATAGGCTACAACAATTTCAGTAAAGACTCGACAGTGGCTATACAGTAGGGAGTCAGGTGTTACTCGGAGGTCTTCGTCCAGGCAGAGATTTAGGTAAGCCATAGTTTTTCGTGCGAAATAGTTGCACTTCATCGTCTAAGGTCTTTTGCGTGGTAAATTACCAGGGTTTTACCAGCCATGTCCGCGATGAGGTATCGTGTGGGACTTATTACTTGTGGGACTCGACACTTCACGAATTTCTTGTCTTCTTTGGCATTGTAATGTCGGGTGGCATCGCTCTACCGGAAGTTTCGACGATATATTTCGTCGCCTGCCTTCAAGCCAGAAGGATGGGATCGCAAGTTGTACCGCTCCTCTCCCATCCGTCTACTTACTTCAATCTTCTCCCGCAGTTGATCTCGCAGAAGTTGGAGCTTTTCGTGCGATTCCAGAACCACGATTGGGTCCTCTAGCGATTTCAGCTGCCGCAATAGCCAGTAAGCGCTTCCATGACAGATCATGTACTGGCCGAACAATGCGAAATACGGCGAAATGCCGGTCGTGGCGTGGTACGACGAGCGCAGAGCACTAGTGATGGCGGACAATTTGCGATCCCAGTCCTTCTGATTCGGGTGGACATAGGCGCAAATGGCCGCTATGAGCGTACGGTTCAGTCGTTCGGATGCGTTGGCTTGTGGTGAATAGACGGCGGTTCGTTGGTGGATGATGCCGTATTTGGAAATTACGTCTCGGAACTTGCTTGAGGTGAACTGGACCCCGTTGTCGGAGACAAGTTTCTCCGGAACTCCAAATATGTGAAAGACTCGGTTCTCCAAGAAGCTGAGTATAGGTCCAGTGTGCATGTTACGTAGTGGTTCTATGATAGGGAATTTAGAGAGCTGGTCCAGGACCACGACAGCTCCCGTGTGACCAGAAGCAGATCGAGGGTAAGGACCGATAATATCAATGTACAAGCGCTGGAACACGCGTTCGGGGACCTCAACCTTACCCATGGGAGGCCGAAGAATGATGTTGGGCGCTTTAGTGCACTTGCATAGCTCACAGGAGGCTACGTACGCTTTTATCTGTTGTGCCATCTTAGGCCAAAAGAAACAGGTTTTCAACCGCCTAAGTGTACGACCGTATCCGCCGTGCGCACTTGATGGGTGGTTATGAGCCCGTCTGATAAGATCAGTGGTTAATTCTTCGGGCACCTACAACTTCCACTGTTCTTCTTCTTGTATGAGGTCTCCGGATGCATGTCCCATCCGCTTATAAATAAATCCATCCGTCAACCGCAGTTCAGGAAGCTGGGACAGTTGATTCTGGATAGTGTAAATCAGTTGGGTATAGCTGGCTGACTTGAAGGCAGGATGGTGCAGATCGATCAATTGGGGACTGTCGTCCTCCTTGACCAACTCGGCTCCTTCAGGAGTGAACATTCTGGATAGGGTCTCGGGGACTACATGCTGGCTTCCTTTTCGGTGGCGAATTGTGAAGTCAAATGCCTGTAATTTCAGTGCCCACCTGGCCAATCTGCCGTTGAGGTCAGTCTGACTCATCGGCCATTTCAGAGAAGCGTGGTCCGTAACGATTTCAAAGGTGTGTCCCTCCACATAGGCTCGGAAGCGTTTCACTGCAAACACTGCAGCTAGACATTCCTGCTCGGAGACCATGTAATTTCGCTGGGCTGGGTTCAACTTGTGAGACATGAAGGCTATAGGTCTCTCCTCGCCGTCTTGTGCAACCTGGACTAAGACTGCTCCCACCCCATGTTGACTCGCGTCACAATGGATTGAGAACGGTTTGTCAAAGTCCGGGCTGTGCAGTACGGGGGCTGTAGTCAGACTCTTCTTTAGCTCTTCAAAGGCTCGCAAGCTGGGCTCTTCCCAGACGAACTTACGTCCCTTACGCAGCATGTCGGTCAAAGGAGTGGTAATGGTGGCATAGTCACGTACAAAATGCTGGTACCATCCACATAAGCCTAGGAATCGGCGTAACTGCTTGGTGGTCTTGGGTAATGGAAAAGCGTCAATCGCTTGAGTCTTGTCCGGGTCGGTCTTGATGTTGCCATGCCCAATGATGTGACCTAAATACTTCACCTCCGTCATCACGAACTGACTCTTCTGTATGTTGATGGTTAACCTGGCCCTCCGGATGTGTCGAGCCACCTCCTGAAGCAGGTCGATGTGTTCGTTAAAGGTCTCGGTTATAAGCAGCAGATCATCCAAGTAAACGTAAACTTGGTGCCGCAAATGAGGTGGTATCACCTTATCCATAAGGCGCGTCATTGTTTGGGGGGCATTGCGCAATCCGAATGGCATGGTCACGAATTGACACAGGGGCCGACCTGGGACTATGAAGTCTGTTTTCTCCTTTGAGCCAGGGTCTAAGGAAATTTGCCGTAAGGCGTCCTTGAGGTCTAAGCTCGTGATGAGGTGGGCTTTAGGCAACCGACTCAAAATGCCTTCAATCAATGGTAGAGGGTATGCGTCCTTGACAGTGACGGCGTTCAAGCGTCTGGCATCTAAGCATAGCCGAACCTTGTTCGGCTTGACAACTAAGGTGACTGGGGAAGCCCACGCGCTCTGCGATTCTTCGATCACGCCTAATGCTAGCATTCGATCCACTTCGGCATATAACGACTTTTCCTTCGCCGGAGGTATGGCAAAATGTCTCTGTTTTATGGGTTTAGCATCCCCCACATCTATTGTGTGTAACACCAGTGCAGTCCGCCCGAGACCTTCCCTCTCGTGCGATGGAAAAGCCGATATAGCCGAGTCAAGTCGCAGTTTCTGATTTACATCCAGTGTATGTCGTAATAAATGAGTGGTTTGAGATTGGTCAGGAACTGTGGTGACGGACTCCAGGGTCGTACCGTCAAACAGTGCCGGGGCCATGTTAAATTTTCGAACGAAATCCACTCCTAGATAAAGATTCTGGGTTAATTGAGGTATGATGTACATTTCCAGAGGTTTAGTTACTCCCTTAAAGGTAACATCCGTCGTAATTTTTCCCACTACAGAGTGACGAGTTCCATCCGCCGTGCTTAACCAGGAGGTAAAATGGTGAATTTGATCCACGTGCATTGCCAGTACCTCCCCTGCAAAATCGGCGGATATGCAATTCACGCGTGGCTCGCTTTCTTTGCGGTGGGACAGTTGTAGCCAACTCCTCATGGAAGATACGCTGTCGAATAGCCAAATAATTCCGCAGCCTGATGTGGAAAGGTTTGACATGCCAAGGAACTTTCACCTCGCTATCATTTCCCTGCGCGTTGGCCTCGGCGAAGGATGGCGTCGGTTGTGGAACTTCGGGAGAACTGTGTTTAGCGGTACGAGTCAGTAGAATTGGAGTCATGTCGGGGGCTTGGTCATAGCTAGTGATGGGCTCAGGATTGGTTCGTCCGGGGTCTAGGAGTACCGACGGGTGGTCGCGGCACTCGGTGGCAAGTTTTTTCGCAGTTTGCAATTTGCACAATCAGGTGCGTATGTGTCGGCCTTCCCGCATCGGTAACAGAAAAGCGTCGGCTCCGCTGGACATGCATAGAACCGATGCCCCGTTTGTCGGCAGTTCCAAGAGACCGTCGGGCTGGCAATTGCTTCAAGGGAGGGTTTATCAATCCTGGCTGTGTCCTCAAGCTCCTGTGGTGCTCCGCTTCTCGGTACTGGTACTGGATCAGCAAGTAGGTGGTCCGCTGCCATCGACTCCGCGGTGTGATGATTTCGGGGATTTGGTCCCGTTATGCGAGGTTGTGGACGGAAGGTACCTCGCCGCTCATCCAATTGTTCTTGCCTACGGGCATGGAGGCGCAATCCCTGTATGGTGTTGATGGGAAAATGCAGAAGGCTGTTCTGAAGATCCCAACGCATATTCTCTCTGATAATTTCTACCAGTTCGTCCTCGGGCATGGTTGTTCGCAAGCGAGTGCTCAATCTCACTATACTTGTGTAGTACTGGTCGAACGGTTCGTGAGCGCCTTGTTTCCATTTCTTTAATTGTTCCCTTAGTTCTCTCTCAGTGAAGCCATCATCAAATCGATTGCGGAAGGCTGCACTGAAAGAGTTCCAAGTGGGACGTGGCGTCGATTCCTTAAAACTCCAGTACCAGTCGGCAGCGTCACCGCTGAACAAAAGATGTACATGCCGGAGGAAGGCTGAGGAATCACCTACCAGGGTGCTGGATATTAACGCCTGAATCCGGAAAAGGAACCGGTCCACCGATATCATAGCGTTGAAACCCGTGAAGTTCAGGCGCCAACTCTCCATGATACGAGGCGTCGGGTCTCGGAAAGGTGTCAATGCGTTCCCGGGGGGGATCGCATCCTCGATTGACCTGTTGTACGGAACTGCCTCGGGGAATGGAGGTACCAATGGAGGTGCGGTGCTGTGTCGTGGTCTATATTCGGGAGCTCTGGGATCCATTCCCGAGTTCCTTGGAGGTAGGGCCCATTGATCAGATGGTCGAGAGTGGGGCATAGCCACATTGGGATTGGGCTCCCAGCCAAGCGGAGTTCTCACGCGGCTGGGTGGTTGGCTCATGGGGAGATTCTGGAGCTTTCCCTCCAAGTTGCCAATCCTCTCCGACATATCTCGCATCAACGCCATGAGGGTGTCAATGGAGTGGGCGGAAGGCATGGGGGTCATCTCGGACACAACAACTGCAGCCGGAACTTCGCCGCCTACGGCTCCTTGAAGGTCCAACAGTGGTTGGGGCGGTTCGGCCTCTGGAACCCCGAGGAGGACGTCTAGGGCGGTCCGCTCGATGGGTCGCCGGCATAATGGGCAAAGCTCGGACGTAAGGAGGAGCTGTTGGACACAGGCACGATGGAATAGATGTCCACAATCCAATCGCATGCTGTGTACCCCCTCCACTACGTCCTCGAAACAGATCCCGCAGTTAGCTGGTTGGACCGTTTTGGATCTGGTCCAACGCTTGTCTGGGGTCCGCTTCGTTGCCATTGTCGTGTGGTTCCTATGAGTGTGGGTACGATGTAATACTGAGAAAAAAAAATGTAATTGACTCCTACTGCTATTTTCAAACTATACGTATATATATAAAAATAAACTTATTAATACTTCAGTGGCCGATAGTGGCGAGCTATTTATATCGAATGGAGAGAAAAAAAAATGTATTTAATACACACTTTCCTTTCCAGTAGTCGACTCCTCCAAAGGGAAATGAGAGTGCGTGGTAATCTGCCGAAGAAAGGGTGCTTTCGGTCGATTTACAAACTTTATCCCCTAAACCCACATACATTACAAAACCGTCTCTAAACTACGTTAAATGACTCGACAAGACAAGTGGTAGAGCTACCGTAACGGTTTTGTACGCGGTCAAAATTCCCGACGCGTGGAAGCATTCCGGGCTCCGCAACTCCAGCATACGCCACCGAACGTTGAACCGATACCACTCGTCTATCACGCACACGAAATAAGTAGAATCCTTCAGCGACATAAAGGCAAGGTAGCCTTCTATTTTCTTGAGAGTCCATGCTGATAGGTAAACCCATCAGGCTGGCAGTTCCATCAAGAAAATAGAAGGTCCTTACAGGGGTTAGCCTGGGACAACACATCGGAAGGATC
This sequence comes from Odontomyia ornata, assembly GCA_963969285.1. Classification (NCBI taxonomy): domain Eukaryota; kingdom Metazoa; phylum Arthropoda; class Insecta; order Diptera; family Stratiomyidae; genus Odontomyia; species Odontomyia ornata. The sequence goes on from OZ017739.1 coordinate 225,069,491, forward strand.
CTGTCGCGAAAACAAAATCAAACAAAGGAGAGCGGAAGCTACAACTCACGTGAAGCGACTGCTAGTGTGTATCACACAACTCCACTGCTCCTGATAGTGGGACTCGAGTAACAAAGTACCTTACATCCTCCGTAAAGGACCAACTCGTCAGAAGACGCGAATTTCTTCCCCCTTAGGATGTTTTAGGCCCCACGTTGGGCGCCATTTGTAATGATTTAACAATTTACGTCCGAACGCGGAACCGACCTCTCATCGGTTCTAGACGTTAAGTCTGAGTAGTGCCAACGGATGGTACCAACCGGTCAACCAATCCGTGCACCGTAACCCATTCACGCGGTGGCTGCTTGTCGGCCAGCTAGATCGGAGAGGATTTCGGTCGCGCGAGTTACGGCACTATCTGCCTAACATACATAACAACGGCATAGCTAGCCGACACGTGCCTCATACAATTCATTCAACCTATCTTTCATAACGTAATTTAAACCCCAGTCATGTCTTTTGCACTTTTCATGTATTTTGCACTTTTCCAAATTCATCTTTAATGTAATAGAATTCCCAGACATGTCGTTTGCATTATCCACCAAGTAAACTCATTTCATGCAAATTGTAATTCAAAGCCAAAATTAAACATAAGCATTTTTTCCTAGATAAATAGAAATGTACAATATTGTAAAGTTCAGTTATTTTTCTGGAGCAAGCGGAAGCTATGCTAAAATAAATAGTGAATTATAAATTAAAATTTTGTTTTTTTTAAGGGATAACTCCATAGTTACCCTAACTGGCGCAGTCGTAAAAGTAAAGGGCGGAGGACGATTTCGTTTAAAAGTTGCATTAAAACCGTAAAAGTTCCGACGGATTATCGGTTCGCGAAGGTTAATCGCCCACGGTTCGGTAACGTTAATTTGTGAAGTGCAAGTGACAAAGGATTATTGTTGCGCAAGCAGGCTCAGCGAAGGCATATCGCTACTCGAGCAGACAAATCAAGGAAGGAAATGAGAGACATCATCATCTTCAAGTAAGTTCTTGGTCAAATGCCTCTTTTTCCTAAAGTGAAATCGCCCAAACCCTATAACACGTTCCCAAGGCTATTTAAGCAAAATAACTCTTCTAGATTAAGTGATTCTAAAATTCAATTAAGTGATTCCGTTAGTTCAAGTGCTGAAACTAAATTCTCCGCGAGTGAAATTAATTTAAACGACTCAAATCATTCAATCAATTTCTCAAACGTTCTATCAGATATTCCTAATTTGTTCAGATCACGTAGTTTGACAAAATTATCCGACCCAATTATTAATTGTGAAAATAAAACAGAAAATAGTGCAATGGCGAATCCCAGTACTAGTGCTCAATCTACAATCACAACTGTAGATATTTTTAATTCATAACGGGTACCCGACGCAATTAAAGACCTTCCGCGGTTCGAAGGGAACCCTCGATTACTTTTCGATTTCCTCGATAATGTCGAAGAAATTCTTGACCTCATTCAGGTCACCAGTGATACATCCTATGGCCATCTGTTGTTAAGAGCCATTAGGAATAAAATTGTTGGAGAGGCCAACGAGGTCCTCAACATGTATGGTACACCACTAAATTGGGATCTTATTAAAGAGAATCTCATCCTCCATTACGCCGACAAGAGGAATGAAACTTCCCTAATACGTGACTTACACGCATTGAAGCAAAATAGTGACTCTGTGCAAAAGTTCTACAGTGAAATAGTAGAAGTACTCAGTAGCATGAACAATCATGTGAGTATTCACGAAAAAGATCAAAGTGTCATTTCTGCTAAGAAAAATCTTTTCGCGGAAATGTGCTTAAACACATTTTTGTCGGGTTTAAAAGAACCTCTTGGCTCCACCATTCGTGGGATGAAGCCCACAAGTCTAGCTGATGCATATGCATGCTGTGTTAAGGAGCAGAACATGTTCTATTCCAAGTCAGATCCAAACAGAAACGTGCTAAATCCAAGACAAATTAGCGTACCTAAACCTTTAATTTCACAGACTCCTAAATCGTTCTACCCACAAGACGCATTTAAACCTAAACCTGTATTCTCTGCAATACCACCACCAAATTTCCATCCATTTACTCAACAAAATAGGTCTTACTTTACACCCCAACAAAAACCATTAAGTATGAACCCATTTCAAAACCCCTTCATTAGACAGCAACAATTTGGATTCCCACGAAATACACAATTAATGCAACGACAAGTACCATTCCAAACTAACCACCCTAAATGGACCTACTCAAAAACCGGAACCTATGGAAATATCAGGTACAATCAGGAGGACACATCCGCAACAAAGAACTCCAGGAAGTAACTTTTTCCGCTCAACAAGACCACCCAACTTCGTATCAGAGGAATTATTCAACGCTGGTGAACAAAACTCACAGTCCCTCAAATTTCAGCACAACACTGCTCTCAAACAACCGGAGTATAGGAATCATCCAAAAGGAACCCTTTTAAATACTGAAGAAATGAATACCGGGAATGGTAATCCAACTAGCAACCCTTATAATATAGATCACTATTACTCCCAATATTATTACGAAGATGAGGATCCCTCTTTCTACTTTAACCCAAATGAAAATTATTATCCAAACACCGAACCAGAAGAAGACATAATAGACGAAGGAAATTTTCATACAATTGCCTCCCTGGACCAATCGGATACCTAGACATCAATAAACACGGCAATTTACTACCCTATGCTAATATTTCATCCCCTTTTGGACGACTATTGAGGTTCCTAATAGACACGGGAGCATCTTCGTCCTTTATAAACCCTGAATATATTGATCCTCGCGATATAAAATTAATTAAACCCATTTCAATAACCACTGTCCTCTCTAAACATGAAGTCAAAGAAGAAGTTTCATTGCCGAACTTCACTGAATTTAATGAACCTGGCAACTCACGATTCCTGATATTCAAATTTCATGGTTATTTTGACGGATTACTTGGAGTGGATATTCTGAGTAATCTTGGAGCCAAAGTCGATTTAGGCAATCAGGTAATTGTCACCAATAATGCTGTACTCCCTTTAAAATTCAAGCCAAATTTCATGTCTAATAAATACATCATTCTACCAGAAACAAAAGCAATTGTCAAGATTCCCGTTGATATAGAGAACGGAGATATTTACATCAAATCAACCAAAATATCCCCCAACTTGGTAATTTCAGAAGGTGTCTATACTGCAGTCAATTGGTACGCCCCTGTTGAAGTTTCTAATCTTTCACGGAAAAAACAAACCCTTCTACTTGAACATCCCGTGATGGTCGAAAACCTTTCAGACTGTTACGAACAAATTAATAATTTAAATATATGTTACGAAAACGAAGAATCACCATTGACTTCATGTGGTGATATCATTAGTCTACTTCGAGTATCACACTTAAACAACGAAGAACAGAAAGAACTATTTAAAATCTGTCGAGAGTATGACGACATTTTCTTTCGAGAAGGACAAGATTTGACCTTCACAAACCAAGTAAAACATCGAATCAGAACATCCGACGAATCACCTATATACACAAAGTCATACAGATATCCTTTCATCCATAAAGAGGAAGTCCGTAACCAAATCTCTGATATGTTGAATCAGGACATAATTCGCCCCAGCTATTCGCCTTGGAGCTCTCCAGTTTGGATCGTCCCGAAAAAACCAGACGCGAGTGGCAAACAGAAATGGAGGTTGGTCATTGACTATAGGAAGTTGAACGAAAAGACGATAGGTGATCGATACCCTCTCCCGAATATCAACGATATCCTAGACAAATTAGGAAAGTCGATGTATTTCTCAACGTTAGACTTAGCGAGCGGATTCTACCAAATAGAGATGGACCCTCGTGATATTCCGAAAACGGCCTTCACTGTCGAGGAGGGTCATTACGAATACGTGTGCATGCCATTTGGGCTAAAAAATGCACCCTCGACATTTCAGAGGGTGATGGATAATGTGCTAAAGGAACTGCAGGGCACAGTTTGTCTCGTCTACTTACACGACATAATAATATTCTCCACTTCATTACAGGAGCACATTGAAAACCTCAAGAAGGTTTTTCAAAGACTTCGTCAAGCAAATCTCAAGGTCCAGCTTGATAAGTCTGAATTTCTCAAAAAGGAAATAGCTTTCCTCGGTCATTTAGTCACAACCGAAGGTATTAAACCAAATCCTAATAAAGTTCAGGCAATTATCGATTTCCCCATTCCGAAAACCACAAAGGAGATAAAATCTTTCCTCGGCTTACTCGGTTACTATCGCAAGTTCATTCGAGACTTCGCAAAACTAACCAAACCACTTACAGAATGCTTAAAAAGGGCCGATGCATTGATCTAAACGATCGCTACATAAAAGCATTCAACTCCTGCAAAGATATTCTCATGAACGATCCTCTTCTCGAACACCCGGATTTTAACAAACCGTTTGTTCTCACGACGGACGCGAGTAACTTCGCAATTGGCGCTATATTATCGCAAGGCCCAATCGGCAGTGATAAGCCAATTTGCTACGCGAGTAGAACGTTGACCGATTCTGAGATCAATTATTCTACGATTGAGAAGGAGCTCTTGGCCATAGTTTGGGCCACAAAATATTTCCGGCCATATCTTTTTGGTAGGAAGTTTAAGATTGTGACAGATCACAAGCCACTCACATGGATGATGAATTTAAAGGACCCAAATTCGAGATTGATACGTTGGGGACTCAAACTAGAAGAATATGATTATGAATTATACTACAAAAAGGGTAGTCAGAACTGTAATGCAGACGCCTTAAGTCGCATAAAAATCACAAAAAACACTAACAAAGATGTCGAAATTAATGTGAATGATATTGCTGGGACGTCTACACAGAGTACTAGAGGTTCCACTGTGCACTCTGCAGAGGAAAATCTCAATACTGGTATACCAATTTCTGAACGTCCCCTGAACGAATTTCCTCTTCAATTAGTACTTGAGGAATCTAATAGAACACCCAATTCAAATCTAGAAATGCCATTTCGGAACAAACAACGCCGTATAATTCGAACACGGCTATACACGGAAGCAACCCTTGTTGAAATCTTCAAGAAATTTATCCCTCCCAATAGATTAACTGCAATATATACCACAGATGAAATTTTCAAAATAGTACAGGATACTTACACAAACCACTTTTCGCAATCTAATAGTTTCAAAGTTATCAGATGCATGGAAATCCTAAAAGAAACCACTGAAGACGACGAACAAGATGCTCTAATAAATGAATACCATCTAAATAATAACCATCGAGGCATTAACGAGACCCTAGCTCATCTCAAGAGAGAATATTACTTTCCCTTCATGAAGAATAAAATCACAAAAATTGTTAATAATTGCGAAAAATGCCAAACACTAAAATATGATAGGAACCCCCAAAAACCGAAGCATCAGACCCCAGATATTCCCAAAAAACCTCTAGACGTTCTCCATATGGATATTTACACAATTGACAAACGATACATATTAACGATCATTGACAAATTTTCAAAATTCGCGGCAGCCTACATACTTTCAGCTCGAAACAGTTTAAATATTATCAAATCTCTCAAAAATTTTATCAGTCTGGATGGTATTCCCCAAAATATAGTTATCATGGTGACCGATCAAGGTACGGAATTCACATCTTCTATTTTTAAAGACTTTTGTAAACAATATAAATTGAATCACCACGTAGTATCATATCAACAAACAAGCAGTAATGGACCTGTAGAAAGACTTAACTCAACAATTACAGAGACATACAGAATAATACGTGACAAGTATCGAGACAAGGACTCAGAGGACATTTTGAACGAAGTTATAATTACTTACAACAATGCTATTCATTCAGCTACAAAATACACCCCATTTGAACTATTCTACGGCAGGACATACAAATTTGACAAAACCATACAACATACTAGTAGTCACGAATATTTAGAAAAATTAAGAGAATTTCAAGCACAGCTCTACCCTGAGATAGAATCTTTACTACTTGAACAAACCAATAAAAAATTAACAAAACTTAACAAAAATAGAGAGGAGCCCGAAAACTATAATGAGGGATCTGTAGTATTTAGGAAAGAGTGTAGACGAAATAAATTAAATCGCAGGTTTACCAAACACAAAATGAAAGAAAATAATTATGTTACAGTTATTACAGATAAGAATCAAAAACTTCACAAATCTAAATTAAAGAAAAAACGGAAATTTCAGGCAATTGGTCATACTGACCCTAGTAACCGGACAGAAGATTGACCTACAGGATCTATCGAATAGGAACGGACTACTTCCAATAAAACTAGGAGACGCACGTTTAATAACATCCTACAGTAACCTCGTACATATCATACAACTTGACAAATACAGGGAAAACCTTGACATGATATACGACTCATTGGCAACTTTTGGCAACAGTACAGAATTTACAGAATCATTGGAAATAACGAAAAGAAAGGCTGAAGAAGTAAAAAATAAACTCCTTACAATACTACCCCACAAACGAGCTAAAAGAGGATTAATAAATGGGTTAGGTACCATCATAAAAGGAATAACTGGGAACTTAGACGCAAACGACGCAATCAGAATAAATGACGAAATAGATAAAATTTTAGCTAAAGAAGGCAAACTCGAAAACAAATTTATTGAACAGACTCAAATAAATGGGCAAATGATTGAACGATTTGAAAATATTACTACACACATTAATCAACAACAAAAAACAATAACCGATTACTTAAAATATATCAATGAAATATCCAAAAATCAAATTAGGAACGACAGTAGAAATATAAAGTACTTCCAGTATATAAATCAAATTAATTTAAATATCGATCTCCTCAATAACCATTTAACTGGAATTTCTGAAGCAATTATTTTGGCGAAACTAAACATTATTTCAAAAATGATTCTTAACCCGCAAGAACTAACGGAAATATACCGCTTATTTGAAAGCCAAGGCATAAATGTAATGTCCGTTGAACACATATACGAGTTATTGAGCTTACAGGCCTATTCTAACAATTCAAACATCATCTTTAACATAAAAATCCCTATCCTTTCAAACGAATCATATTCCTTATATCACATCATGCCCCTACCAATCAACGAAACAAAAACAATTCCAACCAAACCCTACGTCATCCTTGGCCAAGAACACATCCAAGAACTCGACGCAAGATGCCAGAGTATCGAAGGAACCTTTTACTGCTCGCAAACCTCCTATTGGGAAGACGTCTCACAGTCAAAATGCCTAGCCAATATCCTGAATCATAAGCCTGCCGAATGTCACCTGTACGAACGAGAAAAGGACGTGGAGATTTTTGAGCCGGAGCCAAACCATTTGCTGCTTATAAACACTCCTGAGACGACCATCAACACTACATGCGGACCTAAAGAATTCCAAGTCAAAGGAACAATTTTGATACGTTTCGAGGACTGCAAGATAACGATAAACAGCATTACCTACAACGCTAAAGAACGAAATTCAACTGAAACGTTTGGGAAGCTACCAGTTCAGTCATACTCACCTTACGAAGGAGTTCCCAACCAGCGCTGAACTCAAGGATCTGCACATGACCATCACCGCAGCTACAAAGCATCATCCTCGTCGCAATCATCATCTATTACACCTTCTGCAAAATTGTCACCAAGCTCAACCATCAGCAAGATACCTCACCCGTAATAGTTCAAACCAATGAACCTGCAAGGACACAGTTTCTTTGGCGGCCACCTTACACTAAGGGGGGAGGAGTTACGGCACTATCTGCCTAACATACATAACAACGACATAGCTAGCCGACACGTGCCTCATACAATTCATTCAACCTATCTTTCATAACGTAATTTAAACCCCAGACATGTATTTTGCACTTTTCATGTATTTTGCACTTTTCCAAATTCATCTTTAATGTAATAGAATTCCCAGACATGTCGTTTGCATTATCCACCAAGTAAACTCATTTCATGCAAATTGTAATTCAAAGCCAAAATTAAACATAAGCATTTTTTCCTAGATAAATAGAAATGTACAATATTGTAAAGTTCAGTTATTTTTCTGGAGCAAGCGGAAGCTATGCTAAAATAAATAGTGAATTATAAATTAAAATTTTGTTTTTTTTAAGGGATAACTCCATAGTTACCCTAACTCGCGTCTCCGAATGGGTTACACTCATTTACATAATTCAGCCACCTATACACGCCCGTTTTCAAACGCGTTACAAACAAAACCATACGGAGAGGAAACCTATTCTACGTTACTCCGTATTTCTTCTCATAACCAGTCAAAAAGAACAAAATCTAATTTTTATTTCGCGTTCCCGAATTCCCGACGCGGTACCGAAAAGTATACTACGTTAACTCAACCCGACGAATGCTACGTTAAGGAAAAATCAAAAACAACTAAGGTACCGCGTACCACGCACGACGCGAAACCGACCTCAGCGGATTTTTTCCAAACCCTACCCTCGCGACGGCATACTTACCTTGCACCCCATTGCCCGCTGAAAAGCAGAACTACTGGAAAGGAAAATCCGTTTTTTTGTTAGCAATTCATATTATTGTTTCGTATAGTGTAATTTTACAAAATTATAAATGTATATTATTTGATAAAACATGTAGGTCTAACCTACGCTGTCCTAATTGTTTATTTCATATGCATTTGTTGCAAGAACAATTTCAGTTGTTTGTTGCTTTTTATACCTGAGCGCCTGGATATGTGCACTTAAAATACGATGTACATTTATTGTTATGCTTTGTTTGATTTCTTTCAGAAAAATATATTTTTTTGTGTTTATTTATATCATGAAAAATATTTTCTTCATCAATTATTTTTGGCAATTAATGGATTTGTCAAATATTCTAGTTCATATGAATTTAATTCTCTGATAATTCTATTTACTTCTTGCTGTTTGCCTAGCTGCATTTGTATTGTATTGTTCATGTTATTAGAATTCGATTTTACATTATTTCATGTTCTTTTTTTTTTGTTTAAGAAAATATTATTTAACCTTTTTTTGTACTTCAATGGTGAATCACTGAGCTCATTGTATTCTAAATGTATTTCTTGATGTCTAATTCTAAATATATATCGATATATAGTATATAATGAATATTTACTGTTTTTGAGTATATCTTAAATTTTTTGATTTTTTTCTGAATTGTTTTAATAACAGGCATAATATACTAGAATCTATTAAACCATTTCTTTTGTTTGATGATGGGTTGAAATTTTCTTGTATAATTTTAGTTACTTATACATTGAAACCATGCAAATGTTAATTTCTTTTCCTTTCATTGTAATAGAATGTACATACATAAAGTTTATGTTGTTTTTAACATTGAATTGAATATTCCTAATTTTTTTTAGTTTATTTAAAAAGTTTGTTTTTAAGATTTAGTAAATGTGCCCTTAGTTTTTTTATCGTTAATGTTTAAAGGATATTTATGCCTAGAGTTTTCACTTAATTTTTTTTGTTCTGCATTTTGGAATATTATTTTTTTAGAGAAATATTTTTTTTTTCATTGAAATGAAACCGATAAAATTCAGTTATGGTTTACGATTTAGTTGTATTGTTAACAAATTAATTAGTATAGTGGTCATTCTCTGCATTAAGTTATGAAATAAATTAGCCTAACCTTTTTTCTTGCTTGTTAACACTCTTGAATATAACCGAAGAGGTGAAGATGGGCTGCCATTATAACATATTGATTTTTTTTTTTTCATAAAAATAATAGTATAGTGTCTCTTCTTTCAAATACCAATCGAAATGCTGAGCTGACATTTAATTCTACATATATGATCGACTGTTAATATTTAAGTAGAATAAAAAATACTACGAATTTAATTTATGTTGATGTTTATTACTTTAAGATAAATCTGAGTTTATGCTGTGCAAAATATTCCAGCTGAATTCCTTTTAATATGTTTGGTTTATAATATTGAATATCTGACGAATTGGAAAACCTGCTGTAATTAATTTGAAAAAAGGCTGACACATGACCAAATAAATTTTATATAATCAGGTCAAAGTCACATAACCCTTGTTAATCTACAGCATACTTATTAAATATCAAATTTGAAAGTACGTCAACAAAAGCGATTGCTCTCATAGTTCCTTCAGATAATTGGAAGGGTATAAGAAAGTAAGACTCAACACAATTATAGAAGAAAAACAATGTCAAAGTATTTTCGGGCTTGTTAACAAATTTACCGAATGATTGTACCAAGTGGTAGATTCCTCTCAGGTAATATTAGTCTATATTTGCCGAATTTTGTCATTTTAAACTCTATAAGAATACTAAACAAAGAAGCTCTGTATTGAGCTGCTATTTCAGTTAATAATAAAACCCATACACTTTTAGTTTCCCTGATCTATAAAATAAATGGTTAAATGCGCATGTGTTAAAGGGATTAACCATATGATTTTCATCGCATGCATTCAACTAACACTAAATTTACCAAGGTAACTAATAAGGAATATTTACAAGAATAATAGTTACATATTGAAATTATTAAAGGAAAAAGGATTTTTTTTGTTTCCAAATGTGGACATGCTCCTCATTTAAAACAGAGTAAGTAGTAAAATTGGTAAATATTGCACGTTCGTCACAATTAAAAATAACGAAAAAGAGGAATCTAAATGTTCGAGTAGTTTGAGTCGCTTGTTGATTGTTTGCAATAGTTAAGGTAGCCCTGAATAGAGTTTTGTGGACCCGGTCACTTAGTAAAATCTGGATTTTACTCATATTTCACTCAAAATTAAGGTCGTAAGAAGTGTTTAGAAAGTGTTAGTTTTCAGAATAATGCAGAAAAACAAAGAGTTTCATTGTCTAAAAGATCAGTGCCAGCAATTTATTGCGTTTAAAAACCTATGATACTCGAATCATTCGGCCGATAAACGAGTTTTTTCTGCATTATTGTCCAAACCGACGTCTGTGGAAAATTAGGTGTTAAAGATTTTGTTTAGTATAAATTCTTGATTGATCTGTCAGTGATAGATATGATGATATTTTAACGTTTACGTTTGATTCACACAAAAAATAACCAACGTTTGTGTATATGTAGGTAAGTCAGTGTACTCAGTGAAATAAATTCGTAAGATTAATTGCTGATTTTTATTACATTCTTGGTATTTGTCAAAATATCAGCGATTGTCCTTTGTCCACCACTGGAATTTCAGCAATTACTCTATTCAAAAGTTGATAGTTCTTGATGCTGATAGACTACTCCAAATGAAATGCTATTTCTATTAATAGAAGCCTCAAACAATTGCGTTCAAAATACACACACAGGTAGTATAACTTCTAGAACGACCAAAATACATTTTCCTTCTAGAAACGTTTTAGCTTTCCGCAACGAAATATTTTGTTTAGTGCGCAAAGTTGTCGCAATAAATTACAAAGCGTAATTGAAAAAGAAATTTAAAAACAAATAACAATATTTCTCTAAAAAATTGCATTCCATCTTAAATTCGATTGTATCCCCGGTGGCGGTTGTCCCAGTTCAGTTGCGAAATATGCTACAAACATGAAATATTACAAATTTTACATACCATGGATACGAATTGTTTCATCATCCCTACCGTCACGATCGCATTCCACTTCATCCAGAATGCCCGCGATCAATTCTTCATCCACGTTCAGATTCGAGTTCTTGCTCAGCTCGATGCAGCCAGCGCTGTGCGAACTATGCAAGCTTACTTTTGTTGGATTTCTTTCCGAATGGAAAATGAAGTTTTCGACGTCGTTTTGTTTGAACTCGCCTTATAACTTCACCGTCGAGCATAGGAATGCGATAGGATTGCGAACTCAGCTTAACGAAAACTCGTTTACATTCACTTAATATCCGACAAACGACGTTTTGCTTGGCATGCGTGTGTCCTTTTATTGTTTGAACAGCAACACTCAAATCACATAATCGAACTTCGCTATGGATTTTCGCATGTCATTCCATCAGATACTTTATGCAAAGTTCATCAACATTGCCCGAGCAGGAGGAAGCGGTCAAAAAAACGACAACAATGCTGATCAGGAGTCCACGCTCTAATTCATTTGAAAAATCACAATACTTGAATAAACTCGACCAATGAATTTCTTCACATTAAATAACGGTTTTCTGCTCTATGTTGCATTCCTTTTCACACTTTTGTATGTTCTAAAACTTCAAATAAAGGCGGCTTGCAGGTTGTGAAGTCAAATTATCACTTAAAATTTATAACTGATGCTCATAGAAAAACCCATGTGCTTTTTTGACACTTTAAACCAGTTTCCACTTTTCTACCTTTTTGACGTTTGGATGGCAACTGTGGGAGGCATTGCCAGATAGATATGCTTCGAAATGTATCAGTGTTTAATTACAGCGGATCACATTGACAGAAAATATTTCTCCACAAATATAAATATTTGAAGAAAAATATTTTCGGCGCAATGATATCTGCACGAAAGATAAAGTCTGCTTGCACTTCGAAGTCATACATATCTGGCCGGGTGCCAGGGTTCGGGATCGGAATCACTTCGATGCCCGGGCGTAGGCGTCACATTACATTTGGTGCCGTGCATGTTGTTGAACTTGATGAATTTGTTGAGTTAAACTAGTACCAATTTCTAATACCAAAGGCATTTTTGGAGTACGTTACTTTACACTTTCTGCTCGTGGGGTTTGCGTTTATTCGCGGCTGATTACGTAAACTCATACCAAGATCCCTTCGTGGTCGTCGCGAATGTAACCTACATTACGTTACCCCGTAACAGGCTGTCTTTTAAAAATAAAGAAAATTCTAGAAAGTAGATGGGTGCCCTTCTAAAGAAGAATTTTTAACATCAAATACATCCTAACCTTGGAGTTTTTGTGACTTAAATTATTTTAGCACCATGGGTATTCCATAAGTAAAGACAAGGCAAGTAGACATTCGATACAAACCATTCTTCTACAGAAGGATACCTGTCTATTTTATAGAAGGACACCCCTCTAAAAGAAATACATTTGGTGGCTCTAAGTAGCCGAAATAATGTGGTGCTTCTTATCTGTTATATCAAAATTAAAACACATCAAATTTAATTTCAAGAAGTAGAAATTGAAATTTCTCTCGCCTTATTGATTTTCAATCAAAAAGTGCTCCGGAACCTAAAATTTCAGCTCAATCGGTCCAGCGGTAACAATTTGATGACAAATCCTCTCTGTAACATGGCCGACAATTTTTTAAGATTTTCTTGGCAAAATCAATAAATTAGCAACAAAATAAATAATAATTTAATTACTCAACTTCACGAAATCTACGATTACCAATTGATTGGTTGCAATGATTTGACAGTTCAAATTGTATCTCCCTGTTCTCAGCAAATTTTTCTCGTTGTAAATTAAGGAAAGCTCTCTATTAAACGTTTTTGTAACTTAGTAAATCCTCTCTAAACTCGAAAATAATGAAATTTCAAGCTAAAATTTAGCAACTTCATTCAAATAAACACCTTGAACTATGTATGAATGAAAAAAATATTATATTTTCTTTGCTTTTAATTAACTCCTATTGCCTTCGAAAGCCTCTTTTTTTCATGAATTCAGGTTAAAAAAATAATTGTTCATGCGATTGGATGGTAAATTACATGTGTTTACCATTTGAAAGCTTCACACAACTGTCAGCTCTTTCACGTAGGTACTTCGAAAACTATGGAAGGTCCTCTTGCGTTAGGTCCATATCTAATTCCTCAATGCTATACCGTATGAACTCGCCTTTGAGAAACAGAAAAAATGGAGAGGCTATGCTTACCTAAATTGCATGGGAAATTGAATGTCAAGAATATTTATCCTAACCAGCGCGCCCAATCAATGAACCTCCTTGTGTCCCTAACCCACAGCTTCCATGATTCCTCATCCCAAACCACCCGATTAAATGCTAGTAAATGCTCTCGAAATCGCACATTGGGTTTACTCGTTCCCCAATAATGGGACATTAACTGCCGAGAAATTTACAGTTCTGCTACTAAATCCTCCTTTGTGCGGACATAAGAGGGTGAAGGCGAATCTTCTACGCCTGATATTAAAATGGAAGCAATAACCATGGCACCGGAAATAAGGTCGGGTGATGGGCTAACTTCCCGTCCCTGGGAAACCATAAAATGTTTCAAAACCTGCAGACTGGCCCCGGAAAAAGGACTTTGACATTGAATCTTGGAATGTCAGATCACTCAATTACCCTGGCGCTGTTAAGGACCTTCTACAACAGGCCAATCAATATCAACTAAAAATTCTGGCAATCCAGGAAATGAACTGGACTAAAAACGACATTCAAGACATGAGATGGCACACAATATTCAAGAGTGGGAAGCCTACTGGAAAACGAGAATTTGGAGTTGCCTTCATTGTGAATGGGGAGTTCAAATCGCACGATATTGATTTTAAGGCAGTCAATGAACGGTTGTGTGGGATCCATATAAAAGCAAAATTCTTAAAAATCTGGCTGATCAATGTTCATCCCGCAACCAAAGGAAAGAACGAAGAAACTAAGGAAACGTTCAACAATCACCTGGAAAGACTAGTCAACTCATTGCCTAGAAATGACACAAAAATAATTATGGGTGATTTCAACGCTAACGTTGGCAATGAGTTATCTCACTGGGGAATGACTGGGAGATATAGCCTTCTCAATTAAACAAATGACAACGGCCAGCGCCTCATCGACTTTGCTTACTGCAGAAATATAGTCGTAAGTGCAACTTGCTTTCCACATCGCCGCATTCATAAAATGACCTGGGTATCACCGGAAGGCAGCACACAAAACCAGACCGATCGTGTTCTGATCCAACAATGTTGGGCCTTGAGCATACTTGGCCTCCGTACATATCCAAGAGCCAACTGGCACTCAGATTATTACTTGATCAAACTAACCTATTGATGTCATAAGTCAAAAGTATATTCGGCGAAGACCATAAAAATTTGACATCGAAAGGCTCCAAACGGCGTTTGCGGCTAGAAATTTCACAGAGACCCTCGACAACTAGCTGACTCCCATTTTATCAGACGCATCGTTGAGGACAAGCAGCGAGGTCTAGATGGAAGTGAAAGCGGCTATCAGAACCGTGGCAGAACAGACAATTGGACAACAAGCCCGGCGCAAGAGAAATGATTGGTTCGATAATGAGAGCCAAAATGCGTTCGACAAACAGAATCAAGTGTACTAAGATTACGTCGGCAGGAAAACCTGGACAAAGAGAGAACATTATGAAAATCTGAGAAGAGTAGCGATTATGATAATTAGGATTAAGAAAAGAAAATACTATGATGACAAATTGAGAAGTAAAGATGTAAGTTTAGCGAGCAACAACACAAGACAAGCATACAAAGTAGTGAAAAGCCTGAAACGTGGCTAGCAGCCCAAAAACACGCTCTGTCGTGATGATATTGACAATATCATCGCTGATGAAACCAAAATTAAGGAAAGATGGGCATCATATTTCAAGAACCTCCATAATTCTCCACACAGCTCCAGAACATCAGAGTCTCTAGATGTTTGCGGAGAGCCTGCATTGGCCCCACTAACTCTGGATGAAGTGTGTTCCATCATCAAAGCCCAAAAGAATAATAAGGAGCCGGGCATCGATGTGATTTCAGTGGAGCTCACCAAATATGGCAGCAACAGTTTTCATCAAGCTATTCACAAAGTCATCTAGCAAATTTGGCAACAAGAACATACGCCAAAAGAGTGGAAACAATCAATTATATTCCCTATCCGCAAAAAAGGTGACATGTTACAGTGCGAAAATTATAGAGGCACATCACTGCTTTTTACAGCGTACAAAATATTTTCTGAAATCCTAGAAAATAAAATCGGATCATACGCAAACAGTATTGTTGGGGACTATCAAGGTGATTCTTGCACGGGTAGATCGACAATAGACCAATTGTTCACAGTCAAGCAACATAGACGAGCAAGCAACATAGACGAGCAAGTATTTTCGTTGACTTTAAGTAAGCATACGTCAGTATTGATCGTAACGTACTGTACCAAATAATGCTTTGCTTTGGCATCGTCGATGTCGACAACCTCCCAAGTCCGCATCAATAACCAACTCACCGATGCCTTTCACACAAATATCGGATTAAAACAGGGAGATGGGCTGGCCTCATTACTATTCAATTTGGCTCCGGAGTATGTCATACGGAAGCTACCTGTTGATACGCGAGATACATTACTATACAAGTCAAGCCAAGTAGTAGCCTATGCAGGTGACATGACCATTTTTTCACGGTCATTAACAACTA
Source organism: Odontomyia ornata (assembly GCA_963969285.1). Lineage (NCBI taxonomy): Eukaryota > Metazoa > Arthropoda > Insecta > Diptera > Stratiomyidae > Odontomyia > Odontomyia ornata. The sequence continues at coordinate 225,085,753 of OZ017739.1, forward strand.
CCAAAGACCTCTTCCCGAAACTCGACAGCGAAGCAAGACTAGTAGGACTAAAATTCAATGAAAATAAAATAAAGCTCATGAGACAGCCGAGAAAAAATACCACACATAGTGAATACAGCATCGAAAAAGTTGGCAAATTTGTTTATCTAGGCACCAAAATTACAAAGACGGGTAATGAAAGAGACGAAATACGCCGTAGAATACAGCTCGCAAATAAAATATTTTATTCTGTTCTGACGATCTTGAAGACCAGCTGCAAACACAGGAAAACAAAGCTCCAAGTATAGAAATCTTTGATAAGACCTGTGTTATGCTATGGGGGTGAAACATGGACCCTAGCCCAAGCATCCGCAAATATATTAAACGCCTTTAAGTGACGGGCCCTGAGGCGAATAATTGGAGCGATATTGGATGGGGACCAATGTCGAATTCGATACAACCATGAGTTGTATGAAATTTTTGACGATCCGGAGGTCTCAACGTTTGTAGGACTGCGGAAGCTGCAATGGGCTGGCCACATAAATCACATGGGTGAACAATGGATACCCAAAAAAGTATTCGCTGGAAGAATTGAAGGCCATTGATCAGTGGGAAAACTGAGGAAATGCTGGTCTGACTCGATCGACGAAGACAGTTCATCGCTGCTCGGATTTTGGAATTGGAGGACGCGGCCAATGTTGGAGGCGTTATTTGCAGGATGTGAAGGCCCGAGAGGGGCCTTCACATCCTGCGGATTGGTCCCAGAGAGGGATCTCACATTCGACACTCTGGCGCTTCAATCAGTTCAAGTTCCTAAATCACAGCTTTCTGTCTGTGAACAACTGCAAGGCTTTGCAACTTCATTTTTCGTCGTTGTTAACCGTCATTTCTGAGACTTGCTGCTTCTAATAGTGTTATATTGTCACGGTTTTTTAGCGGAGTGTCGGCCGTTAGACAATTAAGTATTAATTAAATAAGACCGATCTATTGATAGTCATTTCCCGAAAAGGCTATCAACAGAATACAATTGCACTCGACGGGCATTCGATTTATTTTAGTGACGCCTTCTTCCTCAGATTATGGCAAGGATACAGATTCAATCTTAATAATGAGAAAATGATATTGGATCCAGCTAGGAAGCAAAAATACCTGTTTATTTTTGGTTCTGAAGCCTGTTGCACTGAATATCACTTGTCACATGAGATGTCCACAGAAAGATTCACGGAAGTGGTATTCTTAAGCTACTACCAAATTTGGAAGATCTAGAAACTTCTTGGTTAGTTTACTTTCTTATTTATGAATTTTTTCTAACTTTCAATTATAACTGTTGTCAACCAACCTTGATCATATTATCAAAACTCTATAATTGTATTCGTGTAAGAATAGCTTTAACGTATTTAAGAACTCGATCAAGTTTAAGCTAGGCTTACTCAACAATCATTGGATTCCAGTATAGCAACTGCATCACATGCACTCCCTTACTGGGATGCGAGTAACTGACGATGTACTGCGAGTCAAATGGCTCGACCTGCTGCCACAGCAGATGTGGTGCATGCAGCTGTTGATCAGGAACCAGATGCTGAAAAAACTCATGGTGATTACAGACGAGGCACACGTCCATAGAGGCAACCATGTGCTCCACGATACCCTCGTCTAGTTTTTCCTCAACACGCGATTCCCCCGACTAAGTCCCAGCCAATGTAGCCACTATGCGCTAAGCTTTTGGACAGTTAACAGTGCCAACATGCAGCACGGGCACCCCACGTCATGAGACGGCCACCAAAGACGGGCACGCCACGCCACTCCAGGTCACGAACTACATACGGGGTGCTGCTGATATCACAGCATACATGGAGCCCTAGCGATAGAGTGCAAGTAGCCCTGCACATTTCTATCTCAAGGCACCATTAGTGGGCATTCAGAAAACTAAAAACTACCGGCACTTCCCTAAGTGGACACCGCCGGCAACAACTTGGAAAAGTGCCTGTTTGTCTCGGACCGCACCACAAAAGCTCGTTTTCTGGTGCATTTAGGCTTTGCCCTCTCCATCATCCCGAGGCACCTCATCGCCAGGCCTCTTCAGAAGCAGAGCCTTGTGTTACAGGTAGCCAATGGAATGCCTTTCGTCACCTCTAGCACCCAACAACTCATGCTGGACTTTGGGTTGCACCGCCCATTCCACTGACCTTTCGTTATCGCAGGTGACCCGGCAGCCATCTTGGGAGCCGACGACTATCATGGCCTACTTTTAGACCTACGAAATCAATGCCCCTTGGACGACCACACCAGCTTCTCTACAGTCTGCGTCCTCGGCCCAGCTCCACCAGTGCATAGAATCAGCACCATAGCCAAGCTATCAGCCTTAGAAGGCGCTACTGGAGAAATATACTTGCAGATTATTGCAAAACACGCAAACACACCTCTAGGGCGCGGTAAGTTGGCTTCGATCACTGACCTTCCCGTTCACCACCAGATAGTCAACCACGGTCCACCCGTCTTCGCAAGAACATGTCACCTCGCAGGAGAACGCCTCTCTGCAGCAACAGTAGAGTTCGACTTCCTGTCAGAACGAGGCATAATTCGACCTTCTTCAAGCTTATAGTCCAGTCCCCTGCACATAGTGCCCAAGGACAGTGGCGGTTGGCAGGCTACTGGGAATTACCGCCAGCTAAACGCCTACACCCGCTTGGATCGCTGCCCATAGCCCATTATTGACGATCTGATCCAGGAGGCTAGCGGTTCAGTATTCTCAGTCATCCACCTCCAGGGGGCCTTTTATCAAATCCCGGTAGCACCAGAAGACATCTGCGAAATGGCAGTTACCACACCTTTTGGGCTGTTTGAATTCATAAGAATGCCTCCCGGCCTATGGAATGCAGCCGAAACAATGCAGTAGAAACTCAATTACCTGCTGAGGAAGCTCAGTTTCATACACATCTACCAGGATGATATCCTAGTATTTTTGGCTCGCAAAGACCATCAGCAAAGTCATCTTGAGCAACTCCTGTCCACACTACAAGTTGCAAAAGCTCCAGCCCAACTGGAATAAATGCCAGGCTGGCCTCCCAGAGGTCATCTTTGCCAGGTACCACATCTGCGATACAGGTTTCCGACCACCAGCTCCCAAGACGAAAGCCATCACAGACTTTCCCAAGCCTGCTGACTCCTCACAGTTAAGACGTTTCCTTGGGATGCTTGACTTCTATTGTCACTGCATACCACACAATGCTGAGTTTCACAGTTTATGAAAGGCTGTAGCACCAAAAGATAGCTAATCACTTGGACACCCGACGCTGAAGCTGCTTTTGGGAGCTGCAAGCAAGGCATTGCCACAGCAACTATAGCAGCATTCCTTTCACCCTCGCACCAGTTGGCCCTACGTAACGACGTATCCAACACCACCATTGGAGCAACGTTGGACCAACAACGGGATGACGTTATTTGGTTACCCATGGTATTTTTCTCCAGGAAGTTATCCGAGACCGAGCAGTCCTACTCCACCTACCTGTGTCTAACCTGACCATCGACAACTCACCTTTGCCCTGACACAACGCTTAACAAAGCCTCGCCCTGCCAAAGCATACAGTTAGATTTCATCAGTAAATTCGAAACATGATAAGAGTTTGCACCAGGAGAAGATAACATCGTCACCCATGCGCTGTCTTGTGTAGAGATGGTTGCGGTACTCTCTACACTTACTGCTCGAGCCATCAGTGAGGCCCAGGCTACAAAGACCATGTGCTGCACCTCCTGGTGAGCCCCCGCTTTAAGCTGCATCAGTTGGTTTTGGACGGCTACTCAGCTCACTACGTCGAGTATAATGGTGCTATTAAGGCCGACTTGCCAACAGTGTTCCGCCACTATGCCTTCGATACCATCCACCAGCCTTCGCACCCTACCAGGCAGGCCACCGCAAAACGCGTAGAACTGAAAGTCTTCTGGTCGAGTCTACGAAAGGAAAGAGCCACACAGTGTGTACTATGCCAGCGTTCAAAGGTTCATCGCCACAATCACTCTAAGCTAAGTAGCTTCAAGACGCTGGACGGATGTTTTGACTACATCACGTCGACTTTATCTAACTGCCACAGTGCGACGGCACGGTATATACACTCACCTTAAGCAATACTCTTGCCAGCACAATCACCAGAGCGTTTTTTGACCACTAGATCGCCATATTCAGCATGCCACGTGTCATCACCTCGGATTAAGGCCACCGGTTTGAAGCCGAGCTCCTCAATAAACTCAGTCGCCTTTTGGGAGCCAACCACGTCCATACTTCACCATATCACCCACAAGCCAATGGCACGGTGGAAAGGATGCATCGAACGCTAAAACCTTTTGGCTGCAAGCACTTTTTTCGATCCTGTTGGGTTTGCTGACCACCTGAAAGAAAGACGTGCAACCCAGCACAGATGGTTTTCTGCACGACGCTACGAATCCCAGGCAAATCCGTTACACATCAAATAACACCAACCAGTTGCCCACAGGACTTCGCCGCAGACTTACGGCACCTATTCAAAGCAACTAGTCTGGTCCCACCAGCCAGGCACACCTTCCGTCTGTCTTCAAGGACCTCACCACCTGCGAATATGTGTTCCACCATATCGACGCAGCCAAGAAGCCACCCGACCAGCCATACTCCGGACTGCACAGGATCGCACCGCACCTACGTCATAGACGTCATTCATACATATATATATATATATATATATATATATATATATATATATATATATATATATATATATATATATATATCTATATATATATATATATATGTATATATATATATATATATATATATATATATATATATATATATATATATATATATATATATATATATATATATATATATATATATCATCATCATCATCATCTGCAGCTTGTTCAACCATATATACCTATATGTATTATGGCGTAGCCTCCCTTGCGTAACGATTCCTCATTTCTTTCCAGTCGTTCCTGTCTTGAGCTATCCTTGTCCAGGTGACACCCGCCAGTTTCCTGATGTCATGATCCCACCGTATTTTTGGCCGTCCTCGTGGTCTTTTCATCCCTCTTGGGTACCATTGTGTTATCTTTGCAGTCCATCTGTTGTCCGTTAGCCTTGCTATGTGCCCGGCCCATTGCCATTTAAGAGATCTAATTCTATGGACTACATCTGTCACTTTGGTTCTTCCTCTTATCCAAGTCAATGTTTTACGGTCTCTTTTAGTGATGCCTAACATGTACCTTTCCATTGCTCTTTGTGCCACTTGTAACTTCCGTGTGACTCCTGTTGTTAACGTCCATTGATCAAATGCTTTCTTTTTCAAATGGAGTTTCATTCTGGATTTGAATATGACGGAGTTCCTCCCGAATGCGCTCCATGCTAACTTGATTCGCCTTTTAATTTCAGGTGTTATATCTCCAGATTTGTGTACTAGCTGTCCTAAAAAGATGTATTCTTCTACTGTTTCTAGCCTGGTGTTGTTCAGTGCTATTTTGACCTGACCTGTGAGATGTTCATTGGGCATAACCTTTGTTTTACTTAAGTTCATTCTTAGGCCGACTTTTTCGCTGGCTTCACTAAGCTCATTTAGTAGAAGTTGTAGTTCCTCTTGGCTCTAAGCAATCAACACTATATCGTCGGCAAATCTCAAGTGATTGATTCGTTCTCCGTCGATTTATAGCCCCTTATTTTCCCAATCTAACTCCCGAAATATGCTTTCCAGGTTGGCGTTGAATAGCCTTGGAGAGATTGTCCCCTTGCCTAACACCTTTTTGTGTGGGGAATTCTGGCGTGTCATCGAATACTCTGACCTTTGCTTTGGCGATCTTGTAGATGTTTGAGAGAGTTTCTACGTATGTTTTATCTATACCTTGATTGTATAGTGCTCTTATAATTGCCTCAGGGTATATCGAGTCAAAGGCTTTTTCGAAGTCTGTGAACGCCAGTACTAGGGGTAGCTCGTATTCTTTAGCCCTGCTCATGATTTCTCTCAGGGAGTGAATATGGTCTATTGTACTGAATCCACTTCTAAATCCAGCTTGTTCCCGTGGCTGTTCAGCATCAAGGGCTGCTTGTATTCGGTTGTTAATTATTTTGGTGAATATCTTATAGAAGACAGGTAGCAGACTTATTTGCCTGTAATTCTTGATATCTTCTTTATCGCCCTTTTTGTGGATTAGTATAATGTTTGCGCTATTCCAGTCTTCAGATATGCGTCTGGCTCTGAGGCAATTGGTATATGTTTTGGCTAGAGTTTCCCAGATTCCTCTGCCAGCGTATTTCAACAATTCCACGGTTATGCCATCATTGCCTGCTGCTTTGCCTGTTTTCATCGAATTGATCGCATATTCCACTTCATCCCGGTTGACTTCAGGAGTAGGTTCTTCTATAATCTCAGATGTTGTCATTATGTAGTTGGAAGCCACTTCTGGGGACTTGTATAGGTCACTGTAGAAGTTCATTATGATTTCTACTATTCCTATCCTATCTTTCACCCTGATGTTTCCTTGTCTAAGTGCTAACAACTGTTTTTTGCCAATTATAAGTGCTTGCTTTGCCTTCTTTATGCTGTTATTGTTCTGAATGGCATTTTCTACTAATATTTCGTTATATCTGGTGATGTCTTCCGTTATCTTCTTCCTAATCGTTTTACAAACTTCAGTATATTCGATTCTTTGAATGTTTGAAGATGATTTCATCTCTCGTCTTTTCTTTGGTAGTGCCTTGTTTCGTTAGATAGTTTGTGGTGTCTAGTTGCTGTTCGTGGTCCGCCTATCTCCTTTGCGCATTTCAGGATAGCATTTGCGAGGTGCGATGCGTCTTTGTTTTCCATTTCATCCTCCAGCATTGACTGGTATTGACCGATGTTATTCTTAATGTTGTCGTATATATATATATATATATATATATATATATATATATATATATATATATATATATATATATATATATATATATATATAAAATGAGGTTTTTTCCATGTACGAATAACACACGAATTGTTTCTCTGGAATTGACAAAGTTTTATTTTCATATAGAAAGCTTACATCATTAAATTTAAAGTTAGTATTAATCCTACCTGGAATTAACAAAGAAACAACATTCGATGTTGTTATTCACACTGTTGTTTCTTAGCTAATTTACAATAACGTTTACGTTAACAATTTAATCTTTATGATTTTCATATTGTATTGTGTTCTGTCTGAAGTCTGACAGCTTTCATCTTACTGATTGCCACCTACAATAATTGGTCTAACTTACCGACCTGTCAAGTTAAATACAATGGTTTTCTTACAATAAGTGAACTGACTTATCGAAGCGTGGCGCTAAATTTAAATGAAGAGATAGTACTTTCCTTACATCTCCCCCCCTAAGTTAAAAGTTTTGGTACAAAAGTTTAAGTATAGTATCATATAAGGTCATTTGTAATTTCTTCATCTGCTTTACATGGAGTTGGAATGAGTTTAGAGATATGGAACGAATTTGATTCTGATTTTATGTGTCCTGTGTCAATTTCATACATTGAGTTTGATATTTTCTTCAAAGTCTTGTAAGGGCCAATCCTTAATTCATCTAATTTTTTTCCGATTTAGTCGATTACCATTTTCAATGTATGCTAGATCCCCGACATTGAAGTCATAATCTGTTCTGTTTTTATTATATAATTTTTTTATTATAATCATGGTTCTTGGTACTGTTCTTGAAGGCAATTGTCCTATCATTTTCAAGGTTATTATTATCTTTCTTCTTTCTTAATTCATTGGGTAATATTGAGGTGTCTTCACCTTGTAATAAATATTTTGGACTGAATTTAGTGACTGTGTGTTCCGTTTCGTTGTATTTTTCTACACAGATATGTGCTATAGTTGTCCATGCACATCTTTTATTTTCCTCGTTTATTTAACATCTGATTTCATTTACTAGAGTTTTATTCAATCGTTCATTTATGCCGTTAGAGAATGGTGCATTGACTGCAGTGAAAATTATCGTGATGTTCTTTTCTTCTAGGTAGTTTTTGAATTTTTTGGAATTTATGCCTGGATATTGATCTGTTAAAATTATCTCTATGTTATGATCTTTGAGCACGTTTTCTGTCAGTTTAATGAAATCACTTGCGTTTTGTGTTTTTGATGTTAATATGTAAGCAAATCTTGTAAAGTGATCTACTAGTAGATGTAAATATTTCTTTGTGGATCGGGAACCACCGAATCCCCCTATCGTATCTATAGAAACTATTTCGAACGGTTTTCATGCAGGACCAAGGCGTGACATTAGATCAATCTTGTCTTGGTGTCTTGATTTATTTTTTATACAAATCTCGCAAATTCTGCACGTTTTCCTTATATCTTCCGATATGTTTTCCGCTGTATAATATGGTATGCATTTGTTTTATGCCGATGTGACAAAAACTTTTGTGAACGGTTTCTATAAGTTTCTTACAATACTTTTCTGACAGTACATTTTTTTCTTTTTTCCTAACTTTTCTATAATACAGATTATTTTTAAAAATTAATTTATCTCTACTATCTTTTAAATATCTGTTTTCTTTTTGATCTTTTAAAATATCTTCTATTTTTACTAAATTTACAATTTTTAGTTCATCGTCTGCGTCTTCATGAGACCGGGTTTTGGCTCAAGCAGTCTGCCTCTAAATTATCTTTACCTGGGCGGTAAATTATTTCAAAATCATATTGGGATAAATAGTAGGTAAGATCACCTAATTCTTCATCTGTTCTTACCTTGATATTCATTTTTTCTAGTGGCTTGTGATCTGAAAATACTTTGAATGATCTGCCTATGAGCCAGTGTTGCCAGTACTTTACTGATTCTTTAATTGCTAAGCATTCTAAATAAATAGCTTTCTTTCTTTTTTGTCATTCATTCAGTTTCTTTGAAAAGTATGCTACAGGTTTTTCGACCTTTTCGTTAGGCTGTGGTTGTTTTAGTACAGCTCCTATACCTTGCAAGCTTGCGTCTGTATATATATGTATTGGCAGGTTTGGATCGACAATAGCCAAAATTGGTTGAGTGCAAAGGAAATTTTTCATGTGTTCGAAAGTTCTTTGACACTCTTCAGTCCAAATAAATGTTTGTCCTTTTCTTAGTAAATTATGCAATGGTTCTAAGACTTAGTGCAATTTTCGGTACGTATTCGTTGTAAAAATTAATTTTTCCTAAGAACTGTCTAATGTTTTTCTGATTCTTTGGCACAGGAAAATTTTGTATTGAAATTAGATTATCTTTTATCGGAGAGACTGAGTTGTGCTTTATAATGTGGCCTAAATATTGTACGGAATCTAATGCAAATGTGCATTTAGAGAGTTTTAATCTGAAACCTTCCTTCATTATTGCTTCTAGTAATTGTGAGAGGTGATCTATATGTTTATTGAATGATTTTGAACAAATTAATATATCGTCAAAGTAGTTTACCGTGAAATCTGATAGTTTATACTTTCTTATTATGTTACTTAATATTCTTTGCAAAATTGCTGGCGACGTCTTTAAGCCAAATGGCAAACAAGTCCACTGAAAATGATTTCCTTGGGTTACAAATCCCGTTTTTCTCCGGTCTTCGATTCTTAATGGAATAGACCAAAATGCTGAGTTTATGTCAAGTTTCGAAAAATATTTGCAATTTCTAGTTTTTACTCATAAATCTTCAATTAACGGGAATGGTTGCGATTGAGGAATTATTATTTTATTCAAGTCTCTAAAATCTATGCATGATCTTGATTTTTTGTTCTCATCTCTTTTATATGCTAATGCTACTGGAGCAGCAAAAGGACTGTATGATTCTTCTATTAAATTTCTTCTAAGTAGTTCTGCGGTCTGTTCTTCTATTTCTATTTTCTCTTCAATTGTGCATCTACATGGTCTTTTACTACAATATTTGTCTACAATGAGATCTAGTCTGGCTTCATAATTTTTCACTGTGCCTACAGCGTATTTATCTTTCGCAAATATATTTTTATATTTATCTACAAGATTCTTTATTATTGTTTCTTCATAATGATTCAAGTGATTTGTTGAGATATCAAAGTTGTCTACATTCACATGTTCATTGAAATTAATTTGATATTCTTCTTGCGTTTCTGTAGAATTAGGAATCTTTTGTTCTATCTCTAAGTTCTCATTTTGTATTAATTTAAATTTCTTTATGCAATCTAATCCTATTAGAAGGTCATCTTTGAAATTTTAATTATTGTATATAAAAACATCTATATTTTCTTCTAAATCTAATATTTTTGCCTTCACTGTTATCAATCCATCAGCTTTATTCACACCATTAATTGTTTTCCGGTTGGCTTTGTACATGTTTCTACTTGATTTTGATTTTATTAGTTTTGGATTAATTAATGAAACATGTGAACCTGGATCATAAATAGCAGATACTTCTAAAGTATCGTTTAAAATTACCTTGAGTCTAATTAATGGTGGAATTATTAGTTTTTTGGATCAGTGTCGCTAATTTCTACTTCTAACACGGAGTTGTTGACATGTTTTATTATGTCTTCTTTATTTTTAAACCAGCATTCAGATTCAGGATGGAAGCGTGTACCTTTACCTTTATTTTTACAAGTTTCGCATGGTATCTTTTCTTTGCTAATATAATTCTTAATATTTCTTCACGTTTCCATATTTTTCTTGTAAACCAGATGTTCTAATTTACCTATTTCGTTGTATAGGTCTTCGGTTTTTTCCAATTTTTGTCTGTTAATTTTATCAGCTACGAAATTTGGCAAGCTTATCGCAATTAGATCTATTTATGTTCCATTATCAATGGATTTTCTCACTTCTAGTAGAAGTTTTTCTTTTTTTATAGCAAAATCTATCAAAGAGCCAGTCTGATATCTAAATTGCAGCGCATATCTTATTGAAGACCAACCTTTGTTTGCAAATGTATCACAAAAATTTTTTTCCAATCTTCTCATTTTGCTTGAATAGTCAGCTTCAAAAGTGTACAACTATACCAATCTGTAGCGCCTTTTTCCATGAATGATTTTAAAATTTCAATTTTTTTTTATCTTTAGCTATGTCAAACCGTTCACATTCTTTTTCAAAACTAGTTATCCATTGATTTGCATTCGAATTTTTCCCATTGAACTTTTCAATTGTAAATTCTTTAGCTATTTTGCCAATATTCTTTTGTTCAGATTTCTCTTGGCTCTTTCCAAGTATTTTTTCCAGCAATTGTATTAACGATTGTTCTGAAGCGTTAATAACACCACTTTCTTGTGTACTAATTTCTTCTTCTAAGTACACGTCACCAAATTGTAAATTTCCCCCGTCATCGAAATAAGTTTCGGTCAATTCTTTGGTCAGATTCTTCCAAAGTTTTCTTGTTTGTCCCCTTTTAGTTAACGTTTTCTTTACCTGAGCAAATGCTGATGTCTTCGTGATTACTGAATGCTCTTGTGCAAATAAGTAATTATTTGTCATCGTATAAGTCCTGCCGTCTGGTGTGCCAATTGAGGTTTCGCACAGCACGTTCGTCTTTGGCTCTTCTGCGGAATCGAGCATCTTGAATGTGAATTGCAGCTTGTCCATCGTGATTTCAACGTGAATGTTGTTTTATAATGAGGGTTTTTCCATGTAGGAATAACACACGAATTGTTTCTCTGGAATTGACAAAGTTTTATTTTCATATAGAAAACTTACATCATTAAATTTAAAGTTAGTATTAATCCTACCTGGAATTAACAAAGAAACAACATTCGATGTTGTTATTCACACTGTTGTTTCTTAGTTAATTTACAATAACGTTTACGTTAACAATTTGATCTTTATGATTATAATATTGTATTGTGTTCTGTTTGAAATCTGACAGCTTTCATCTTACTAATTGCCACCACTGCCTTCTTAAACCTGGCCGTCTTGTTTTGCAATTTCTGTGACATGACGTCATACAAAAGTAAAACTGACAACTCCTGACAGTTGATGCAGTTCCAAACAAATAGACGCCAAAATTCCTGTCAAACAGTAGGTCAATTTGCAAATTGAATCGAAATTTGCACGCAGAAATGGTGTAAGACATACGAAGTCGTGCACTACTATACGCAACACAGGAAGAAGAGTTGCTGGGAGCGTTAAGAGTGTGAGTATTGTACTTTGCGTATATGTTTAATTAGTTAATTAATTGCAAATTTAATTATTTGCAGTCCGAAACATTTCAAGTCGAAACATTTCAATAGCTCGATAAGAATCCGGCTGCGTTCTATCCAGCTCGTACATCTAAGGAGAATCTTAACCACAATAGTCTCGTTGCTGCCTGATCAGACAGTTAAATCAATTTCTATTGAATTGGTGCAGTAAGTTGATGGGTTAGAGCACTCTTTTATAGAATGGTTACCGCTGCGCCGATCGCGTTCAAATTTTGTATTCCAGAGCACTTTTTAATTCTAAACCCGATAAGGTGAGAAAAAATCCGATCCAAGACCTTTTTCAATATAATTTTATTAATTTTAGCATCGAACTGAACGATGAGAAGCTCTACATTTATTCGTCAATTGACAACCTACACATTTATTCAATTGTGGTCAGATGTTGTCATATAACACAATTGAAGAAAATAACTTGTAAAAACTAGAGAGGTGCCCTTGTCAAGAATAGAAGGGTGCTCTTTCAAAGGATAGAAGGTTGCCTTTCCAAAGAATAGAAGGGTAAACTTCTAAAGAATAGAAGGGCACCCTTCTATTCTCAAGAGGAGCACCTTTCTATTCTATAGAAGGGTCTCTTCAAATGAATAGAAAGGTATCATAAAGGATAGAAGGGTACCCTTCTATAGAGTCGAAGGAAGAATACAAGAATGCTTCCCTAGAGAATAGAAGGATGCCCTTCTATAGAATACAGAATAGAAGGGCGCCCTTTTAGAGAATAGAAGGCTGCTCTTCTAGAACCCGTCCTTGCACAATATATTACAGCAGCATCGGGGACCTGCCATTTCAAATATTATAATTTAATGCCTTCAATTCCACCAAAATGTTGTTGAAATACAATTCTCATCTCTCATACCTTGCAAGCTTGCGTCTGTATATATATGTATTGGCAGGTTTGGATCGACAATAGCCAAAATTGGTTGAGTGCAAAGGAAATTTTTCATGTGTTCGAAAGTTCTTTGACACTCTTCAGTCCAAATAAATGTTTGTCCTTTTCTTAGTAAATTATGCAATGGTTCTAAGATTTAGTGCAATTTTTGGTACGTATTCGTTGTAAAAATTAATTTTTCCTAAGAACTGTCTAATGTTTTTCTGATTCTTTGGCACAGGAAAATTTTGTATTGAAATTAGATTATCTTTTATCGGAGAGACTGAGTTGTGCTTTATAATGTGGCCTAAATATTGTACGGAATCTAATGCAAATGTGCATTTAGAGAGTTTTAATCTGAAACCTTCCTTCATTATTGCTTCTAGTAATTGTGAGAGGTGATCTATATGTTTATTGAATGATTTTGAACAAATTAATATATCGTCAAAGTAGTTTACCGTGAAATCTGATAGTTTATACTCTCTTATTATGTTACTTAATATTCTTTGCAAAATTGCTGGCGACGTCTTTAAGCCAAATGGCAAACAAGTCCACTGAAAATGATTTCCTTGGGTTACAAATCCCGTTTTTCTCCGGTCTTCGATTCTTAATGGAATAGACCAAAATGCTGAGTTTATGTCAAGTTTCGAAAAATATTTGCAATTTCTAGTTTTTACTCATAAATCTTCAATTAACGGGAATGGTTGCGATTGAGGAATTATTATTTTATTCAAGTCTCTAAAATCTATGCATGATCTTGATTTTTTGTTCTCATCTCTTTTATATGCCAATGCTACTGGAGCAGCAAAAGGACTGTATGATTCTTCTATTAAATTTCTTCTAAGTAGTTCTGCGGTCTGTTCTTCTATTTCTTTTTTCTCTTCAATTGTGCATCTATATGGTCTTTTACTACAATATTTGTCTACAATGAGATCTAGTCTGGCTTCATAATTTTTCACTGTGCCTACATCGTATTTATCTTTCGCAAATATATTTTTATATTTATCTACAAGATTCTTTATTATTGTTTCTTCATAATGATTCAAGTGATTTGTTGAGATATCAAAGTTGTCTACATTCACATGTTCATTGAAATTAATTTGATATTCTTCTTGCGTTTCTGTAGAATTAGGAATCTTTTGTTCTATCTCTAAGTTCTCATTTTGTATTAATTTAAATTTCTTTATGCAATCTAATCCTATTAGAAGGTCATCTTTGAAATTTTAATTATTGTATATAAAAACATCTATATTTTCTTCTAAATCTAATATTTTTGCCTTCACTGTTATCAATCCATCAGCTTTAATCACACCATTAATTGTTTTCCGGTTGGCTTTGTACATGTTTTTACTTGATTTTAATTTTATTAGTTTCGGATTAATTAATGAAACATGTGAACCTGGATCATAAATAGCAGATACTTCTAAAGTATCGTTTAAAATTACCTTGAGTCTAATTAATGGTGGAATTATTAGTTTTTTGGATCAGTGTCGCTAATTTCTACTTCTAACACGGAGTTGTTGACATGTTTTATTATGTCTTCTTTATTTTTAAACCAGCATTCAGATTCAGGATGGAAGCGTGTACCTTTACCTTTATTTTTACAAGTTTCGCATGGTACCTTTTCTTTGCTAATATAATTCTTAATATTTCTTCACGTTTCCATATTTTTCTTGTAAACCAGATGTTCTAATTTACCTATTTCGTTGTATAGGTCTTCGGTTTTTTCCAATTTTGTCTGTCAATTTTATCAGCTACGAAATTTGGCAAGCTTATCGCAATTAGATCTATTTATGTTCCATTATCAATGGATTTTCTCACTTCTAGTAGAAGTTTTTCTTTTTTTATAGCAAAATCTATCAAAGAGCCAGTCTGATATCTAAATTGCAGCGCACATCTTATTGAAGACCAACCTTTGTTTGCAAATGTATCACAAAAATTTTTTTTCCAATCTTCTCATTTTGCTTGAATAGTCAGCTTCAAAAGTGTACAACTATACCAATCTGTAGCGCCTTTTTCCATGAATGATTTTAAAATTTCAATTTTTTTTTATCTTTAGCTATGTCAAACCGTTCACATTCTTTTTCAAAACTAGTTATCTATTGATTTGCATTCGAATTTTTCCCATTGAACTTTTCAATTGTAAATTCTTTAGCTATTTTGCCAATTGTTTCACGATAAACCAAAAGAAAGATGTTTCACGATAAAACTCTAGTTTAATTTTTAACTGATGTATTTACAATCTTTATTTCCATAAAACACTATCTTACTTTCCGACTTGGAAAACTTGCAAAACTAATTCCACTTTATTGCGAACAAGTTATCTTGCGAACGGACAATGCAAAACTGAACAATGGAAAATCTCTTTCAAAGAGTTTCCCGTTTATGAAAATTTCGGTACATTTTTCCCGCGCAAAATTAATCTTATACTAAATTCATAATATTCTAAACAATTACGTGATTCTGCGATATTAATAGTTTACGGGCGCCCTGTGACATTTTTGACATTGTCACTTCAAAAACATTGTAGACAGACGTCAAATGGTCATTGCCAAGTGAAGTGTTAATGCGATAATTCTAGTTTTATTCTCGTGCAGGAGATCAACAACAACTTCAACATCAGATAAGTATATCTTGTTTACATAATAAGTCCGATGCTTTGTGGGGTTTTATTATTTCCAGGACGTTACCTCGCATCGCGTGGAGCGGAGCCAGCAACTGACATGATGAGGACAAGTTGGAGAAGAATCGGCAGAACAGTGAGTACCCAACATACTCCCCCGGCTGAGGGGTGCAACGCCTCAGCAGTAACAATGCCCTGTAAGTAAACTAGTAATTATTTAGTTTTGCAATTTAGAATACCTTTGGTGTCGTTTCATTTCCAATCGATTCTTTGCTGCGCTACGCTTTATCTTCAGTTGACTTCAGCTGGATTAATCTTATCTATTGAGTTAGGCGTGATGAAGTTGTCCCACCTATGCTGGGAGTCCACCTCAACCTATACTGCAAACCACCTCTAAATTGTTAGGTTAAAGCAAAATTGACTTCAATCGCAGTATGATATTAATGTTTGTTCGACGCAAGGTCTGAGTGAAGGATAGGATAGGGGAAAGTAAGGATGGTGCGACAAATATGTACATATATATATATATATATATATATATATATATATATATATATATATATACATTAATGTGTAGATTCCTGCGTTGGCAGCAGCGCAATTTTCGTAATTGGTCTTGTATAACTTTTGCCATTTGTCCACACAGTCATGACACGAACTAAATTATCCCTTCCGGGGTGTACTTGAATGATCCTCGCTAATGGCCACCGGTAGGAAGGAAGTTTTTCATCCTTGAGGATACACAAATCTCCCACCTTTATGTTGGTTTCGTATTTAAGCCATTTTGGTCTACGTTGCAAACGATTCAAGTATTCTGTCTTCCAACGTCTCCAAAAATCTTGTGCAATCTTCTGAGTCATCTGCCATCCATCAAGGTAGTTAACGTTGACATTTTCCAATTCAGCTTCAGGTAGTGCTATCATTACGTCGCCAATC
The DNA here is from genome assembly GCA_963969285.1 of Odontomyia ornata. Lineage (NCBI taxonomy): Eukaryota > Metazoa > Arthropoda > Insecta > Diptera > Stratiomyidae > Odontomyia > Odontomyia ornata. Next base: position 225,102,309 of record OZ017739.1, read on the forward strand.
AGGAAATGAGCTGGCGTGAGTGCAGCGGTATCCATCGGGTCATCGTTGAGAGGGCAGAGAGGCCGGGAATTGAGACAGGCTTCGATTCTAATCAACACTGTGGATAGTTCCTCATATGTTAGAGACACGTGTCTGGCAACCCGACGTAAATGTGCCTTAATAGATTTCACACCAGCCTCCCAAAGTCCGCCAAAGTGAGGTGATGCTGGTGGATTGAAATGCCAAGTTACGCCTTCATTTGCAACAATCTCCGCCGCTTCATTACTAATTTTTGTGATCCGCTGCAACTCAGCAGCTGCGCCAACAAAATTGGTACCACAGTCCGAATATATATGACTGCTGAATCCTCGTCTTCCCATGAACCGCCGTAATGCTGCTAGGAATGCAGGCGTGGACAAGTCACTAACGATTTCAATGTGTATGGCTTTTACAGCTAAACAAATGAAAATAGCCACATAACCTTTTGTCGTCCTGCTGCCTCTTCCTCGTCTATCTTTAATTTCAAACGGCCCACAAAAATCGACGCCGGTGTGTGTGAATGGACGCGACATAGTTACCCGAGCTTCTGGCAAATTGCCCATCAACTGGCTGGCTTCCTTTGCCTTTGCGCGAAAACAACGAACGCATTTATGGATAGATTATTTAGCCCGGTTGCGCCCATCAATTACCCAAAATTTCCTTCTTAAGGTATTCAACATCAGTTGCGTCTGACCGTGTAAAGTAGCTTGATGGACTTCTTGTAATAATAAATCGGTGAATACAACATTTCGCGGTAAAATCATCGGGTGTCTTGCAGCAAATGTTAAAGGCGCGTGCTCGAGCCGTCCACCGACCCGCATTATTCCCTTGTTATCAATAAACGGGTTCAAATTGACCAACCGACTTTTCTTTCCGACGGACGTACCCATTTGAAGCTCACATATTTCTTCCGGAAATGCATCTTGTTGAACATGCCTGATCCAAAACTCCGAAGCGTACCGTAATTCGTCGCTAGTTACATACTTTGGCAAATTGGATTGTGTGGACTTCTTTCTAAGAAAACGGAAACAATATGCCGTGACTCTAATTAATTTCATTAAGCTAGAATATTTTTTCAACAATTCATCCAAGAAATACTCTGTCTTTAATCCCACAATGACCATCATGGATTTTCGTTTTTCTATGTCAGTTAACTGAATGGTTTTATTTTTAGGCCAATCATTGACACCTTTAGTTAACCAGCTTGGCCCATGCCACCACAGCTGACTATCGAGTAAATCGCCGGGCTTAATTCCTCTAGACGCTGCATCTGCTGGATTATCCTTCGAAGGTACATATCTCCACGGTATGTTACCGGTGACGTCTAAGATGTGAGCTGTTCGGTTACTGACAAAGACAGTCCATCGTGTCGGCAATCCTTTCAACCAAGCCAAAACGACCTCGGAATCGGTCCACAACCACGTAGGTATTTGATCAAGCTTTAATGCTGCCTTTACTTCTTTTAGCAATCGGGCCAACAAAACAGCTCCGCAAAGTTCCAAACGCGGAATCGTAATTGGCTTCACCGGCGCCACCTTAGTTTTGGCCACTAACAAATGACTTGCAACTGTGGAACCTGATCGCACGGTCAAATAAATAACTGCCGCATATGCTCGTTGGGATGCATCGCAAAACCCGTGGAGTGATACCTCCGAATCCTTCTGGTATGCTACCCATCGTGGTATTTGTATATTTTCGATTTCAGGTAACTGTTTTAACCAAGCACTCCATTCCCCATTCAAAACATTGGGTATCGGTTCGTCCCAATCTAGACCTGACAACCATAAACCTTACAGCAATATTTTAGTCCTTATCGCGAAGGGTGCTAACCATCCTAATGGGTCGTACAAACGTGCTATTGTCGATAATACTGATCGTTTTGTATAAGTTTCTAATCTTTCATGGCTTTTGAGCCGAAATGTAAAATAATCACCGATTGGGTACCACAGTATTCCTAATGATTTATATCCATGGTCCATTTCAAACTTAACGCAGTTATTCATTTCCACGTCTTCCGTTGGAAGTCCTACCAAAATTTGATTGTCATTCGCTAACCATTTCCTCAATTGGAATCCGCCAGACTTCAAGAGCTTAATCAACTGATCTCTTTTAATGACGCTTTCTTGCACGCTATCACCTCCAGATAATAGGTCATCCACATAAAATTCCTCCAAGAGCGATTTACTTGCCTCAGGGTACGTTTCCCTTTCGTCATATGCAAGCTGGTGTAAAGTTCTAATAGCTAGAAATGGTGCTGAGCTAGTTCCAAGCGTCACAGTATTGAGGGCGTAATCTTTAATTGGGCCATTTGGTTCGGGCCGCCAAACGATCTTTTGGTAATTGGAATCTTCTTGATGCATGTTTACTTGTCGATACATCTTGGCTATGTCAGCCATCATAGCGTACTGCCTTAGCCTCTACTTCATTACAATTGCTGTCATGCTGCACTGAAGAGTTGGTCCGGTCAACAAGGTATCATTCAGAGATACACCAGAACTTGTTTTCCGGGAAGCATCGAACACCACTCGTACTTTCGTCGATGTGCTTTCCTTGTATACTGCGTGGTGCGGAAGGAAGTTAGATGTAATCACCTGTCGACCGTTTTCCATTGCCCATTCGTTGCAATGAGGCACTTCATACATATGTCCTAAGTCTAAATATTCTCGTAGTACAGCTGCATATTCCTCTCGGAGACCTTCAGTACTGGCAAAACGTTTCTCTAGGTGCAATAAGCTTGCAATTGCACTTAATCTCGAAAGCCCTAAGGAATTTTGACTTTCCGAGTCTTTAAATGGTAATCTTACTTGAAACCGACCATCTGATTCTCTCTTTACATGGGTAACATAATGATGTTCACAGGCATCCTCATCTTGCGTTCTAGTTCTATCCCCATCAACTTCCTCCATTTCCCAAAATCGGTTTAACTGTTCGCTTATTTCCACATTTTCGTTCAGTTCAACTCTAAATGAATGAAGGACTTGCTGCTGACCAATGTTCACACTCCCAGATACTATCCAGCCTAGCTTGGTGTGCTGTAACACTGGACCTAAAGTCAATTTTTTAATCTCGCTGAGAATTACTTGAGCGTATACATCCGCTCCCAGAATGACGTCAATTTTGCTCGGATGATCGAAGTAGGGTTCAGCCAAATCAATGTTTCCTATCTGATCCCTCATCGACGTGGAAACCAACTGCGATGGAACAAAGCTAGTTAGCTTGTTCAAAATGAGTACGTCCACTACTAAGCATTCATTTGTCTTGGTACGCAGTCTAAGTTTCAAAGTCCCATTGGTTTGAATTCCTCTCGTCTTCCCAATTCCAGTTACAGATATGTTCGTGCAACCTCTTTTGATCCCGAGTCCTTGAGCTGCGCTCTCCGTAATGATGGACGCCTGTGATCCTTGATCCATCAAGGCACGAAGCGTCACGAACCCGATTGGAGATTCCACTGTCACCAGTGCTGTCGCTAACAATACCGCTTTTGGAGCATTGATGGTCGATGAATTAACTTTGGCGAAGTAAGCGGCACGGCACAGGATTCGAACTTACTCAAGTTTGAATGACGGTTCACAAATTCCGCCCAATGTCCAGTAAGTACCGTTACCTAAGCACCGCAACAAGGATCCAAATCTAAACCAAGTTTCGAATTATTTAACCTTTTCCCAAATCAACAGCAAACAACTAAATTTATCTGCAACAATGAGCCGATGCAGTGCAAACTTGATGTGTGGTTCGCACTCTTAAATGCACGAACAATAGCATAAAATTCTAAATTTGATACCAATTTGACACCGATACAGTGTCTGACCAATAAATTCCACCGCAATACTCATCCGATGTAGTGCGGATTTGAGATACGGTTCGCTCTTCCCAAAATAAATTAACCTTGCAATTGTGCACCAACTTTTAGCAAATAAAGTTGATGTGTGACCAATAAATTCAACCGCAATATTCATCCAATGTAGTGCGGATTTGAGATACGGTTCGTTTTTTTCCAAAGTAAATGAGACTTGCAATTGTGCACCAAATTTAAGCAAATAAAGAATTAAAGATGATGTCGATTGTGAAATTAGGAAGGAAAGGACTAAAATATGGAACTCACCAGACCTTGCCTTGCTCAATTGCTCACTTTATTAACCCGCGCGAACCGATCTTTAAGCGCTTTTTCACTGCACTTAAATCAACAAAATTAAATCTTAACTGACACACCATTTAAAATTATCCGGAACTATATCCGGCTCGACGGACCAAAAAATGTTTCACGATAAACCAAAAGAAAGATGTTTCACGATAAAACTCTAGTTTAATTTTTAACTGATGTATTTACAATCTTTATTTCCATAAAACACTATCTTACTTTCCGACTTGGAAAACTTGCAAAACTAATTCCACTTTATAGCGAACAAGTTATCTTGCGAACGGACAATGCAAAACTGAACAATGGAAAATCTCTTTCAAAGAGTTTCCCGTTTATGAAAATTTCGGTACATTTTTCCCGCGCAAAATTAATCTTATACTAAATTCATAATATTCTAAACAATTACGTGATTCTGCGATATTAATAGTTTACGGGCGCCCTGTGACATTTTTGACATTGTCACTTCAAAAACATTGTAGACAGACGTCAAATGGTCATTGCCAAGTGAAGTGTTAATGCGATAATTCTAGTTTTATTCTCGTGCAGGAGATCAACAACAACTTCAACATCAGATAAGTATATCTTGTTTATTATTTCCAGGACGTTACCTCGCATCGCGTGGAGCGGAGCCAGCAACTGACATGATGAGGACAAGTTGGAGAAGAATCGGCAGAACAGTGAGTACCCAACACAATATTCTTTTGTTCAGATTTCTCTTGGCTCTTTCCAAGTATTTTTTCCAGCAATTGTATTAACGATTGTTCTGAAGCGTTAATAACACCACTTTCTTGTGTACTAATTTCTTCTTCTAAGTACACCAAATTGTAAATTTCCCCCGTCATCGAAATAAGTTTCGGTCAATTCTTTGGTCAGATTCTTCCAAAGTTTTCTTGTTTGTCCCCTTTTAGTTAACGTTTTCTTTACCTTAGCAAATGCTGATGTCTTCGTGATTACTGAATGCTCTTGTGCAAATAAGTAATTATTTGTCATCGTATAAGTCCTGCCGTCTGGTGTGCCAATTGAGGTTTTGCACAGCACGTTCGTCTTTGGCTCTTCTGCGGAATCGAGCATCTTGAATGTGAATTGCAGCTTGTCCATCGTGATTTCAACGTGAATGTTGTTTTATAATGAGGTTTTTTCCATGTAGGAATAACACACGAATTGTTTCTCTGGAATTGACAAAGTTTTATTTTCATATAGAAAACTTACATCATTAAATTTAAAGTTAGTATTAATCCTACCTGGAATTAACAAAGAAACAACATTCGATGTTGTTATTCACACTGTTGTTTCTTAGTTAATTTACAATAACGTTTACGTTAACAATTTGATCTTTATGATTTTAATATTGTATTGTGTTCTGTTTGAAGTCTGACAGCTTTCATCTTACTAATTGCCACCACTGCCTCCTTAAACCTGGCCGTCTTGTTTTGCAATTTCTGTGACATGACGTCATACAAAAGTAAAACTGACAACTCCTGACAGTTGATGCAGTTCCAAACAAATAGACGTCAAAATTCCTGTCAAACAGTAGGTCAATTTGCAAATTGAATCGAAATTTGCACGCAGAAATGGTGTAAAACATACGAAGTCGTGCATTACTATACGCAACACAGGAAGAAGAGTTGCTGGGAGCGTTAAGAGTGTGAGTATTGTACTTTGCGTATATGTTTAATTAGTTAATTAATTGCAAATTTAATTATTTGCAGTCCGAAACATTTCAAGTCGAAACATTTCAATAGCTCGATAAGAATCCGGCCGTGTTCTATCCAGCTCGTACATCTAAGGAGAATCTTAACCACAATAGTCTCGTTGCTGCCTGATCAGACAGTTAAATCAATTTCTATTGAATTGGTGCAGTAAGTTGATGGGTTAGAGCACTCTTTTATAGAATGGTTACCGCTGCGCCGATCGCGTTCAAATTTTGTATTCCAGAGCACTTTTTAATTCTAAACCCGATAAGGTGAGAAAAAATCCGATCCAAGACCTTTTTCAATATAATTTTATTAATTTTAGCATCGAACTGAACGATGAGAAGCTCTACATTTATTCGTCAATTGACAACCTACACATTTATTCAATTGTGGTCAGATGTTGTCATATAACACAATTCAAGAAAATAACTTGTAAAAACTAGAGAGGTGCCCTTGTCAAGAATAGAAGGGTGCTCTTTCAAAGGATAGAAGGTTGCCTTTCCAAAGAATAGAAGGGTAAACTTCTAAAGAATAGAAGGGCACCCTTCTATTCTCAAGAGGAGCACCTTTCTATTCTATAGAAGGGTCTCTTCAAATGAATAGAAAGGTATCATAAAGGATAGAAGGGTACCCTACTATAGAGTCGAAGGAAGAATACAAGAATGCTTCCCTAGAGAATAGAAGGATGCCCTTCTATAGAATACAGAATAGAAGGGCGCCCTTTTAGAGAATAGAAGGCTGCTCTTCTAGAACCCGTCCTTGCACAATATATTACAGCAGCATCGGGGACCTGCCATTTCAAATATTATAATTTAATGCCTTCAATTCCACCAAAATGTTGTTGAAATACAATTCTCATCTCTCATACCTTGCAAGCTTGCGTCTGTATATATATGTATTGGCAGGTTTGGATCGACAATAGCCAAAATTGGTTGAGTGCAAAGGAAATTTTTCATGTGTTCGAAAGTTCTTTGACACTCTTCAGTCCAAATAAATGTTTGTCCTTTTCTTAGTAAATTATGCAATGGTTCTAAGATTTAGTGCAATTTTTGGTACGTATTCGTTGTAAAAATTAATTTTTCCTAAGAACTGTCTAATGTTTTTCTGATTCTTTGGCACAGGAAAATTTTGTATTGAAATTAGATTATCTTTTATCGGAGAGACTGAGTTGTGCTTTATAATGTGGCCTAAATATTGTACGGAATCTAATGCAAATGTGCATTTAGAGAGTTTTAATCTGAAACCTTCCTTCATTATTGCTTCTAGTAATTGTGAGAGGTGATCTATATGTTTATTGAATGATTTTGAACAAATTAATATATCGTCAAAGTAGTTTACCGTGAAATCTGATAGTTTATACTTTCTTATTATGTTACTTAATATTCTTTGCAAAATTGCTGGCGACGTCTTTAAGCCAAATGGCAAACAAGTCCACTGAAAATGATTTCCTTGGGTTACAAATCCCGTTTTTCTCCGGTCTTCGATTCTTAATGGAATAGACCAAAATGCTGAGTTTATGTCAAGTTTCGAAAAGTATTTGCAATTTCTAGTTTTTACTCATAATCTTCAATCAACGGGAATGGTTGCGATTGAGGAATTATTATTTTATTCAAGTCTCTAAAATCTATGCATGATCTTGATTTTTTGTTCTCATCTCTTTTATATGCCAATGCTACTGGAGCAGCAAAAGGACTGTATGATTCTTCTATTAAATTTCTTCTAAGTAGTTCTGCGGTCTGTTCTTCTATTTCTTTTTTCTCTTCAATTGTGCATCTACATGGTCTTTTACTACAATATTTGTCTACAATGAGATCTAGTCTGGCTTCATAATTTTTCACTGTGCCTACATCGTATTTATCTTTCGCAAATATATTTTTATATTTATCTACAAGATTCTTTATTATTGTTTCTTCATAATGATTCAAGTGATTTGTTGAGATATCAAAGTTGTCTACATTCACATGTTCATTGAAATTAATTTGATATTCTTCTTGCGTTTCTGTAGAATTAGGAATCTTTTGTTCTATCTCTAAGTTCTCATTTTGTATTAATTTAAATTTCTTTATGCAATCTAATCCTATTAGAAGGTCATCTTTGAAATTTTAATTATTGTATATAAAAACATCTATATTTTCTTCTAAATCTAATATTTTTGCCTTCACTGTTATCAATCCATCAGCTTTATTCACACCATTAATTGTTTTCCGGTTGGCTTTGTACATGTTTTTACTTGATTTTAATTTTATTAGTTTTGGATTAATTAATGAAATATGTGAACCTGGATCATAAATAGCAGATACTTCTAAAGTATCGTTTAAAATTACCTTGAGTCTAATTAATGGTGGAATTATTAGTTTTTTGGATCAGTGTCGCTAATTTCTACTTCTAACACGGAGTTGTTGACATGTTTTATTATGTCTTCTTTATTTTTAAACCAGCATTCAGATTCAGGATGGAAGCGTGTACCTTTACCTTTATTTTTACAAGTTTCGCATGGTATCTTTTCTTTGCTAATATAATTCTTAATATTTCTTCACGTTTCCATATTTTTCTTGTAAACCAGATGTCCTAATTTACCTATTTCGTTGTATAGGTCTTCGGTTTTTTCCAATTTTTGTCTGTTAATTTTATCAGCTACGAAATTTGGCAAGCTTATCGCAATTAGATCTATTTATGTTCCATTATCCATGGATTTTCTCACTTCTAGTAGAAGTTTTTCTTTTTTTATAGCAAAATCTATCAAAGAGCCAGTCTGATATCTAAATTGCAGCGCATATCTTATTGAAGACCAACCTTTGTTTGCAAATGTATCACAAAAATTTTTTTCCAATCTTCTCATTTTGCTTGAATAGTCAGCTTCAAAAGTGTACAACTATACCAATCTGTAGCGCCTTTTTCCATGAATGATTTTAAAATTTCAATTTTTTTTTATCTTTAGCTATGTCAAACCGTTCACATTCTTTTTCAAAACTAGTTATCCATTGATTTGCATTCGAATTTTTCCCATTGAACTTTTCAATTGTAAATTCTTTAGCTATTTTGCCAATATTCTTTTGTTCAGATTTCTCTTGGCTCTTTCCAAGTATTTTTTCCAGCAATTGTATTAACGATTGTTCTGAAGCGTTAATAACACCACTTTCTTGTGTACTAATTTCTTCTTCTAAGTACACGTCACCAAATTGTAAATTTCCCCCGTCATCGAAATAAGTTTCGGTCAATTCTTTGGTCAGATTCTTCCAAAGTTTTCTTGTTTGTCCCCTTTTAGTTAACGTTTTCTTTACCTTAGCAAATGCTGATGTCTTCGTGATTACCGAATGCTCTTGTGCAAATAAGTAATTATTTGTCATCGTATAAGTCCTGCCGTCTGGTGTGCCAATTGAGGTTTTGCACAGCACGTTCGTCTTTGGCTCTTCTGCGGAATCGAGCATCTTGAATGTGAATTGCAGCTTGTCCATCGTGATTTCAACGTGAATGTTGTTTTATAATGAGGTTTTTTCCATGTAGGAATAACACACGAATTGTTTCTCTGGAATTGACAAAGTTTTATTTTCATATAGAAAACTTACATCATTAAATTTAAAGTTAGTATTAATCCTACCTGGAATTAACAAAGAAACAACATTCGATGTTGTTATTCACACTGTTGTTTCTTAGTTAATTTACAATAACGTTTACGTTAACAATTTGATCTTTATGATTTTAATATTGTATTGTGTTCTGTTTGAAGTCTGACAGCTTTCATCTTACTAATTGCCACCACTGCCTCCTTAAACCTGGCCGTCTTGTTTTGCAATTTCTGTGACATGACGTCATACAAAAGTAAAACTGACAACTCCTGACAGTTGATGCAGTTCCAAACAAATAGACGTCAAAATTCCTGTCAAACAGTAGGTCAATTTGCAAATTGAATCGAAATTTGCACGCAGAAATGGTGTAAAACATACGAAGTCGTGCATTACTATACGCAACACAGGAAGAAGAGTTGCTGGGAGCGTTAAGAGTGTGAGTATTGTACTTTGCGTATATGTTTAATTAGTTAATTAATTGCAAATTTAATTATTTGCAGTCCGAAACATTTCAAGTCGAAACATTTCAATAGCTCGATAAGAATCCGGCCGTGTTCTATCCAGCTCGTACATCTAAGGAGAATCTTAACCACAATAGTCTCGTTGCTGCCTGATCAGACAGTTAAATCAATTTCTATTGAATTGGTGCAGTAAGTTGATGGGTTAGAGCACTCTTTTATAGAATGGTTACCGCTGCGCCGATCGCGTTCAAATTTTGTATTCCAGAGCACTTTTTAATTTTAAACCCGATAAGGTGAGAAAAAATCCGATCCAAGACCTTTTTCAATATAATTTTATTAATTTTAGTATCGAACTGAACGATGAGAAGCTCTACATTTGTTCGTCAATTGATAACCTACACATTTATTCAATTGTGGTCAGATGTTGTCATATAACACAATTGAAGAAAATAACTTGTAAAAACTAGAGAGGTGCCCTTGTCAAGAATAGAAGGGTGCTCTTTCAAAGGATAGAAGGTTGCCTTTCCAAAGAATAGAAGGGTAAACTTCTAAAGAATAGAAGGGCACCCTTCTATTCTCAAGAGGAGCACCTTTCTATTCTATAGAAGGGTCTCTTCAAATGAATAGAAAGGTATCATAAAGGATAGAAGGGTACCCTACTATAGAGTCGAAGGAAGAATACAAGAATGCTTCCCTAGAGAATAGAAGGATGCCCTTCTATAGAATACAGAATAGAAGGGTGCCCTTTTAGAGAATAGAAGGCTGCTCTTCTAGAACCCGTCTTGCACAATATATTACAGCAGCATCGGGGATCTGCCATTTCAAATATTATAATTTAATGCCTTCAATTCCACCAAAATGTTGTTGAAATACAATTCTCATCCAGTTATTTACTTCAATTGTGTTATATGACAACATCTGATCACAATTGAATAAATGTGTGGGTTGTCAATTGACGAATAAATGTAGTGCTTCTCATCGGTCAGTTCCATACAAAAATTAATAAAATTATATTGGAAAAGGTTTTGAATCGGATTTTTCCTCACCCTATCGGTTTAAGAATTAAAAAGTGCTCCGGAATACAAAATTTGAACGCAATCGGTGCAGCGGCAACCATTCGACAAAAGAGTGCTCCAACCAGTTTATGTTCGTAAAAAAAATTAGCGTTAAAACCTATTAAATTTCATAGGAGGCAGTGTTTTGAGAAGCAGGTATCACCCTCAAGCGAAAATGCGCGTCCATAAAAACGGGCAAAGGTAAATCAATTTACATTATGTAATTCGTATGTGAACAACAGATGTTCTTCTGATTTAGGAAAAACAGGAAAACCAAAAGTGGAGTTCGATAGACGGAGGACACCTACAAAAATTTTGCAAGCTGACGTGAAAGGTAATTGTTTTACATTTTTTGCTAAAAATTGTATATCAAGTGTAAGGTGAAGTTCCTTAATTTCATCCAACAAGTGTAAATCAAGCACCCAGGATTTAAAGTCACGCGGATTGTTTACATTTGAAACTTGAGTAGTTCCTAAGTCAATCAGCGCCATTTCCCAAGTTGCGCGTATTGATTATTGACGCGGCTTTCAGTGAAGTGTGTTTTCGGTTTCGTACGGCTTTAAGTTCCCTGGTTCTATTAGAGTTTGATACCATTCGACGGGATTTGGTGTATATAAAACTTGTTCATTATAAGTGCCAACTATAAGAGTCTTTAGCTTTTGATATAATTAAGCATACATCACTTACCGTATTCACATTGAACTTCTAAAGTGTAAAAACCACAATATTTGAAATTTTCCTAACATAAGCGCTATATAAAAAGTGATATGTTTTTGATTTTTTATAGGCACCTGATAAACGTTTAAGGTGGTGATCGATTGGTTGAGCAATTTAAAGATAAGTAGAACATTTACCACATTAATTTATAACTTTCCTGCTTTTTTGTTAATTTTGTAGGAATGGTGAAGTTTTGCTCTGTAGAGAGCTGCCGAAGATCAGCAAATGGAGTGCCATCAAAGCACTACTTTCTGCTGCCCCAACAAGATCAACTCCGGCAACAATGGCTAGCAGCGGCAGAACATGCCCAGGAGTATCTTGCGGACCACAGCGCTATTTGTGAGTGGCATTTCAAAGAAGAAGACCTCATAATGTTCGACTTAACCAGCTCAAACAATCGTAAGTTATTTTTAAATTAGATCATATTCTTTATCGGTATTTTTCTTAGTTTGTAAACTAAATTTAATAAATCGAAATCGGTTCAGTCTTATTAAGTGATTCGCGGTCGAAAATCAATATCGAAAAATTAAACTAGTGGGTAAAAAAATGTTACAAAAAAATTAAAAACCAACATCGAAATGTTCTTAAAAGGGAGAAATAAATTTTATGGAATCGGTGCCAAGTCAGTTTTTCCCCGTGTATTCATTTCATTATACATATTACAAATAAGTATGTCCAAACGAGGAAATTGATTTGGCACTGATTCTATGACTCGACCCTTTTTTTATATCAATTTAATCTAAATGTATACGTTTATATGCTCTTCCTGAGATATAATTGTAACTCACCGGAACGGATCATGTTTCGGATAGCTCTGATGGCGCAAATTTTTTTTATCCATGACTATTTTTTTGATTGAGTTGCATAAATATTTATAACTTGAAAAATTGTTAAAGCGAAAAAATTGTTAGTACATGTTGAAACCACCTACAATTAACATTTTTCTTCTTTAATAATTTTTCAAATAAAAAAATATTAGTCCAACTCAATTAAAAAATATCTATGGACAAAAAATGTTTTCGCTATCGGAGCTACCAGAAATCTGATGCGTACCCGTGCGTTACAATTAAAGCACAGTGTAGAGGAAATAAATATAGATTAACATTAAGATGACGTAAAAAGTCTTGAGGGATCAATAAAAAAAGTTAGAGAAATTGTAACTGAATATAATTCGTAGTTACAAAAACATAGAGTCTGCATAAGAAGAATAAATTGGAATGATTCTTTTACTTCTCAGCGTAGTGGTCGGCATCATCCGTGTGTGTCTATAGTCTGATGCCCTGAAGGGAAGGGCAGATTATGTATAAAATTATATAGAAAGTAATGACTCAATTTTCAAATGGCGATTTACTTTACAATTTGCAGTCATTCAATCCTTATTATTGCCTTGGGGAAATTTCGCAAAACTTACGTTTAACATCTTCATCTAAGAATTTAAGCACGATCTTATGTTTATTATCAGCCAGCCGGAGGACGAATGCTAAAGGGAAAAGTAATCATGAAACATATTATTTTTAATTTTTCGTTTCGGATGTTTGCAACCTTTTAAAATAGAAACAAGAAAAAAATGAATTAGTTCCTTTCTCAGAGTAAATTAATTTTTTTCCTAAATCAGACAGCTGTTTCGGGACATTTAGCCTCTTTCTCAGTAATCTATCTAATGAATCCATCGAATTACTGGAGAAGAGGCTAGACAGGCCCCAAGACAGCTATCTGATATAGAGGAAAAAATATGCTCACCCTGAGAAAGCAATAAGTTAATTTTTTATTTCTTATTCTATAGTATATAATTACTGTAAATCATCTTCAATTATAGCATTTTAAGCTACATTTAGAAATAATTTATAGGCTGTTTCCAATAGAAAGGATTGAGTCGGTTAAAAATAAAAGCATATATTTTATATTTCGTCTGAAAGTATCCCAGCGTAAGATCAATTATCGCTCAATTTTTTTTAAACTGATAATATTTTATGCGAAAATAAATATTACCAGCAATAACGACTTAGCTGTACTATAGCATTAATTTTTTTTCGAACGAAACATTTGATCAGCAATTTTATGGCCATTTATATAAGAGAAGATAATTCCCAAGTAGAAGAACGATTATTTACGTTAGTGAAACAGTTGGCACTGTAATATAAAGATGGTAGCAAACGGTTATTATTACTATAAATGGTAATTTGGGTGGAACGTGAAATTGTTCACTTTCTACAGAGCCCTAAATTGTTATTTCAATGAATTTATTGAACATTTGGATAGTTTATCTCGAACACTAGAAAATTTGGTAACTGTATAAGATATACTAAATAAGAATACATTGAAGATGGCACGGGCAAAGCTTTGCAATAAAAAAATGTTTTCAGTTTTCAATTTAATATAATAATGAGTGGCAGCAGTACCCTCCTGCAAATTCAACATGTATTTATATACATATATGTACATATATTTTTTCTCGTATATAGAAATTGTTGTTTCACTAAAGAGCAGGTGGATACTGAAGGCAAACGCTGTGCCGACGAAGTTTCCAGGATCAAGCCCGGATGTATCAAAATGTATGGATATTGCCCTCAATCAATTTGGAACACCCCAACCACCGCTGGAGATTAGATTTAAGGAAATTCATGAGCTAGTTGAAAACAAAAATCACTTTTTACGCGAAGATTGGTAATTGAAGTGCGTAAAAAATACATTGTTTTTATATAATATTAGAGTGAACCCAATTCCATTTGTATATTGCTCCAAACAATTTCCAAACTAAGATTTATTTTGAAAAAACTAAAGTAAAATCTAGTTTCTTTTAAAGTATTCTCGGCCATCGAATTAAATGCGATAGTTTAAGTAAAATTACAAAATTAATAGAGTCGGTAGAAGCAAATAATTTCGATAATGATCTAAAATCAAAGGAACAAATATTGTATTCAGCAATAGAACAGCTATCGCAACTTTCAGACCAAGAACCAGATAATCGAATAAACTTCATAAAAAATCAACTTAGGCAAATTTCTTTAAAAAGTCCGCGATATGATTCAGATACATTAGTTTTTGCTGCAATGCTTTATTACACATATCCGGGTGCATGCAAGTATTTGCGCGAATTAGATTTATTAACTTTGCCAAGTTGCCCATATTTACAAACTCTTTTGACTCTAAATTTGAACTCAGGTGTCTCATTAAATTATTTGACTAAAAGGTCGAAACAGCTAGAGGCAAAAGAGAAAAAAGTAGTTTTGCTATTAGATGAAATTTATGTAAATCCGAAATTAACGTATAAAGGAAATAAGTTACAGGGAATTGCAGTAAATACTACTAATAATTCTGACAAACCAGTACTTGCTAATTCAGTTCAAGTTTTCATGATTTCATCTTTACTTTCAAAAAATAAGGAGGTAATTGGAATATTTTCAGTTAAAAAAATGAGTGGTGGTGAATTATACAAAATGACAACAGATATTTTGGATAATTTACACAACGCTGATTTTGAAGTTGTTGCGATTATCCCCGATAATAATAGAGTTAACGTTAATATGTTTAAATCGTTCTCTCCCCATAATCAGCTACAACCGTACATCATTTCTGCTTATGATTCAACCAAAAAATTTTTTTTCTTATTTGACACAGTTCATTTGCTTAAAAATATTAGAAATAACTGGATTAACTCATTACCTAAAATGTTTTGTTTCCCTAGTTTTGATAATGCTGATTTACATTTAACTGCTAAATTCAGAGACTTAATTCAAATTTATGAAGAGGAGAAAAATTCAACAGTTAAACTGGCTTCATTGTCTTTGAAATGTTTGTATCCAAATACTTTTCAAAGACAATCAGTTTCATTAGCATTAAACATTTTTGATGAAAAAACAAAAGAAGCAGTTAATATATTTAAAGATAAACTTGGACCCGAATCTGCAGGAACCTTTGAATTTATGTCAATCATTAGGAAATGGTAGATAGTTGTTAATGTAAAACATCCGGGAAAAGGATACCGTATTCGAGAGCCATTGGCATTGCCTAGTACTTCGATCCATCAAGATAATGTTACATTTTTAAAAAAGTTTTTAGGTTGGCTTAGTTCTTGGGATGCTTTTGATGGCATAGAAAGTGTTACTAAATTAACAGGTAAACTTTCAAGAGAAACCGGGACTGCTTTGAATTTAACTACCGCGTCATTAATTTTAATAGCTGAATATCTTTTAGTGGATTTGCAGATTCCCTTTGTTCTATTAGGGAAACTACAAACTGATCCACTAGAGGCGCGTTTTTCTCGATATAGGCGAATGAGCGGAACAAATTACAATGTGTCTGTTCAACAAATTTTAGAATCAGAACGGAAAATTAAAGTAACTTCACTTTTGAAATTTTACTCTAGTCATCAAGGTGCAATAAAAATTAGTCAATTAAAAGTAGATTTTACGGAATATGATGAGCTTTCAATAAATACTAATGATGTATATACTAGTCAGGAAATAATCCTAAAAAGCTGTGATGTAGAAATAAGCCCCGAATGTGAAAATAGTTTAATCTATGTAGCGGGATATTTTGGACGAAAGGTGTCGGAAAGAACAACTTGTCCAACATTTAGAAATAATTTATAGGTTGTTTCCAATAGAAAGGATTGAGTCGGTTAAAAATAAAAGCATATATTTTATATTTCGTCTGAAAGTATCCCAGCGTAAGATCAATTATCGCTCAATTTTTTTAAAACTGATAATTTTTTATGCGAAAATAAATATTACCAGCAATAACGACTTAGCTGTACTATAGCATTAATTTTTTTTTCGAACGAAACATTTGATCAGCAATTTTATGGCCATTTATATAAGAGGCACTGTAATATAAAGATGGTAGCAAACGGTTATTATTACTATGAATGGTAATTTGGGTGGAACGTGAAATTGTTCACTTTCTACAGAGCCCTAAATTGTTATTCCAATGAATTTATTGAACATTTGGATAGTTTATCTCGAACACTAGAAAATTTGGTAACTGTATAAGATATACTAAATAAGAATACATTGAAGATGGCACGGGCAAAGCTTTGCAATAAAAAAATGTTTTCAGTTTTCAATTTAATATAATAATGAGTGGCAGCAGTACCCTCCTGCAAATTCAACATGTATTTATATACATATATGTACATATATTTTTTCTCGTATATAGAAATTGTTGTTTCACTAAAGAGCAGGTGGATACTGAAGGCAAACGCTGTGCCGACGAAGTTTCCAGGATCAAGCCCGGATGTATCAAAATGTATGGATATTGCCCTCAATCAATTTGGAACACCCCAACCACCGCTGGAGAATATGGTTTAAGGAAATTCATGAGCTAGTTGAAAACAAAAATCACTTTTTACGCGAAGATTGGCAATTGAAGTGCGTAAAAAATACATTGTTTTTATATAATATTAGAGTGAACCCAATTCCATTTGTATATTGCTCCATTAAAATTGAATGCAATTTCCAAACTAAGATTTATTTTGAAAAAACTAAAGTAAAATCTAGTTTCTTTTAAAGTATTCTCGGCCATCGAATTAAATGCGACAGTTTAAGTAAAATTACAAAATTAATAGAGTCGGTAGAAGCAAATAATTTCGATAATGATCTAAAATCAAAGGAACAAATATTGTATTCAGCAATAGAACAGCTATCGCAACTTTCAGACCAAGAACCAGATAATCGAATAAACTTCATAAAAAATCAACTTAGGCAAATTTCTTTAAAAAGTCCGCGATATGATTCAGATACATTAGTTTTTGCTGCAATGCTTTATTACACATATCCGGGTGCATGCAAGTATTTGCGCGAATTAGATTTATTAACTTTGCCAAGTTGCCCATATTTACAAACTCTTTTGACTCTAAATTTGAACTCAGGTGTCTCATTAAATTATTTGACTAACAGGTCGAAACAGCTAGAGGCAAAAGAGAAAAAAGTAGTTTTGCTATTAGATGAAATTTATGTAAATCCGAAATTAACGTATAAAGGAAATAAGTTACAGGGAATTGCAGTAAATACTACTAATAATTCTGACAAACCAGTACTTGCTAATTCAGTTCAAGTTTTCATGATTTCATCTTTACTTTCAAAAAATAAGGAGGTAATTGGAATATTTTCAGTTAAAAAAATGAGTGGTGGTGAATTATACAAAATGACAAAAGATATTTTGGATAATTTACACAACGCTGATTTTGAAGTTGTTGCGATTATCCCCGATAATAATAGAGTTAACGTTAATATGTTTAAATCGTTCTCTCCCCATAATCAGCTACAACCGTACATCATTTCTGCTTATGATTCAACCAAAAAAATTTTTTTCTTATTTGACACAGTTCATTTGCTTAAAAATATTAGAAATAACTGGATTAACTCATTACCTAAAATGTTTTGTTTCCCTAGTTTTGATAATGCTGATTTACATTTAACTGCTAAATTCAGAGACTTAATTCAAATTTATGAAGAGGAGAAACATTCAACAGTTAAACTGGCTTCATTGTCTTTGAAATGTTTGTATCCAAATACTTTTCAAAGACAATCAGTTTCATTAGCATTAAACATTTTTGATGAAAAAACAAAAGAAGCAGTTAATATATTTAAAGATAAACTTGGACCCGAATCTGCAGGACCCTTTGAATTTATGTCAATCATTAGGAAATGGTGGATAGTTGTTAATGTGAAACATCCGGGAAAAGGATACCGTATTCGAGAGCCATTGGCATTGCCTAGTACTTCGATCCATCAAGATAATGTTACATTTTTAAAAAAGTTTTTAGGTTGGCTTAGTTCTTGGGATGCTTTTGATGGCATAGAAAGTGTTACTAAATTAACAGGTAAACTTTCAAGAGAAACCGGGACTGCTTTGAATTTAACTACCGCGTCATTAATTTTAATAGCTGAATATCTTTTAGTGGATTTGCAGATTCCCTTTGTTCTATTAGGGAAACTACAAACTGATCCACTAGAGGCGCGTTTTTCTCGATATAGGCGAATGAGCGGAACAAATTACAATGTGTCTGTTCAACAAATTTTAGAATCAGAACGGAAAATTAAAGTAACTTCACTTTTGAAATTTTACTCTAGTCATCAAGGTGCAATAAAAATTAGTCAATTAAAAGTAGATTTTACGGAATATGATGAGCTTTCAATAAATACTAATGATGTATATACTAGTCAGGAAATAATCCTAAAAAGCTGTGATGTAGAAATAAGCCCCGAATGTGAAAATAGTTTAATCTATGTAGCGGGATATTTTGGACGAAAGGTGTCGGAAAGAACAACTTGTCCAACATGCTCCGCATTCTTTTGTACAAATGTAAATTTAAACATTGAAGTGGACGAAAACTTTTTCTACCTTGATAATTTAAATCGCGGAGGTTTGAAATGGCCGTCAAATTTTTGTATAGGTATGTCATATATGGTATATCAAATATTTCAAACTTTAATATCAGAAAATTTTGAAAATATGTTTTTAGCCCAAAAAGAGCAAAAAAATTTTTTAATGAACTTAATTTTAAGCAAATTAGATGCATACACAGAAGAAAACTGTGAACTTTGCGGAACACCAATCACTAGCAACTTGAAAACGTTTTCGTCCACTTGGGCAAATATTTTTTTAAAAAATTATTCCAAAGAAAAAAGCGATTCCTTTAAGAGACTGTCCAGAAGAAAATTAACTGTATTGAATTAGATTATTATTTATTTTTCATTTATTATACCAATTATTGATTTTATTTTTTTCAGTTCATAGCATTTTGAAATCTATAATTAATTCATCCATCATTTATCATAAATTCATTTATAATTAATTTAAGATTCTATTTTTTAAATACACACCAAAGAAAAAGTGATTGCTTGAAAAGACCGTCCAAACCGAAGCTAGCAATATTAAATAAGTTGTTTTTTCATATGTCCATTTAATATGCAAAATAATGATTTTTTTGCATTTCACAGCATTTTAAAATATATAAATTATTTATTCATCATTGACTAACAATTTAATTAAGATCAGCAATATTTTAAAATATTATTCCAAAGGAAAAAAGACTGTCCAAACAAAATTAACAAGATTTAATTCGATTTTTATTTGCATTTAAGTTTATGATACAAATTGTTGGGTGTTTTTTAATTCATAGCATTTGAAAGTATTGAATTTATTTAGTCATAACTAACTACAAATTTTTTTATAATTAATTTAATTAAGGCTTAAAGTAATACTTTTTATCCAAAAGAAATTGGCAATATTATAATAATTTATTTTTCATTAAATATTTATTTTTATAAGACATGATTTTCTTTGTTTTTGAGGCAAAAAAATTTATTAGTCTACATAAGTGTGAAGTTCACTTTTTTCAATTTCTTCGTTGCACTACAGCCCGCTCCGGCCTTCGCTTCCTGCAAATAGCGCCTCGGCCCATCAATCGCGTCCTCTAATTTTGAAATCCGAGCAGCGATGAATTGCCTTCTTCGATCGAGTCAGACCGGCGTTTCCTCGATTTCCCCACTGGTCTCCGCTCTTCAGTTTCCCAACGAATACGTTATTGGGTATCCGTTGTTCATCCATACGATTCATGTGGACAGCCCATTACAGCTTCCGCAGTCTTAGAATCGTTGAGACCTCCTACTCGTCAAACATTTCATACAGCTTATGGTTGTGTCGAATTCGCAATTGGTCTCCGTCTAGCTTCGCTCCAATCATCCGCCACAGGACCCGTCCCTCAAAGGCGTTGAATATGTTTGCGGATGCTTGAGTTAGGGTCCATGTTTTCCAAATCCATAGCATAGCACAGGTCTTATCACAGATTTGTATACTTGGAGCTTTGTTTTTCTGTGTATGCAGCTAGTTTTCAAGATCGTCAAAACTGAATACAATATTTTATTTGCGAACAGTATTCGTCCGCGTATTTCTTCTCTTTCATTAGCGTTCTCGTTATTTTGGTGCCTAGATACACAAGTTCTCCCACATTTTCGGTAGTGTATTCGCCAAGTCCGATATTTTGCGTATTTGAGGTATTTTTTCTCGACTGCGTAATGAGCTTTGTTTTATTCGAATTGATTTGTAGCCCTATTAGTTTTGCTTCGCTATCGAGTTTCAGGAAAAGTTCTTTTGCAGTTGTTAGCGACCATGACAAAATGTTGCTATCATCTGCATAGGCTACCACTTGGCTTAACTTGTATAATAGCGTACCTCTTGTATGGACAGGTAGGTTTCTTACCCAGACCCAAATTGAATAGCAATGGGGCCAGCCCATCTCCCTGCTTTAGTCCGCTTTTAGTGTCAAACGCGTCGGTGAGTTGGTTATTCATGCAGACTTGGGAAGTTGTCCACGCCATTTTTATAAGACGGACTAATTTGGCTAGGATGCCAAAGCAAAGCATTATTTGTCGTATGCTTGCTTTTCAATCTAGCTAAATACAAAAAGAGAGCAAGTTTAATAGGAGTTTTTAACATGAAGTTAGCCAGAACAGAAATACACGCGATGACAGATTTAGCTTTTATAGATAAAGATAATTACCGTAGACTGTTTATCCACCTAGAAGCTCTTAAATAACTTCAATAGTTAAATTAAGATAGAGTTGTCTGTTAACCTACCGAAAACTCAAAATCCAAATGACTCTCTTATCTGCTTCCCTCACTAGCTCAGATGCATATCCTTTTTCCTCTTAATCCACAGAAATACTCAATCCCTTCTTAAATTAGTTTGAAATAATATTTAACAGTTCATAATACTTGCTATAAATTAAGATAGAGTTTTCTGTTAACCTACCGAAAACTCAAAATCTAAATGACTTTCGATAAGATATTTCTTATCTGCTTCCCTCACTAGCTCAGATGCATATCCTTTTTCCTCTTAATCCACAGAAATACTCAATCCCTTCTTAAATTAGTTTGAAATAATATTTAACAGTTCATAATACTTGCTATAACTATATAAATTTTTTAACATCATTACAGCATCCGTGGTAAAAAAACAGACGTTTTATAATCAGGATACAAGAATATTCAATGAGATTGATTCATTGTCAGCAGTGCGACACACCAAATCGGAATTTAGCATCCACTAGCCATCTCGAATCATCACGGTTCTACGTCCATATACTCATTGTTATTGCATTAAAATGTATAAAAAAATTTGTAATTTGATGTCATCAGCCTTCATAATTATAAAATATATTGAAATATATAGTTTAATGATTTTATTTAAAATTTATTTTATATTCAATTAAGCTATAATGAAAAGCAAATCAAGTTACAAAGGTATTTTTAAAATAATGGCAAGGAAAACGTGCACTTTCAATTCCTGTTGAGCCACGATTGTATTCAATTTCGTTATCCTCATCCGTACTTGGCGTAGTTGAGGCGGATTTCGTCTTTTGTTATTTCAGGAGTTAACGTTTCCTCGGCAGTTTGTTCCCATTTTGACGACTTTTTTCGCGGTATCAGCTTCCGATTAGGCTTCTGAAAAAATTGACTGAAAACTTAGAAAATAAGGCAAACTATTTTAATGTCGCAAGTGTGGAACTACTAGACCTTGACGATCGCGCATTGGTTGTGTTGATCTATGAACCGCGCTAGCATTGCCATTAATTCTCGAGAATCGAATAACCAATTCTCGAGAATCGAAAAACCAATGGTAATGCTAGTGCGGTTTATAGATCAACACAACCAATGCGGAATCGTCAAACGCCTAGTAGTTCCACACTTGGTGGCTCAGTAACACGATAGCATGCAAATTCAACAACTAGTAATAATGCTGTAGCATCATCCTCATCTTCAGCAGTTGAAAGTCAAATTGTATACAAATTAGAATTGAATGACGATAATGTCCCAGGTTCAAATCTCGTTGGGAGCAACGTGATTTAGTTCAGAGGATTTTTCGGACAGACTTTGAGTGTTCAGTCAGTAGTGATATGTACTGATTTAATCAGATCATATCAAAGCTGAGCAAGCACACGGGAGCATGATACTGACCAAACCAACTTCCGAAAAAATCAATACGGTCATGAAAATGAGATACTCTATCTCTAAGCGAAGGCGCGAGAGGGGCTGTAGTGCTAAAAAGAAGAAGAATGGCGAAATGTTCAAGTATTGATTTATGGAACGATAAAGAACGAGCAAAGTCACATTTCTAGACAACCAAACGAGGAATAAACTTGCAGTAGAAAAAAAGCGCGCAGTTAATCTTTAAAAAATGTATTGTTGACAGAACGCAATCATTTTATCTGCCCCTGCAGATATATGAAATGGAAAGACATTTCAATGCTCGCGTCAATCGGCTTGATTCCAATTTATGAAAACAAAATTATGAGCGATGGGTTACTTGGTCCATTAAAACACCCATGATTTGATGCTAGCTTTTATGCCTTTTCCCTGGAAAGGTTCACAATACCTATTGATGTTTGGGATTGCATGTTACAAAAGAACGAGATTTGAATTAAAATTAATTAAATTGCTTACAGATACTGTCAGTTCTATTGGAAATCAACTTTAAGAAGGAATAAGTAGAAAAATCAGCTTTTAGGATGAATTGAAGAAAGTTGCTCGTATTAAACATACATCGATTTGCTAATTATCTACGCCCATAAGCATAACATTTGCTGTAAAGATAGCTCTTTCCAAAAAATTTCTGTATAGGCTTAGCAGTTTAAGGATTTCCTGAAACTTTTTATTATAAGGAACGTATGACTAAAACCTTATTGTTGTCCGTTTCATAATTCGAATAAGCAAGGAGATAGGGACTAAGCGAAACTCGTGGAACCTGATCAAAATTAAAAATATCTTTGTGTATCCTTTGATAGGCTCAAAATCGATGACACGAAATTTTTAAGCTTATATTCAATAATTTGCCATTGAAAAGCAATGATAATTATCACAATGTGTAATTGAATTTGGATTTGTTTGAACTTTGAGTTAATACTTATCATAGCCGAATTGAGAATTAGAAGAAACAAACACGATACTTGGCAAAAAAATATGCGTAAAGTATTTAATCCATTTTGGTAATTTATGGATGTTTCATTCAATAATTCATAAATAAGTAAATAACTCACCTGTTAAATAGCCTTTAACGTTTGTATCCGTTATGAATAAGTCATGCTTCTGATCTTTAAAGTCTGCCCACACTGGATGTTTCAATAAAATTTGCGATACATGATCACCATAATTTAAATTTTGTGTCATCGCCTTGAGCGCAGCTACAACTTGTGCATTCACCGCAGAAGGTCTGTCTACATACTTCATACGACTTTCAAGCAAATTTAACAGGAATGGTATTAGATTACTTTCTAAAGACTGGCTAATCAATGAATCCGACAATGAACGCAATAACAGTTAGAGGTAAGCTTTTTTATCTAATCATTACACTCACATGTTGGTATTTAAATAAACGGCTTAACATTTCACACACTTTTTCTATCAGTGGCTTGTTATTTTCCATACACCGTTTTAAAGGCAAGATACATTCAGTTTGCCACACTGCTGTCACGCAGTACTAAAATAAAATACATGTTTATCTAAAATCAATTAAATTCTGGCAAATTGATCTTACCTCTGAAAGTGCTAATTGATGTAATACTGACAATGTATATTTTGGTTGTACGTTAAGTAAATTGAAGAGTTTTGGTATGTGACCCCAAACTGGAATGTCATCTGCTAAATTGTGCTGCGCTCTTAATAATTCGACGAGTGCAGTAGATGCTAATTCCAATGCATCTTTCTAAAAATATTCAAGAGTACATTATGAAGATTCCAGAAGACCATTTACCGGTGATTTAAAAAATTAATTAACTTACATCCGGCGAATTTTTGTTGATAAGGTCTACAATGAAGTCCATTAAATCTGATAATAGCTTCAACTTGCGCAGAGTCCAAGCTGGACTAGTAATCCAGCAAATAAACGCCAGATACAATCACCTCATTGGGTATAATATCTTTAAGAATATCTGGGTCTTTCCACAAAACTTTTGGACTTTGTTTCTGAGTTTTACAAAAACTACATTCATACGTAAATATATATTATATTAGCTATTTAAAATTTTTACGCAATCTCAGTTTGCTTACCCATAACACATATCAGCAATATCACATACTTTTGTTGTCTTTACATTCCAAATTAATTCTGGATGCTCGTTAATTGATTAGAATAATTGGACGGAAGTTGCCGGAGATTCGATCATCGCATTGACGAATAATGGAAGTAGAAATTTGCAAACTGTTATGCGAACCTTCAGAATTTTATGCAATATTAGCTTTCTATCATTTTGTATATGTTATAATTTTCCTACCTTGGGTCCGCTTAAACGGTCAGCGGTCATTTTAGCGAGAATTTCAGCACAAAGTTCTCGCATTTGAGGATTCCTTGAATTACAGAACATGTCCAGTAGATATATCACAGCACCTAAACAGGAAGTAAATATTTTATAATTGGTTGCCAAGAATTCACTTCACCTTTATTTTGAGCTTCTTTTATCATCTCTTGTGAATTCAGAAGCCCTGAAAGTGTTTCCAGTACTTTCATTTGTTGGTCTCTTAAATCAGGATCTTTTAGCGCAATAAAATAGCTTCCCTGTATTTTGCATCTCGCTTACACATTCCTTATTGCGGGAAACCAATGCGACTACTTCTAATGCAAGCGATTTAACTGTAGCATTCTGTAATGTGTAAAGTTGGTAATTTACTGAAAGGAATCAATACTAATATTACATGATATTAAATATTAGAAAACGCAGCCTTCCACACTGTTTCCGGATTCTGTCTAGGATGAAATATTAACAATGGTCCTTTACGAGCACTGATAAAGGAGATATGACTTTAGAACAATGTTCATAAACGAAGTTTCATCGATCTGAAATTGAATGACGTTCAGGTTAATGTTGACTAAAATATGTATAAAATACTTAATTAACTGCTTTCCAACTTCCTACCCGACTATACGACTCACAAAAATAGTTCAGGCTATCCTGCTGAACTATTTTTCAGGCAACAAATTACCGCCAATAATGATTGCTCCCACAATTTGACAATAATCTGACACTTTTGGAGAAATGTCACGGGAGCTGATAAAAAAAGCAAAAAAGGAATGACGTCATTGATGAAACAGCTGATTGTCAGTTTACCTTTTCACTGCATTATCAAACCTAGCAAGATGGCCAGGTTTAAGGAGGCAGTGTTGCCACCTACAATAATTGGTCTAACTTACCGACCTGTCAAGTTAATTACAATGGTTTTCTTACAATAAGTTAACTGACTTATCGAAGCGTGGCGCTAAATTTAAATGAAGAGATAGTACTTTCCTCACATATATATATATATATATATATATATATATATATATATATATATATATATATATATATATATATATATATATATATATATCTCATATATATATCTCATATATATATATATATATATATATATATATATATATATATATATATATATATATATATATATATATATATATATATATATATATATATATATATAAATATATATGTATATAAACATTGGATATTCTAGAAAGTATTGAGCCTTTTTATCATTTTTGATTGAAAAATGGATTTTATTTAAGTACGTATTGTCCATTATTATCTATGACCCGTTTTCATTTTTCTATAATGAGCCATTATTCCATCTGTATAAAACTTCTGTCGTTTATCCGCGAAAACCTTGGCCAAGTGATTTTCACAGTCCCTTTTTGAAGTGAATTTCTTTTCCTTAAAGAAGTTTTGCAGAGACCGAAACAACAGGTAGTCTGATGGTACAAGGTCTGGACTATACGGTGGATACATCAAAACTACCCAGCCAAGCTCTGTCAATTTTTGCTGGGTCATCAAAGATGTGTGTGGTCTGGCATTGTCATGATGGAAGACGACGCCCTTTCTATTGATCAATTCTAGCCGGTTTTTTGAGTTGCTTTTTGCAATCTGGTTAATTGCTGACAGTTCAGAGCCAAATTGAATGCTTGGCCAGGTTCTTGCACCTCATGCTAGACAATTCCTTTCCGATCCTACCATGCACAGCATAAGCTTATTTGGCGTCAATCCTGGCTTTGAAGTTGTTTGTGATGATTTGCATTATTTTGACCGTGACCTTTTTCGAACGACATTCTCGTATCTTACCCATTTTTGATCGCCGGTAATGATTTGCTTCAAATGGTTCAAAACTTTTTGGTGACGGATATTCAGTTTCTCAGCATTGTCATAGCAGCTTATGTGCCGGTCTTCTGCAATTTTTTGTGAGGTTTCATCGACTTTTTCAGTGATTGTGATTTTTTCCCGATCCTGCGATGCATTCTCACCTTGATTATGGTAATATTGTAATAAATAACGAATTTTTTCAGAAATTTCACTCATTTTTAAATGAATACAACTTTTGACATGAATGACGAAATAAAAACTGTCCCTTTGAAAATTGTAGACTGGAATGCCACCTTTCAGTTTGACTCAATCGGATCAGTACTGCCCGATATATGACAACGACCACCATCTAGTGACAAAAAAGGCTCAATACGTTTTGCACTGTAAAATATATATGCATATATATATATATATATATATATATATATATATATATATATATATATATATATATATATATATATATATATATATATATATATATAGAAACATATGTATGCATATGTATATATATGTGTATTTATATGTATATATATATATATATATATATATATATATATATATATATATATATATATATATATATATTTATATATTTATATAAAGGGGGGTCCACCCATAATGCACGATGTTAATCGTGAGTCACACCTTAAGGACAAGTTCTTCGATCAACTTAATGTGACATTTCTTTGTTTCAGTATTTGACAAATTCAACCATGGAGAGGTACACAATTGAGCAATGCTTAATTGAAGCTTTTTACGAGAATGGGCGTTCAAATCAAAATTTATTTCGTCCACTTCGTGATATTTTTGTCAGCATAATCGACCAAATGTGTCCACGATCGGGAGAATTGCGCGGAATCGTGCGAAAGTGTGGCAGAAGAGCCGTCAACCTCGACTCGTGGTCGTGTCCAACAATTGAATATCTCAAGAACATCACTTATGCGAATTTTGAATAAAGATTTGAATTTAGACGCTTACAAGTTGCAATTGTCTCAAGAGCTGAAGGCTACTGACAGTTGGTTGAACAGACAGAAGGGAATGGTGACTTTATAAAGAAAATCATCTTCAGCGACGAGGCACACTTTCACCTTAGTGGATTCGTTAACAAGCAGAGTTGCCGTATTTGGGCAAATGAGAATAGACGTGTGATTGTTGAAAAGCCGATGCATCCACAAAGAGTGACTGTTTAGTGCCGTCATCGGGCCGGGATGATCGCGGACTTATTGTGGCCAGAAATTAAGGCTATGGACCTGGACGATGTGTAGATCCAACAGAATGGCGCTACTTGCCACACAGCCAGCAAAACAATGGCTCTTTTGCACGAGAAATTCACTTTTGTTCAAATCTGCTGAAATTAAAGCTAACATCTCGGAAAGTAAGGCTAAGTATCATTTTTATAGTAAATTCAGTAAGGTTCAATGGAGCTCATCCTACGATTATATGCATAGTAATAAAAATCTCTAAATTTACGTATATTCTAAGGCATTAATTTATATTTTATAAAATGTTATAGCGATCCAGCAGCCTACCTAGGCAAACTGCTCGAGGGACCGTTACGAAGAAAAGACCATTGCATAATAATTACTATGCAACAAGGGCAGAGTAATTAGATATGTAGCTTATTAACATTGTTGTTACTGACCCGTAATTAACCCCACCACTACCACTATCGATAAAAAGTTTTTCCAAACAAAAACTAAATAAAAAAAATAAGAATCGATTATAGCAACCGTTGCGACACAATCTAGTGAAGCCGTTACCACCATGAAGAGGCTCGTCGAGTTAAGCGTGATTCTCACGAAGTGGGTCGGGAGTTTTGAGCAGCGAGTGGCATAGTCATCGCTTTTTATTGATGGAACTCGTATGCAATTCACTCCACTTCTTTTTCTTTGAAAATTTCTCATAACATTTCTTTGGTGGTTGATTATATCTAATAAATAGAAGAATTGGTTTTGTAGCGGCCCATGAGTTTGTTTTCATGAGAAATTGCAGCGGAGAGTAAAAGAATGCGCTAGGTTGAGTATTGACGCGGTCAAAGAAATTGAAAGAAAACTCATTCGTGAAGTATTTCAGAGATTCGCAATGTTAGTCTTAGAGTTATGTTGTGCTGGGAAATCAGTGAAATGACTTTTTGTGTGGGATTTCACTCATTCTCACATAACTGTGGGTCTTCTCAGATTGCTTTTCGGATTTCCTTATTGGAAAATGCTTCCGACCTGTGTGTGGGAATAGAACGGAAAACAGCTATTTCACCGTGGTCATCACTGTGTCAGAAGATTATGAAATAAATTATTTGGTGTTGTACATCAATGCCGATGATTCATATTAAATCTTATTACGAACGTTCGAGTTTAATTGATCGGAAGCTAAATTCAAAGGCTAAGAGTTTTCCAAGTGAATGTGCACGCGTAATTCAATTGCATCGGATATTGCTGCTTTGCATTTTCTCGCCTCAAACGATTTCCCTTCAAGTGCGCATAGTGAAATAAATGATATTTAAGGTGATCGCCTATGCGTTGAGTTTTATATCTTGGCGATGAAAATAAAGTGCAGTGCGATCGAAGTCAAAAGGAGAGTACCCAAGTAGTGCACAAAGGATTCATCTATAATAAAAAGTTGGCTTAAGCCAATGGTCATACAACATGGGGTTATGGGCATGCCTTAATATTACGTTGTAAAGCGAAGTATTTGATTGGGCGCGTCGTCAACATATTCATCCACCACATTGAAATCGAATTGTGATTGAAACGTTGTTACTTGAAACAACTTTGTGAAATTAACAAGTTATGATATCATGTTCAAAATGAAGGCTTAATTATATCAAGCAAAACAAATTGACCGTTTTAATACCGTAAAAAAATTTTTTAAGGTCACAAGGTCTTACTTGCCCCAAAAATGAGCGCTCGTTGGAGGAGAACTGGGTGAGTTACCCTTTCTGGTTTTTGTAAATCTTGAATTAAAAATCTTCTTATATTATTCACTTTGAACTATGTATTAGCAATGCCTGGTGGTTTTTGTCATTAGTTATCACTTTTTCGGGGATTGCGTCCATAATCATTAATTACTTTAGAGCTGACACATTGCAATATGATGTTTTCCATTTATCAAATATTTCGCTTTTTCAAATAGTCGCGTACTTTATGTAAATGAGGAAAGAATGTATATGGCATTTAAAGTGGAAAAAAATGAATAGACAAATCGAATACAACCTTCGGTCTTTTCAATTGTATGGAACTTTGAATAGGTATGGGATCCACTACATTTGCTGGCTCCTCCACTCATGAACTAGCCATCGGGTGAGCTCACCCTTTTCCGTCGTTACAGGTGTTACGGGAGCCGCAGTCCAAATATTGCTCGCTTCGTGTTCCGTCGTTCCTCTCTGTGTACTGCAAATGATAACATACACATACGAAAAGCTGCGAATTGTAATCAAAGCATCTGTGGGCGTGGCGTCGTATCACGGATTAGCAGAAGTGGGTGTGTATCCATACTCGTATTAAGTATCAAACGTATACACACAAGACTTCGCAATCGAACGTACCGCCCAGTGGAACGAATCGGTTACACGCATCGCAAATCGAGCGAAAGCTTTAGCTTTGTGGTTGAATCAGGCACAGAGAGATGGCATTAACCAAAAGCATCACAGTTGAACTTTGATCTTTTAAATGGTAAATTGTCTTCATTATTTTATTTGGTAAGAAATTAAGTCAGCATAGTTATACTATAAAAGAAAATTATAGAAGCAAGAAAATCGAGAAGCATTTCTCCATTCGCTGGCTCAAGGCGTGCGCCCGAGCTTATTCTATCTCAAGGCACTTAGTCCGGGATAAGCGAATCAAGAATACGTTCAGCTGCATTCTCAAGGCATCCGCCCGAGTATAAGCGCTCCAAGGCAGTTATGCCCGGAGCCTGCAGTTGAACTAATAATTGATTGATTGCCTTGCACCTGGGGCGACCAGTTGGATTATTAGTCAATTGATTCGTAAATACAACTGTGTACTCAAGGCGTCAGCCTGAGTAGCAGTTAAAGCTTTAATAAATATATTGGTTTCTTCGAATATAAATATAATTAAAGTAAACGTAAAACGAGTAAATTAACTGTTCCATTAATATTCTAAATATATACTTAAGGAGGCATAAGTCCGCAATATCTTGTCCTGTTAAAAATTCATTCGCTTCGAAGAATTCATTGTAATTGTGTAACCAAACAAAGGAAAAAATAAAAACTTAACGCATTAAACAAACAAACACCTTTTTACTGATCTAATTGACAAATATAAAGTAGCAGGTAAGTGGTCATACAGGGATATCTCTCTCCTTGGGTTTCCCATCCATGTTGAAGTATTATGTGATTCAATCATATAAAACTTTAACATAAATCCGAAACAATCTTATTTTTCATTTAAATTCACGCGAATTATATTTGCATGAATTCGTCATTTAAATGAAAAATATACGTCACGTCTACAATGAATCTTGATCCAGAGGGGGGGGGAGGGGGTGTCCGGGGGCAACTGGATGCCTCACTCTTATTTGGGGGTCGTAAGCATCGAGGAGTAAAGATGAGATGCTCTTGAGTCGCCCGCGTTAATCAGGTTCCATCTGTCGCACTTTAGTATTACATACCTTCGGTAGGTTACCCCGATCTCGACACCGTCAAACCACGAGTCTATCCTTTAGCTCATGAATGCGAATTTTTTTGTAGTGGGTCCTTGCGCTGGGTAAAAGAACCCGCCCCACGACAACGCAATGCTAGGCTCCCAGCGCATCCACACGTCCTCAGACATGGCTAATTCCGGCGAGCATTAATATCTTCGCTCGCCAAGGCAGCAGACCATCGCTGCAACCCTAAAAGGAGATTTAAAAAACACTTTTCGAAAAAAAAAAGAAAACCGACTCCGAAATGCCCTAAAAAGGATGAAATAAATTTTATGGAAGCATTGCCATATCATTATTTCCTCGATTCTATTGTGATGGTGCAGATGTTGGAAGTATTTATATTGAAATGGGGAAATTGAATTGGCACCGCTCCCATAAAATTTATTTTATCCTTTTATGGGCATTTCGAAGTCGGTTTCCTTCTTTTCCTAAAAGTGTTTTATTTCACCCTTTTTAGAGGCAATTTTTTTTCATTTCAAACCTTTCAAAACTCAGTTTCTTGAATACATTGTACCGTGTATATTAAAATATAATTTTTTGCTGCATGCAAAAGCTACTACTAAAATCTGCAGCGTTCATAGGAATCAAATTTATATCTGATACATTTAACACATGATCTCATCAACGTCTGTCTTGATCTTCGGTTTCATAAAAATCCAATATGAATTATAGCTTTGAGAAATTTTCGCATTTGCCTAGCCACATTTTTATATTCTGACCAGACCCTGAAGTGCTTTTTTACTGTTCAAACTTTTTTAACCTTTGAGCGGCCACGATTTTGTTTCAAATGGTTCGACTCGGGAGTTTTTATTGTGAGCTTTATCACACACTTGAATAAAGCTATGTACTAGTTTTGGTGCAAACCGCACCTATACTTTGGTGCGAATAGAAATCACATGCTTTCATCTAAAACATCCTCTACTTTGTTCTTGCTTAACAAATTTGAATGATCAACCAAATTAGTCGAAATATCTCCGAAAATGTGGCAAAAATCGGTGCAAAATTGCGACCTCCAGGCACAAATTATATCCTATGTATACTCGCACACACACAACCACTCACCCATATATATATATATATATATATATATATATATATATATATATATATATATATATATATATATATATATATATATAAAATATCCATACATACATACCTATGTATATATATACATATATATATATATATATATATATATATATATATATACATATATATATATATATATACACATATATATATATATACATATATATATATATATATATATATATATATATATATATATATATATATATATATATATATGTTTATGTATGTATAGATATATACGTAAACATACAGCTAACTCTGCAATTAATCTCAAGAAATTTACTTGAAAAGATGCTTCTTAACCGTATCACTCGTCCACATTTATTCGATACCCATCGACTTCGTTTTCAGTTAACTATGGCCCATAATTTTCAGGAAAGTTACATGAAAATGATACCCTTAAGTTCAAAGAGAACTCGACTATGCATTTTCATGTTCATTTTTAAAGTTATGATCAATTATGGAAGGAAAAGTATCTCCGTTCTAGGTTGCGATGCTCGCCGGTCTTTAGTATTGAAATCATTAATTTTAGATTTCTGGGCATATAATGTATAACATTAGCTGGAAAGTAACGAATCAACTCTATAATTTGCAATCACTCATTCCTTATCATTTCTTCAGGGAATTTTATAAATCCTATATGTAACGTTTATGCCTAAGGATGTTAGAAGGATCCTTTACTAAGTTCATCAGTAAGAAAAGAATAGATGCGGAAGAAAAAGCATCCGGAAATGTTCCCTCTAAATATTGACTGCTTGCTGCGTCATGACTGCTTGCTGCGCTTCTATGCCCCGTTGAAGACCCCGCACGGCAAGCCACCAGTATACTGGTGGTCTACTGAAATCGCTGAAAAGCGGAAGGTGTGTCACAAGCTTCGGCGTGAGGCTCAACGGGCGCGGAACCGTGACGAGGCATGCAACCAGGTGGCAGCATATAAGTCGGCCAGGAAATGCCTTCGCAAACTGATCAACAGTAGCAAGGCTCGCTGCTGACAAGACCTAGTGGACAATGTGAACAAGGATCCGTGGGGCCTTGGCTACAAGCCGGTCATGGGGAAATTTGGTGCCCTACGGAAGCCTTGTATACATGACGCAAAAAAGATGGACGCGATAGTGCGGGGACTCTTCCCCGCCCAACCCGTCCGTGTTGACGCAGTCCATGGTGAAACAGCAGTAGAGTACCCACTCTTCACACAGCTGGAACTGGAGGAGGCAGTTCTCTCCTTGAAAGTGAGGAAGGCTCCAGGTCCAGATGGTGTTCCAGCTGAGGTGTTGCGGCTCGTCTATCACCATTCTCCTGACTTGCTGCTCAGCACATTCAACGCTTGCCTACGGGACGGGGTTTTCCCGGTACGATGGAAGGTGGCGAGGCTCGTGCTGATCAGCAAGGGGAAGGGAAATCCCGAATCGCCGTCTGCATACCACCCGTTATGCATGCTAGACACGGCTGGGAAAGTGCTAGACAAACTCATCAAGAGAAGACTCACGGACGTGATTCGTGCTGCTGGGGACCTATCTCCTCGGCAGTACGCCTTAGAGCAGGACATTCTACCATTGATGCGATTGCAGAGGTGGTGAGCGCGGTCCAAAAGGCAGAGGCATATAGTCGCACTAAGCAACGGATCGTCCTGTTGGTGACACTCAACGTCAGGAATGCCTTCAACTCCGCTAGATGGGTGGATATTCTGGACACGCTGGAAAACTCTTTTCAAGTTCCAGAATATCTAATACGGCTTTTGAGGAACTACCTAAAGGAACGAAGCCTGCTCTACGACACGACACAGGGCCAACGAAGGGTGGCGGTTACATCGGGTGTTGCCCAGGGATCTATCTTTGGTCCGGACCTGTGGAACGTGTCTTACGACGGGCTACTGAGACTTGAGATGCCAGATGAGTCGCGCTTGGTTGGCTATGCGGATGATGCTGTGGCTCTGGTCGCCGGACGCACCGTTGAACAAGCGCAACTTAGGCTAGGTATGCTAATGCGCCGAGTGAGGGACTGGATGACTGCTCGTAGGCTCAGTTTAGCACTGGAGAAAACCAAAGTGGTCGTCTTGACAAAAAACAGAATCCCTAGAGTAAGGATGATCAGTATTGGAGACATACGAATCGAATTGAAGCCAGCGGTGAAGTACCTGGGGCTACTGATCGACTCGAAGATGAGTTTCTCTGAGCAAATCAGGGCAATGGCTGAGAAGGCTAGTTCGGGAATATCGGCCCTGAGTTGACTTATGGCCAACGTAGGGGGACCCAGCCCATCAAGAAGACGCCTCTTGATGAGTGCAGTAGGGTCAGTGCTACTATACAGAGCAGAGGTATGGGGCGACGCTCTCAGCAAGGAGGTATACCGAAAACGATTGGCACAGGTACAGAGAAGAGGAGCACTGAGAATTGCATCTTCGTATCCAACAGTCTCCGACTCGGCGGTGAGAGTGATTGCAGGCGTGATACCTGTCGCCCTCCTTGCTAGAGAGCGCCGCGCTATTTACCTGCGCCGAAACGAGGATGCGAGGGAGATGGTTGTCCGCGAGGAGAGACAACACTCGCTCAACGATTGACAGCAGTCTTGGGGGAATTGCACGAAGGGAAGGTGGACTGCGCGCTTCATCCCGAATGTGAGACCATGGCTAAATCGAAGGCATGGTGAGACTGACTTCTATCTGACCCAGCTTTTGAGAGGGCACGGGTGTTTTCAGTCTTACCTGCACAAGATCGGTAAGTCACGGTCTCCCGATTGTCGGTTTTGCCCAGGAGAGGAGGACAATGCCTGTCACACATTTTTTGCGTGTGCCAAATGGGCCAGGCTGCGAAGGGAACTCTACAGGGAGACGGGAGAGCTCACCCCGGATAATAAAGTTGCGGTGATGCTCGAATCGGTTGACAAATGGAACCAGGTGGCACATTATGCTCGGGCAGTCCTAAAATATAAAAGGGACTCACAACAGCCGGAGGCGCTGGGGCTGGGGGATCGCTCTTCTGGCATTTCCTCTTCCCCTCTCCCCTCCCGCTAGGAAAGGGACTCCCCAGCATTGAAGGCACCCCACGGCGTAACAAAACGAGACCTAGCCCGAAGTAATGTGTCAAACGGTTCAAGGCTGGGTTCTCAGATTGACAGGGGAGGTGTTTAGTGGGTAGTCCAAAGGTATCCTCCATGGGAGTCCCACACTGCCAGACTCGGCGGGCGTAAATGCCTTCACCTCCTTACCACAAAAAATATTGTTAAATTGTATTTATGCTGTATTTAGAATTAGTTTAATGATTATTTCCGGTAAAAATGATTGACTAAAATGTACCATTTATGCAGAAAATTAAGGACACTGATCATTTTTATCATCCACCACCAAAGCAGTATCTCCATCAAATCCTTGAAGAGTGTCAAATAATTAGCACTTTCCGTACGAAAGATCATTAAAATTCAATTTCTCGACACCAATGTATCATATGGAGCTGCTAATATCTACAGAGTTTTCGAAAGGATCAAAATTCTGCACCGGAACATTTTAGGTCAATGTGTTGTCCTTCATTTGAAACCTCTACAATCAAAATCCTTACACACGTCGTTCAGTTATGCTGGAAAATCGCGGTGAAAGGCAGAATTTTGTTTGTTTTAACGGTAAAAGTCCTTTACCGTTGCTTGAATTTCTTATTCTTTAAATGGGACTCAACAATATATATAAATATATATCTATATATATATATATATATATATATATATATATATATATATATATATATATGTATATATATACATATTTATATATATATATATATATATATATATATATATATATATATATATATATATATACATACATATATATATATATATATATATATATATATATATATATATATATATATATATATATATATATATATATATATAAATATGTATATAATAGGTCATTCAATAAGTCCGTGGGAAAAGTAAGAAAAAAAAAAACAACATTTTGACAAAACTCGATTTTATTATTCAACAAGGTAGCCTTTCAAACTTTTCAATACCACTTTTATCGTACGATTTCTCTTTCTCATCAAAATAGGCCTCAGTTTCAGCGATTGCTTCATCATTGGGCTTAAATTTCCTTCCAGCATGCATTCTCTTCAGATCTGAACACAGAAAAAAGCCACTGGAGGCCAAATTCATTCAATTTTGCCCGGTTCGTTCCATTTTGCTATCGTTTTCATCGATTTGTGACACGCTGCATTGCCTTTGTGAAACAACACTTTTCTTGCACATGCGGCTGTTTCTTTGCGACTTCAGCCTTTAATCGATCCAAAAGTGCACAATAATAGTCGTTGTTGAAGGTGGTTCCCTTTTGGAGATATTCAGTGAATATTATTCCGTTCGCATCCCAAAAAACAGACGCCATCACCTTACTGGTTGACTCTTGCGTCTTTGCTCGTTTTGGACTCTGTTCGTCATCTGCTGTCCACTCAGCTGACTGTCTTTGGGATTCTGGTATATGATAGTGAAGCTCAGTTTCATCCATTGTCACATATCAACGATAGAATTCGATTTTATTGCCGTTTAACAACGCCAAACACTCCTCTGAAGTATCGATGCGTTGTTGTTTTTGCTCGTCTGTGAGCTCACGCGGCACGCATTTTGCACAGAGCTTTCGCATACCCAAATGTTCGTGGAAAATGGTAAAGACACAACTGTCTAATATCTTTACAATGTCAGCTAGCTCGTGCACCTTCAATTTGCATCATTCATAAACTATTTGTGGATTTTTTTAATTTTTTCTGAAATAACGGCCTCATTTGGACATCCACTGCGCTCTGCATCATTTGTGTTGGTACGACCACATTTAAATTCAGCAATCCCCATCTCCACCATTTGTCTCGATGGAGCAGAGTCCGGTCAATGTTTATCAAGCCATTATCTGGTTTCTACTGTATTTTTTCATCAAAAAGCAATGCTTTATCAAAACTCGAAATTCACTTTTTTCCATAGTTTTCTCAATAACAAAAGTTCCTTCACACAAAATGCTATAACTCATGAATCAATAGTCCGATTGCTGTCAAATTTACACACGTATCGTTTGAAGGTTAATACTAATAAAAATTAATGTGTAAAAAATTCTAGTAACATCATATATGTGTCATCCTATGGACTTATTTAATGGACTGTTATATATACTAGGGGTACCGATTAATTCGTGCGTTTTTTTCTCGAAAATTGAAGCTTTATTGTGGAGAATCGCTTTTAGACGATCGGAAATGGTTTGTTGAGCGATGCCAAGTGATCTTGCAAGTTTGGGATGAATCTTGGTCGAGCATTGTCTCCAATTCGTGATCTTCAAACTTTTTTGGCTGTCCGGGCTGTTCATCGCCCTCCAAGTCAAAATTGCCACTTTTAAACTGTGCAAACCACTTCTGGCATGCACACTCAGCTAGAGCATGCGCACCATACACTTCCACTAAAATACGATTATTTTCGGCAGTCTTTCTCTTCAGTGAAGAAGTACTCCCCGCAAAGGCACTTTATTCGGCACGAAATTCGACATTTTTAGAGTAAAAAAAGTATTGTTGTTTACGTATCAGCTAAATGACACAAACTGATTCTCAAATCTATATATATATATATATATATATATATATATATATATATATATATATATATATATATATATATATATATATATATATATATATACATATTTTTATACACATAATTATACATACTTGGGATTGAGTTGGACACATTTACTTCCAACCTGCTTTTAAGGGCTAATAGTTATCAATTTCATCAGAGTATTTTGGTTGACCATGGCTGAGATCATGCACAACTCAACCATTGTAGGCAAATTCTTCACTCACGAATTCATTGCGTTTGCTTACTTTCAATATCATTTCAAGATATATTGAAATCAACACAAGGTTAATGCCAGGAAAATTTTAATTTCTGTTAATCTTTACGACCCAAATTCCTTTTCTTTGTTCTGCTGAAATCAAAACTAACTTTTCGAAAAGAAACGCAAAGTATCTTTTTCATCGTATGCTCAGTTAGGTTTGATGGAGCTTATCCTACGATTCATACCCACATAAATACAAATCCCTAAATTTACGCATATGATAAGCCATTAATTCATATATACATATACATGTATATGTTTATATATATAAAGGTATACACATATATATACATATATATTGTTACATGTACAAATAATTACATGTACAAATAATTCTGCGAGCTACTGTCGCAATTGTTTTCATAATCATTAAGAACGTCAACAAATGAATTTACTCGAGCCTACGAGAACCCAACAAGCATGCTCAACATCTGCAAGTGACGTCACTCCATTCATTAATTTGCTCGAATCTACCAGGTACCTCTCGGTAGAACATTCGCCAATGTACGAGAAATGGGTGAATAAGTAGAGACCCTATATAAGGGCGAGCTGAATGAATGGGGGGATTCATTCATTCGACCGCGATAAGAACTGCGATAGTGTGTTTCGTAATAGTGAAGTAATTTAGAAGACAATTGCGATAAAAAATTTATGGACAAGTGTTAGATTTTTTAATAGTGAAAATTAAAATTAGTGAAAGTGTTAACTGATTATTGTGCATTTTATTTAATTAAATAAACTCTTTTAACCTAAATTAAAAGACATTGCGTTTTCACTTTCCCGGAACATTAAAATTATAGGCCGCGAACCAATAACACGCGACAGTGGTGTCAAGAAGTGCGAAAGAAAAATTTTGAAAGTGAAAATTTGAACATTTTTATAGTGCACAATAGTAAAATTTAAAGAAACATTAAAAATGCCACGAAGCTTAAAGTTAAAAATTAATGAATTGACCATGTCGGAGCTTAAGGAAGAGTTGGAACAGCGAAACCTGGCTACGCAAGGTACAAAGGCCACACTGATTGCACGCTTGCGTGACGCGATCGAGTCGGAAGGCGTGAATCTGGATTCGGGTGAGTTCTCAGATGCGGAAAAAGGCGCAGAAGGTGGAGAAGTAGAAACACCAAAATCAAAGGAGCCAGAAAATGCGCTAATGCAGATGTTAATGCTGTTGTCATCGAGTCTGACTGCGAAGCTAGATGAACAATCAGCGAAGCTAAATGAACAATCAGCGAAGCTGGACCAACAAGCAATCGAAATCAAAGCAGACATCAAGGCAGACATCACCCAGAAGCTGGAGAAACAGTCAACCGAAATAAAAGCGGAGCTCGGTAGTCTCAACAAACAAATTAAAGGCGTCGAGGAAAAGGTTGACCAGGTCGAGGAAAAGGTTTACCAGGTCGAGGAAAAGGTCAGCCAGGTCGAGGAGAGAATCAACAATGAGATGGAAAACATGAAAAAGGAATTGGAAGCAGCAAAGGCAGTAGTAACTGCCTCACCAGCCCCGCTCACAACCGCAGTGCAAGGCTCGTCTAGAAATGTGCAAGCACCAATATTCGATGGGCAAACGGTCTGGACTATTTCCGAACCCAGTTTGAAGCAGCCGCTAGGATAAATCACTGGAATGAGCAGGAACGAGCAACTGCATTGATTCTTGCTCTAAGAGGCCCAGCTGCCGAGCTGTTGCAGACGATCCCCGTTGAATTGCACTCTAACTCGAATGCTATAATGAATGCGCTCGACATGCATTATGGAGATGATCATCTAAAGCAGATTTATCGGTCACAGCTAAGGCATCGGGTGCAGAAGTCTGGTGGAACCCTACAGTAGCTAGCCCAAGACATTGAGCGACTAGCAATTTTGGCTTACCCGGCCTACGACCCAGAACATCGAGATGATGCAGCGACAGAAGCATTCATCAGCGCACTAAAGGACCCGGAATTGCAGCAAGCCGTGCATTTAGCCCAAAAGCAAACGGTTAAGGACGCATTGGCTTACAGTCTGAACTTTGAGGCACCGAAGAATGCGACTCGTACCACTGCCCGGGTCCGTGAGGTAGTGGCAGACGAGTGCAGGTGTGAGCGCGTGGAAATTGAGCGAGACCCGCATGTAAATGGTGTGCCTGCAAGAAGCGAAGAAAACCGAGCTATTCTCCAGGGTGTGCAGCTAGGAGGAGATCCAGACCGAGTCAGGAGCCCAGAATGGAAGCCCTTCAAACAGAGAGGTCGGGAAACATGTAAGAGCCAACTTCGTGGGGCAGAGGTTGGCTAGGAGGATCGACGTCCCCAGCACCACCATCACTGTGTCAAGACTACATCGTGGAGAAGCGGACTTATGCCTTCCAGGTCAAATTGACCGAGAACACTGCACCATAACAATCGACACTGGTGCAACCCGATCGATTATCCGACCAGACCTAGTTAAACAGCAACAACTTCACAAGGGCAAAATTTGCTCACTACGGACAGCTACAGGAGAAACTGCACCTGTTCATGGAGAGGTCAACCTCCAGATACAGTTGGGAGACCTTGTGTTCCGACATAATTTTCTGGTCGCAAACATTATGGATGACTGCATTCTCGGAATGGATTTTTTGCGACCACATGGAATCACGTTGGATTTGGGCAAACATGTATTAAAATGGCAGAATGTCGAAGTATTGATGGAGGACCCCAGCGTCTAAATTTCCAAGATGAATGTAGTGGTATGTACTGACACTGATGTACCGAATTCTCCCGAAAGCATTGTATGGGCCAAGCTTGATGGTGATTCTGGAGACCACCGATCTTATCTGATAGAGCCAACGAAGACGTCCGCATTACGCAGTTTGATTGTAGGACGAGGCCTTGTAAGATCTTTAAGGAACGGATATGTGCCGGTTAGAGTCCTTAACACCGCAGACTCAACCACGAGCATCAAGGCAGGAGAAGTCATCGGCAGCTGCCAGCCTGTTTTCACCATCACCTCTTTGGAAGCTACTCACGACCATCATTGGAAAAGGAGGCAAGACACAGACAAAGCCCGGGAACCCACGTCTGCAATATTGAAGCAAGTCAAGTTGCCAGTGCAGCTATTCAAACGAGCCTCTGATCTGGTCATCAAGTACAGTGACATCTTCTCAACAAGCCCGGATGACCAAGGCCGAACGAGTCTGGTAACTCACGTCATAGATACACAGGGAGCCAAGCCGATTCGACAAGCACCGAGACGTCTCCCTATAGCCAAACAAGGAGAAGTGAGCGCGCTGACATCAGACATGGAAAAACAAGGCGTTATTGAACCTTCTGTCAGTCCATGGGCCGCGCCTGTAGTTCTAGTAAAGAAAAAGGATGGTAGCGCTCGTTTTTGTGTCGACTATAGGCAGCTTAACGACGTCACTAAGAAAGATAGTTACCCGCTTCCACGCATCGATGACATCATGGACACTTTAGCCGACGCAAAATGGTTTTCTACACTCGATCTCAAGAGTGGCTACTGGTAGGTAGAAATCGACAAGAAGGACCGAGAGAAGACCGCATTTTCAGTTGGGACCGGATTGTGGCAGTTTGTAGTGATGCCATTTGGGCTTTGCAATGCTCCAGCCACTTTCGAACGCTTGATGGAATACGTGCTACGTGGTCTAACCTGGAAAACCTGCTTGGTGTACCTAGATGACATCATCGTCATCGGGAGAACGTTCGAAGAGCATGTGCGGAGCTTAGAAGAGGTTTTCTCCCGACTGCGACTGGCAAATTTGAAACTTAGTCCCGACAAGTGTACCCTTTTTGCAGCTGAAGTAAAATACCTGGGACACGTCGTATCAGCAGATGGGGTCAAAACAGACCCTGAGAAGATTGAAGCCGTGAAAGCTGGCCAACACCAAACAACAAGCGCCAACTACGAAGTTTCCTGGGTCTGGCAACCTACTATCGAAGATTCGTCAAAGACTTTGCCAAAATAGCTAAGTGTCTCCATCAGCTAACCAAGAAAAATCGTCCGTATGTCTAGAACGAACAATGCCAGACAGCCTTTGAGACCCTGAAGGAAAAGCTGTGTGAATCACCCGTGCTGGCGTATCCGAAACCCGGAAAAATGTTTGTAGTTGACACTGATGCAAGCAACGGCGGTATTGGAGCTGTACTCTCCCAGCAGATCAATGGCAAAGAAAGAGGCCTCTCGTATTACAGTCGAGTTCTTTCAAAAAGTGAGAGGAACTACTGTGTGACCAGGAAGGAGCTATTGGCTATAAAAGAGGCCACCAAGCAGTTCCACAAGTACCTATATGGCCAGAAATTTGTTCTTCGCACGGACCATGCATCGCTGAGATGGCTACTTAACTTCAAAAACCCCGAGGGACAAGTTGCGAGATGGATCGAAAGATTGCAGTCGTACGACTGCGAAATTG
The DNA here is from genome assembly GCA_963969285.1 of Odontomyia ornata. Classification (NCBI taxonomy): domain Eukaryota; kingdom Metazoa; phylum Arthropoda; class Insecta; order Diptera; family Stratiomyidae; genus Odontomyia; species Odontomyia ornata. The sequence continues at coordinate 225,145,090 of OZ017739.1, forward strand.
TTCATCGAAAGGGCGGAGTTCATGGAAATGCTGACGCCCTATCTCGTCGCCCATGTCCAGCTAACTGCAAGCAGTGCCGACGGATTGAGGAAAAGGAGCTGCCCATTGATCTGCGACTGATAACGGCTGAATTCGATGAAGGTTGGTCATCGGAGGAGATTCGAAATGCCCAGCTAGCCGATGAAGACATCGGACCATTGCTCGTATGGAAGGAGACGACTGGGCGACCTGAGTGGAAGGACGTTTCAACGCATGGCGCAACCCTGAAAAGCTATTGGGCACAATGGAACTCCCTTCAGGTGGAGGGTGGTGTACTCAAGCGGAAATGGGAAACGGCGGATGGCAGCTCCTATAGGATGCAAACTTTACTACCCAAAAGCCGAATCCACGATGTGGTAAAGGAAATGCATGAAGGATCCTCGGGAGGCCATCTTGGTGTTAACAAAATCTTAGCGAAATTGCGGGAAAGATTCTACTGGCTCCACGCTCGAGAAGACGTAGAGGACTGGTGTCGCAGATGCACAATTTGCGCTTCCGTCAAAGGTTCAAAATGACGACTGAGAGGACAAATGCAAACCTATAACATGGGGGTACCGTTTGAAAGGATTGCTGTTGACATCGCTGGACCCTTTCCTGAATCTGAATGGGGAAATCGATACACGCTGGTTGTAGCTGATTATTTCAGCAAGTGGCCCGAGGTCTACCCCATTCCCAACCAGGAAGCAACTACTGTAGCCAAACAGCTAGTGTTAAATTGGGTCAGCAGGTACGGCGTGCCTTGTGAACTACATTCGGATCAAGGCCGAAACTTTGAGTCACTAGTTTTTAGCGAAATGTGCGAGCAACTGGGAATACGGAAAACGAGGACAACACCACTGCATCGCCAATCCAATGGAATGGTCGAACGTTTCAACGGCACGCTCAATAAACACCTTGCCAAAATGGTTGACGAGAACCAAAGGGACTGGGACCGACATATCCCACTGTTTTTGATGGCGTATAGAGCCGCTGAACATGCGTCGACGAGCCAAGCCCCAGTCAAAGTCATTTTTGGAAAGACTATTCGTTTGCCAGCCGATATAAAGTTCGGAACACCCCCTGAGGAACCCCAAACGGTCTCGGAGTACGCAAGTGATCTAAGACAACGCTTGAACCAGATACATCGGACAGTGCGAAAATACCTCGAATCGGCTACTGACCGCATGAAGACCAGGTATGATCTAAAAGCTAATTCTACTGGCTTCCAGCAAGATGACTTGGTGTGGCTTTATAACCCGCAACGGCGAAAGGGTAGGTCTCCAAAGTTGCAACATAATTGGGAGGGACCATACCGAGTTACAAAGCGAATCAACGACGTCGTATACCGAATACAGGAACATCGTAAGCCGAGAGCTAAAATGAAAATCGTGCATCTGGACCGTCTTGCCCCATATTACACCCAGGGAGAATTGACTACAAATAGCGACACATCTTTTCGGGGCGAAAAGAACTGAGGTGGGGGCAGTGTTACATGTACAAATAATTACATGTACAAATAATTCTGCGAGCTACTGTCGCAATTGTTTTCATAATCATTAAGAACGTCAACAAATGAATTTACTCGAACCCACGAGAACCCAACAAGCATGCTCAACATCTGCAAGTGACGTCACTCCATTCATTAATTTGCTCGAATCTACCAGGTACCTCTCGGTAGAACATTCGCCAATGTACGAGAAATGGGTGAATAGGTAGAGACCCTATATAAGGGCGAGCTGAATGAATGGGGGGATTCATTCATTCGACCGCGATAAGAACCGCGATAGTGTGTTTCGTAATAGTGAAGTAATTTAGAAGACAATTGCGATAAAAAATTTATGGACAAGTGTTAGATTTTTTAATAGTGAAAATTAAAGTTAGTGAAAGTGTTAACTGATTATTGTGTACTTTATTTAATTAAATAAACTCTTTTAACCTAAATTAAAAGACATTGCGTTTTCACTTTCCCGGAACATTAAAATTATAGGCCGCGAACGAATAACACGCGACAGTGGTGTCAAGAAGTGCGAAAAAAAAATTTTGAAAGTGAAAATTTGATTTATATATATATATATATATATATATATATATATATATATATATATATATATATAATTATATAATTATATATATATATATATATATATATATATATATATATATATATATATATATATATATATATATATATATATATATATATATATAAGCAGGGTGCGTACGGTATTAAAGGACGACTTGAGAGTAAAATTAATTAGCTTGTATTTTTAACAAAATTTAATGAAATTTCAGGAGATTTTATACACCGTTAAATTAATATATGGCTTTAAAGTTATTCAATAACATAATCCGATCCAGGTCCGGAAACGATTACATGCCCGATCAAGTGCCCCTTGTTCATGGGGATGCTTATTGGTCTCACGCTCAACTACGCCCCATATGTAATAATCCAAAGGATTAACGTCTGGGGAGCTAGGTGGCCATAGTTTCGATGTTATGTGGTCATGAAAATTTTCAGCCATCCAATCTTGTGCCGCCATCGCTTTATGTGAAGGAGCAGAGTCTTGTTGAAAAATTTTTGGTCTGCCTCCGCTTACATTGTCTATCCAGGGTTTCACTACCGTCTCCAAAACCTCGATGTATGCAGTAGAGTTCACTCGAAGTCCTTGAGTCAAAAAGTGTGGTGGCATAACATGTCCTTCGTTGCCGACAACACCTAAAATCATAACAGTGGCTGGAAATGTTGTGTGCATAACATTAGGGACCTCCGTAGGATTTGAACAAAGCCATTTATCATTTTTGCGATTGGTCTTTTGATCTTGGTCAACATTTTTTTTCGTCGGAAAGAACCATAACATTTTGGGTGCATCACGGTGTTTGATTTTGTTTGAAAGACGTTTTGATCAGAGAACTCTCTGTTCCCGTGTTCATTCCGACATGAACAATCCTTTGCTCATCACGTAAGACTTATACCCAAAATCTTCGTGGACAACTCTACGAATAAGGCGCTCAGAAACATGAAGCTCACTCGCAAGGACCCTCATTGATTTTGAAGGGTCCTTGTCTATGATCGTGTAATGTGACGCCTACGCCCGGGAATCGAAGTGATTCCGATCCCGAACCCTTGCAACCGGCCAGATGGATATGTCCTCGAAGTGCCAGCGGACTTCATCTGTCGTGCGGATATTGTTGTGCAGAAAATATTTTTTTTTCTGTCCAAATATTTAGATCTGAATTAATCCCAAACCCCGGCACATTTCGAGACATAGCCATCTGGAAATGCCCCTCCACCGTGGCCATCGAGAAAACTATGCCACTGGCGACAACTGGAGAGGCACATTGCCGCCATATGGCGAGGTGACAACCTGGGATTTTGACAGCCACATGGCGGCGAAGGAGATTTTCGAGAAGCAATTGCATCTCGCTTGTAGTCTAGCCAAACTAGTTTAACACACGAACGATCAGCGCAAGAAGATGTCTTGGAGATATTAAGAAAATATCCAAACATAACGTACGTTGTTATTAGAGGATTCATGGGCACCACTGAGGAAGCACTTAAATATTTGGACATTGGACACTATTTAAGGTTAACAGGTTATGTATGCAAGGACAAATCTGATACAGGCGTTCGTAAACTACATGAAGACGGAACAGTGCCTCAGGCTAGAACAGATTGTGACGGTAGGGATGATGAAACAATTCGTATCCATGATATGTAAAATTTGTAATTTTTCATGTTTGTAGCATAATTCGAAACGTAGAAACTCCATCTGCAACCAACAGTCAAGTACCGAGACTACCATTGACAGGAGGTGTAAGGAAACCACATCGTTATCGCCCCGGTACGGTTGCTCTTCGAGAACTTCGTCGTTACCAGGAGTCCACAGAATTGTTGATCCGGAAATTACCGTTCCACGTTTGGTTCGTGAAATTGCTCGAGATTTCAAAACAGATCTTCGTTTCCAATCAGCTGTTTGGCGGGGATCCATCGGCAAACAATTGGCATCATTTGGATCATCACGCAACTCCACATTTATGATTTGGACAAAAAGGAGGGAAGGTAAAGCGATCTCGAGGTATGTAGGTTTTGTTGTTCTGGGATAAAAACAAAGAACGAGGGAATCAGGATCAGAGCGAGGCCGGCTCCTAGATTTGTGTGGGATCGTGTACCTGGGAGTTGAAATGGTTTGGGGGCAATAATAAGAGTTTGATTCGTCCGTTTAATTCTTCCTCCCGTGAACCAAATGAACATTGCTTTGAAATATTTCACCTAGTTTTTTGGAATTTTACTTTCGGCCATTGAACAACAACTACACGAATATTCTGACATCGGGTTCCTAGAAATTGGAAGTGAATGCATGGTGCGGATGAAATTGACCCTCGAAAATAGGTTACCACCAAAAAAAAAATCTTCACCTTCAAGGAGTGAATTGAAGTGATTGCATAGTTTGAAATGTGTTTAAATTAAGTTTTCAAAGCATTAACAAAATACATAATAAACATTCCTACGAAATGGAACGAGAAGTGCTTTTTTCAGCAGTTCTTATAATACGGCTTCTACATTGCAATTCATAATCATTGGCTTTTAACTTAATAAAGCCACCAGAGGACATATCGCTAATAATACATTGCTGTTAACAGCGATTTTTCACCTTGAAACGTTATCCTCTATAACTGGGCGTTTTCCACGCACCCAAGTGCGTCGGAATCACATTTTGTTAGTTATCCTGTGGTGTAATATAAATGAGCTTGCAAAAAGGAAACCAATTCATTGGAATATCCCAACTTGACCTCTGCAAAAAAAGACTGTACACAAGTGTATGGTTTAGTGGATTTGATAAACCTTCAGGATATCCTGAAAATATGGAGTTAATCGTCAGCTGATGTTGATGAACTTTGCATAAATTATCTGAGGGAATGACATGCGAAAATCCATAGAGAAATTCGATTATGTGATTTGAGTGTTGCTGTTTAAACAATAAAAGGACACACGCCTGCCAAGCAAAACGTCGTTTGTCGGATATTAAGTGAATGTAAGCGAGTTTTCGGTAAGCTGAGTTCACAATCCTATCGCATTCCTATGCTCGACGGTGAAGTTATGAGGCGAGATAGTAAGTCAGAATAATAACGCAAAACATACGTTGTGTTGGCGTATACGGTGTGTGTATCCAAACGATCTTTATTTGAACAAAAATCGCGTAACGGCTCCTTCAATTAATTTTGGGAAGGTATCAAAATGTAATTTTAAGAAGTCAGCTTACTGCTCCAGAATTTATGTGATTTACCTAACGACATACAATCCGAATTCCAATTGTAATACGTACGTTTGGGCAGTTAAAAACAACAAAAAATTATATTTCTTATATCCAATGAATCGTCAAATGGATATTTTTGTACTTCTAGAATTTAATAAAAGCTAGCGTTCATAAATTTGTAATGTGATACTTGAAAGTATGGACTTAATTGTGCACTTTCCATTCATGTATTAGTCCGATGGGCTAAATTTTGAATTTTCCGCATTTAAAGTTAAACATGGATGATAATTGAACCTAATACAATTTCTGTAAGATTAAACCATTTAACGAAAACTCGTATCTGTCACAGTAGCGTCGAAATGGAAATTGGATAATGTACCTGCTAGATAGTAATTTGTTTTGCATGAAAAAAAAAAAATAAGATTTTTCTTCTTATGGACTAAGTTGCGGTCAAAATAAAAAACACACCAATACGAATGTAATCAGAATTTATTATTAATGTGTAGCTTGAACATCAAAATTTATTGGTTTTTTACTTTGAATGCTATTTTTTTTTGCATATTGCGCTATTATGCCTACCGGAATAGTACACAACACGTTTTTTAGAGCAGTAACACAATATTTCCGATCTTATTTGAGATTCGTAGATCCTTCTTTCGTAGTTAATCCGATTTCCCGTCTACTCCCTAAAATTACAAGTATTCCTGCCCTCGCTCCCGTTTTTACTGGATAATTAGCAAAGGATTAGACTTTTATTAATGATTTTAGTACATATATGGTATCTCGGTTTAATATTGTGTTATTTATTAATTAAATTTAAACAAATCATAAATAATTATTATAAAAAAAAAAAAATTTAAGCAATCACTTCTCATCAAATTTCTAGAGATGTCAAGCAAATTATGAGATGATTATTTTGTAAAGTGTAATAGCAAAATGAATGTTTAAGATTAAGTTCAAAAAGGGAAGAGAAGAAATTTAATGTAAATTTAAAATGAAACCAAGTTATAGTAGAAATAATATGAATTGCTAAAACGTTAACCACGACTTTCCTTTTCAGTGGCCCGATCTTTTTCAGTGGGAACCGAGAGTGTAGGGTAAGTATGCCGTCGCGAGGGTAGGGTTTCGACAAATCCGCTGAAGTCGGTTTCGCGTCGCGCGCGGTACGCGGCACCTTTGATTGTTTCGTCATTTCTTTAGAGTAGTTTTCTTCGGTTTAAGTTCGAGTAGCATATTTTTCGGTACCGCGTCGGTGAATCGGTAACGCGCCTATGGGATTTTGTAGCGTTTTTGATTTGAGATCTATGGATAGATCACATCCAGAATTAACGTAATGTAGGTTTCTCGTTCTGGATGAGTCATTGTTGACGCGTTTGGAAAACGGGCAAGTTCAGGTGACTGACATATTGTAATTGAGCGTAATCCATTCGGAGACCCGCGACCGAAATCCTCTCCGAACTAGCTGGCCGACAAGCAGTCACCGCGTGAATGGGTTACGGTGCACGGATTGGTTGACCTGTTGGTACCATCCGTTGGTCCTACTCAGACTTAACGTCTAGAACCGATGAGAGGTCGGTTCCGCGTTCGATCTGAAAAGAGAAAATCATTACAAATGGCGCCCAACGTGGGGCCCAAAAACATCCTAAGGGGGAAAGAACTTCGCGTCTTCTGACGAGTTGGTCCTTTACGGAGGATGTAAGGTACTTTGGTACTCGAGTCCCACTATCAGGAGCAGTGGAGTTGTGTGATACACACTCGCAGTCGCTTCACGTGAGTTGTAGCTTCCGCTCTCCTTTGTTTGATTTTGCTTTCGCGACAGAATCCTTTCGATGTGTTGTCCCAGGCTAACCCCTGTAAGGACCTTCTATTTTCTTGATGGAACTGCCAGCCTGATGGGTTTACCTATCAGCATGGACTCTCAAGAAAATAGAAGGCTACCTTGCCTTTATGTCGCGGAAGGGTTCTACTTATTTCGTATGCGTGATAGACGAGTGGTATCGGTTCAACGTTCGGTGGCGTATGCTGGAGTTGCGAAGCCCGGAATGCTTCCACGCGTCGGGAATTTTGACCGCGTACAAAATCGTTACGGTAGCTCTACCACTTGTCTCGTCGAGTCATTTAACGTAGATTAGAAACGGTTTGTAATGTATGTGGGTATGGGGATAAATTTCGTAAATCGACCAAAAGCACCCTTTCTTCGGCAGATTACCACGCACTCTCTTTTCCCGTTGAAGGAGTCGACCACTGAAAAGGAAAGTGACTGTCAAATATTTTTTTTTCCCCCTCTATTATTAGCTCGCCACTAACGGCCACTTATTTAGTGATAATATTTAAAATCTTTTATTATTTTATAAACTTTAGTAGGAATAAGTATATTTTATATTTTATATTTTAAACCCACACGAAATGGCAACGAAGCGGACGCCCGATAAGCGGTGGACCCGGTCCAAAATGGTCCAACCCGCGAACTGTGGAATCTGTTTCGAAGACGTAGTGGAGGGCATACACAGCGTGCGATTGGATTGTGGACATCTATTCCATCGTGCCTGTGTACAACAGCTCCTCCTCACGTCAGAGCTGTGTCCCTTATGCCGGCGACCCGTAGATCGGTCTGCCCTAGACGTCCCCCTCGGAACGCCCCTACCAACGCGTGGAGCAGTGGCGAAAGGAGCTCCAGAAGCCGAACCGTCACAACCACTCTTAGACCTGCAAGGAGCAGTAGGCGGTGAAGTTTCGGCCGCAAGTGTCGTGTCCGAGGTGACACCCATGCCTTCCGCCCACTCCATTGACACCCTCGTGGCGTTGATGAGGGATATGTTGGAGAGGATTGGCAACCTGGAGGGAAAGCTCCAGAATCTCCCTATGAGCCAACCACCCAGTCGCGTGAGAACTCCGCTTGGATGGGAGCCAAATCCCAGTCTGGCTATGCCCCACTCCCGACAATCCGAGCCATGGGTCCCACCTCCAAGGAACTCGGGAATGGATCCCAGAGCTCCCGAATATAGACCACGACCCAGTACCGGACCTCCGTTGGTACCTCCAGCCCCCGAGGCCGTTCAGTACAACAGGTCAATCGAGGATGTGATTCCCCCCGGGAACGCATTGGCACTTTTTCGAGACCCGACGCCTCGTATCATGGAGAGTTGGCGCCTGAACTTTACAGGGTTCAACGATATGATATCAGCGGACCGGTTCCTTTTCCGGATTCAGGCGTTGGTATCCAGCACCCTGGTAGGTGATTCCTCGGCCTTCCTCCAGCGTGCACATCTTTTGTTCAGCGGCGACGCTGCCGACTGGTACTGGAGCTTTAAAGAGTCAACGCCACGTCCCACTTGGCACTCTTTCAGTGCAGCCTTCCGCAATCGATTTGAGGATGGCTTCACTGAGAGAGAGCTAAGGGAGCAAATAAAGAAACGGAAACAAGGCGCTCACGAACCGTTCGACCAGTACTACACCAGTATAGTGAGATTGAGCACTCGCCTGCAAAATACCATGCCCGAGGACGAATTGGTAGAAATTATCAGAGAGAACATGCGCTGGGATCTCCAGAACAGCCTTCTACATTTTCCCATCAACACCATACAGGGATTGCGCCTCCATGCCCGTAGACAAGAACACTTGGATGAGCGACGAGGTACCTTCCGTCCACAACCTCGCATAACGGGACCAAATCCCCGAAATCATCACACCGCGGAGTTGATGGCCGCAGACCACCTGCTTGCTGATCCAGTACCAGTACCGAGGAGCGGAGCACCACCGGAGCTTGAGGACCCAGCATTGATTGATCGACCCTCCCTTGAAGCAATTACCAGCCCGACGGTCTGTTGGAACTGCCGACAACCGGGACATCGGTTCTATGCATGTCCAGCGGAGCCAACGCTTTTCTGCTACCGATGCGGGAAGGCCGACACATACGCACCTGACTGTGCAAATTGCAAAGGACGAAAAAACTTGCCACCGAGTGCCGCGACCACCCGTCGGCACTCCTAAACCCCGGACGAACCAATTTGGACACTATCCCTAGCTATGACCAAGCTCCCAACATGACTCCAATTCTGCTGACTCGCACCGCTAACCACAATTCTCCCGAAGTTCCACAACTGACGCCGTCCTTCGCCGATGCCAATGCGCAGGGAAATGATAGCGAGTCGAAAGTTCCTTGGCATGTAAAACCTTTTCATGTCAGGCTGCGGAATTACTTGGCTACTCGACAGCGCATCTTCCATGAGGAGGTGGCTACAAATGTCCCACCGCGAAGCAAGCGAGCCACGCGTCGGATGCGGAGCTTCTGGAGAAAAGTCAGGCAGTCGAGGAAAGTGTTGAAGGACATATACTTAGACGAATTATTGAGGGATGATGTTTGGCCATATGCGTCAGTACATCTCCTGCAAAAACGAGTATCAGGCTTAGTCGATACGGGAGCCAGTGTGAATTGCATATCTGCCGAGTTTGCAGGGGAGGTACTGGCAAAACACGCGGACCAAATCCGTCATTTCACCTCCTGGTTAAGCACGGCGGACGGAACTCGTCACTCTGTAGTGGGAAAAATTATGACGGATGTCACCTTTAAAGGAGTAACTAAACCTATGGAATTTTTCATCATACCTCAGTTAACCCAGAATCTTTATTTAGGAGTGGATTTCGTTCGAAAATTTAACTTGGCCCCGGCACTATTTTCCGGTTCGACCCTGGAGTCCGTCACCACCGTTCCTGACCAATCTCAACCCACTAACTTACTACGACATACTCTAGATGTAAATCAGCAACTGCGTCTAGACTCGGCTATATCGGCTTTTCCATCGCATGAGAAAGAAGGTCTCGGGAGGACTGCCCTGGTGTTCCACACGATAGACGTGGGGGATGCTAAACCCATAAAACAGAGACATTTCGCCATATCTCCGGCGAAGGAAAAATCGTTATATGCCGAAGTGGATCGAATGCTAGCATTAGGCGTGATCGAAGAATCACAGAGCGCGTGGGCTTCCCCAGTCACCTTAGTGGTCAAGCCGAACAAGGTCCGGTTATGCCTAGATGCCAGACGCTTGAACGCCGTCACAGTCAAGGACGCATATCCTCTACCGTTGATCGAAGGCATTTTGAGTCGATTGCCTAAAGCCCATTTCATCACGAGCTTAGACCTCAAGGACGCCTTCTGGCAAATTCCTTTAGACCCCGGTTCAAAGGAGAAAACAGCCTTCACAGTCCCAGGTCGGCCCCTATATCAATTCGTGACCATGCCATTCGGATTGTGTAATGCCCCCCAAACAATGACGCGCCTTATGGATAAGGTGATACCACCTCATTTGCGGCACCAAGTTTTCGTTTACTTGGACGATCTGTTGCTTATAACCGAGACCTTTGATGAACACATCGACCTGCTTCAGGAGGTGGCTCTACACATCCGGAGGGCAAAATTAACCATCAACATAAGGAAGAGCCAGTTCGTGATGACGGAGGTGAAGTATTTAGGTCACATCATTGGGCATGGCCATATCAAGACCGATCCGGAAAAGACTCAAGCGATTGACGTTTTTCCACTACCCAGGACCACCAAACAGTTACGCCGATTCTTAGGTTTATGCGGATGGTACCAGCGTTTTGTACGTGGCTATGCCACCATAACCACTCCTTTGACCGACATGCTGCGTAAGGGACGTAAATTCGTCTGGGAAGAGCCCAGCTTGCGAGCCTTTGAAGAGCTAAAGAAGAGTCTGACTACAGCCCCCGTACTGCACAGCCCGGACTTTGACAAACCGTTCTCAATCCATTGTGACGCGAGTCAACATGGGGTGGGAGCAGTCTTAGTCCAGGTTGCACAAGACGGCGAGGAGAGACCTATAGCCTTCATGTCCCACAAGCTGAACCAAGCCCCGCGAAATTACACGGTCTCCGAGCAGGAATGTTTAGCGGCGGTGTTGGCAGTGAAACGCTTCCGAGCCTATGTGGAGGGACACACCTTTGAAATCGTTACGGATCACGCTTCTCTGAAATGGCTAATGAGCCAGACTGATCTCAACGGCAGATTGGCAATGTGGGCACTGAAACTACAGGCATTTGACTTCACAATTCGCCACCGAAAAGGAAGCCAGCATGTAGTCCCCGACACCCTATCCAGAATGTTCGCCCCTGAAGGAGCCGAGTTGGTCCAAGAGGACGACAGCCCCCAATTGATCGATTTGGACCATCCTGCCTTCAAGTCAGCCAGCTACACCCAACTGATTCACACTATCCAGAATCAACTGTCCCAGCTTCCTGAACTGCGGTTGACGGATGGATTTATTTACAAACGGATGGGACACGCATCCGGAGACCCCATACAAGAAGAAGAACAGTGGAAGTTGTGGGTGCCCGAAGAATTAACCACTGATCTTATCAGACGGGCTCATGACCACCCATCAAGTGCGCACGGCGGATACGGTCGTACACTTAGGCGGTTGAAAACCTGTTTCTTTTGGCCTAAGATGGCACAACAGATAAAAGCGTACGTAGCCTCTTGTGAGCTATGCAAGTGCACTAAAGCGCCCAACACCCTTCTTCGGCCACCCATGGGTAAGGTTGAGGTCCCCGAACGCGTGTTCCAGCGCTTGTACATTGATCTTATCGGTCCCTACCCTCGATCTGCTTCTGGTCACACGGGAGCTGTCGTGGTCCTGGACCAGCTCTCTAAATTCCCTATCATAGAACCACTACGTAACATGCACACTGGACCTATAATCAACTTTTTGGAGAACCGAGTCTTTCACATGTTTGGAGTTCCGGAGAAACTTGTCTCCGACAATGGGGTCCAGTTCACCTCCAGCAAGTTCCGAGACCTAATGTCCAAATACGGCATCATCCACCAACGAACTGCCGTCTATTCACCACAAGCCAACGCATCCGAACGACTGAATCGTACGCTCATAGCGGCCATCCGCGCCTATGTCCACCCGAATCAGAAGGACTGGGATTGCAAATTGTCCGCCATCACTAGTGCGCTGCGCTCGTCGTACCACGCCACTACCGGCATTTCGCCGTATTTCGCAGTGTTTGGCCAGTACATGATCTGTCATGGGAGCGCTTACCGGCTATTGCGGCAGCTGAAATCGCTAGAGGACCCAATCGTGGTTCTAGAACCGCACGAAAAGCTCCAACTTCTGCGAGATCAACTGCGGGAGAAGATTGAAGAAAGTAGACGGATGGGAGAGGAGCGGTACAACTTGCGATCTCATCCTTCTGGCTTTAAGGCAGGCGACGAAATATATCGTCGAAACTTCCGACAGAGCGATGCCACCCGACATTACAATGCCAAACTAGACAAGAAATTCGTGAAGTGTCGAGTCCTACAAGTCATAAGCCCCACCCGATACCTCATCGTGGACATGACTGGTAAAACCCTGGGAATTTACCACGCAAAAGACCTTAGACGATGAAGTGCAACTATTTCCCACGAGAAACCTTGGCTTACCCCAATCTCTGCTTAGACGAAGACCTCCGAATAACACCCGACTCCCTACTATATAGTCACTGTCGAGTCTTCACGAACATGGTTGTAGCCTATCCTTCGAAACCGACCTTCGACCCGCCACGGCCTTAACCAAGACCTTGTATATAGGAGACGGGATCGTAATTACTTCGATTTTTGGGGGGGGGGGGGGGGATGTGTAATGTGACGCCTACGCCCGGGAATCGAAGTGATTCCGATCCCGAACCCTTGCAACCGGCCAGATGGATATGTCCTCGAAGTGCCAGCGGACTTCATCTGTCGTGCGGATATTGTTGTGCAGAAAATATTTTTTTTTCTGTCCAAATATTTAGATCTGTGGATATAAATATTCGAAATATAGAATTAATCCCAAACCCCGGCACATTTCGAGACATAGCCATCTGGAAATGCCCCTCCACCGTGGCCATCGAGAAAACTATGCCACTGGCGACAACTGGAGAGGCACATTGCCGCCATATGGCGTGCCATTCCACACACATATGTTTTATCCGAGGTGACAACCTGGGATTTTGACAGCCACATGGCGGCGAAGGAGATTTTCGAGAAGCAATTGCATCTCGCTTGTAGTCTAGCCAAACTAGTTTAACACACGAACGATCAGCGCAAGAAGATGTCTTGGAGATATTAAGAAAATATCCAAACATAACGTACGTTGTTATTAGAGGATTCATGGGCACCACTGAGGAAGCACTTAAATATTTGGACATTGGACACTATTTAAGGTTAACAGGTTATGTATGCAAGGACAAATCTGATACAGGCGTTCGTAAACTACATGAAGACGGAACAGTACCTCAGGCTAGAACAGATTGTGACGGTAGGGATGATGAAACAATTCGTATCCATGATATGTAAAATTTGTAATTTTTCATGTTTGTAGCATAATTCGAAACGTAGAAACTCCATCTGCAACCAACAGTCAAGTACCGAGACTACCATTGACAGGAGGTGTAAGGAAACCACATCGTTATCGCCCCGGTACGGTTGCTCTTCGAGAACTTCGTCGTTACCAGGAGTCCACAGAATTGTTGATCCGGAAATTACCGTTCCACGTTTGGTTCGTGAAATTGCTCGAGATTTCAAAACAGATCTTCGTTTCCAATCAGTTGTTTGGCGGGGATCCATCGGCAAACAATTGGCATCATTTGGATCATCATGCAACTCCACATTTATGATTTGGACAAAAAGGAGGGAAGGTAAAGCGATCTCGAGGTATGTAGGTTTTGTTGTTCTGGGATAAAAACAAAGAACGAGGGAATCAGGATCAGAGCGAGGCCGGCTCCTAGATTTGTGTGGGATCGTGTACCTGGGAGTTGAAATGGTTTGGGGGCAATAATAAGAGTTTGATTCGTCCGTTTAATTCTTCCTCCCGTGAACCAAATGAACATTGCTTTGAAATATTTCACCTAGTTTTTTGGAATTTTACTTTCGGCCATTGAACAACAACTACACGAATATTCTGACATCGGGTTCCTAGAAATTGGAAGTGAATGCATGGTGCGGATGAAATTGACCCTCGAAAATAGGTTACCACCAAAAAAAAAATCTTCACCTTCAAGGAGTGAATTGAAGTGATTGCATAGTTTGAAATGTGTTTAAATTAAGTTTTCAAAGCATTAACAAAATACATAATAAACATTCCTACGAAATGGAACGAGAAGTGCTTTTTTCAGCAGTTCTTATAATACGGCTTCTACATTGCAATTCATAATCATTGGCTTTTAACTTAATAAAGCCACCAGAGGACATATCGCTAATAATACATTGCTGTTAACAGCGATTTTTCACCTTGAAACGTTATCCTCTATAACTGGGCGTTTTCCACGCACCCAAGTGCGTCGGAATCACATTTTGTTAGTTATCCTGTGGTGTAATATAAATGAGCTTGCAAAAAGGAAACCAATTCATTGGAATATCCCAACTTGACCTCTGCAAAAAAAGACTGTACACAAGTGTATGGTTTAGTGGATTTGATAAACCTTCAGGATATCCTGAAAATATGGAGTTAATCGTCAGCTGATGTTGATGAACTTTGCATAAATTATCTGAGGGAATGACATGCGAAAATCCATAGAGAAATTCGATTATGTGATTTGAGTGTTGCTGTTTAAACAATAAAAGGACACACGCCTGCCAAGCAAAACGTCGTTTGTCGGATATTAAGTGAATGTAAGCGAGTTTTCGGTAAGCTGAGTTCACAATCCTATCGCATTCCTATGCTCGACGGTGAAGTTATGAGGCGAGATAGTAAGTCAGAATAATAACGCAAAACATACGTTGTGTTGGCGTATACGGTGTGTGTATCCAAACGATCTTTATTTGAACAAAAATCGCGTAACGGCTCCTTCAATTAATTTTGGGAAGGTATCAAAATGTAATTTTAAGAAGTCAGCTTACTGCTCCAGAATTTATGTGATTTACCTAACGACATACAATCCGAATTCCAATTGTAATACGTACGTTTGGGCAGTTAAAAACAACAAAAAATTATATTTCTTATATCCAATGAATCGTCAAATGGATATTTTTGTACTTCTAGAATTTAATAAAAGCTAGCGTTCATAAATTTGTAATGTGATACTTGAAAGTATGGACTTAATTGTGCACTTTCCATTCATGTATTAGTCCGATGGGCTAAATTTTGAATTTTCCGCATTTAAAGTTAAACATGGATGATAATTGAACCTAATACAATTTCTGTAAGATTAAACCATTTAACGAAAACTCGTATCTGTCACAGTAGCGTCGAAATGGAAATTGGATAATGTACCTGCTAGATAGTAATTTGTTTTGCATGAAAAAAAAAAAAAATAAGATTTTTCTTCTTATGGACTAAGTTGCGGTCAAAATAAAAAACACACCAATACGAATGTAATCAGAATTTATTATTAATGTGTAGCTTGAGCATCAAAATTTATTGGTTTTTTACTTTGAATGCTATTTTTTTTGCATATTGCGCTATTATGCCTACCGGAATAGTACACAACACGTTTTTTAGAGCAGTAACACAATATTTCCGATCTTATTTGAGATTCGTAAATCCTTCTTTCGTAGTTAATCCGATTTCCCGTCTACTCCCTAAAATTACAAGTATTCCTGCCCTCGCTCCCGTTTTTACTGGATAATTAGCAAAGGATTAGACTTTTATTAATCATTTTAGTACATATATGGTATCTCGGTTTAATATTGTGTTATTTATTAATTAAATTTAAACAAATCATAAATAATTATTATAAAAAAAAAAAAATTTAAGCAATCACTTCTCATCAAATTTCTAGAGATGTCAAGCAAATTATGAGATGATTATTTTGTAAAGTGTAATAGCAAAATGAATGTTTAAGATTAAGTTCAAAAAGGGAAGAGAAGAAATTTAATGTAAATTTAAAATGAAACCAGGTTATAGTAGAAATAATATGAATTGCTAAAACGTTAACCACGACTTTCCTTTTCAGTGGCCCGTTCTTTTTCAGTGGGAACCGAGAGTGTAGGGTAAGTATGCCGTCGCGAGGGTAGGGTTTCGACAAATCCGCTGAAGTCGGTTTCGCGTCGCGCGCGGTACGCGGTACCTTTGATTGTTTCGTCATTTCTTTAGAGTAGTTTTCTTCGGTTTAAGTTCGAGTAGCATATTTTTCGGTACCGCGTCGGTGAATCGGTAACGCGCCTATGGGATTTTGTAGCGTTTTTGATTTGAGATCTGTGGATAGATCACATCCAGAATTAACGTAATGTAGGTTTCTCGTTCTGGATGAGTAATTGTTGACGCGTTTGGAAAACGGGCAAGTTCAGGTGACTGACATATTGTAATTGAGCGTAATCCATTCGGAGACCCGCGACCGAAATCCTCTCCGAACTAGCTGGCCGACAAGCAGTCACCGCGTGAATGGGTTACGGTGCACGGATTGGTTGACCTGTTGGTACCATCCGTTGGCCCTACTCAGACTTAACGTCTAAAACCGATGAGAGGTCGGTTCCGCGTTCGATCTGAAAAGAGAAAATCATTACAATCGCTTGCACTTGCTCTGAAAATTCTGCAGATCGGACAGTGTCAGAACGTTGTTCGTGCGTTTTGCGTTTCGCAACCGATTCTTTATCGCCTCCTGATGCTTCCAATTCACGGCGAACCTTATGCACGAATGAACGGGTGCAATTAAGAAAATTAAAGATCTCTAAATCTGTATGGTTCACACATATAGCGACGGTGACAGCATGTTTCTTCATTTCTTGAGTGATATTGTAGTTCGCCCTTTCACATTTGAAAAAGAAAAAGAAAAAAAAAAATTCGCGAAGTCATAGACACATTTGTGCATGTCCCCAAATACCGTACGCACCCTGTAACTCAAACGTCTAATAAGAAGTGAAGATTAAGTAATCATATTTGTTAACTTTGTTTAATACTTGATTGAATCAGTTTTGGTCCCCTTTAGATAATACTAATTCATATCTGCATAATAAATATGATATAGTTCAAATATATTTAACCCTGCATGTTATGTGAAGAAACTATTTCATCTGAACTCAAATTTGAACGCTACTAATAACATAAAATATTGATGAAGTTTGCGTTCATGATGGAATACAGTCTTTTTTATCATAACAGTTTACATTTTAAAATTCACTGCAATTATACCCTTTATGTGTATAAATACTTGAAGGAGAAAAATTATTCGAGATTTATTTTAGCGATTTGTATTGAAAATTATCTGGAAAAGTATGATCTGAAATAAAGTCGAAAGAGGTTGTTAGGGACGAAATGAATTTGTGACCGCCACGAAATACCCACTACGGAATGGTTCTCCAAGGGAGCGGGTTATGGCGAGGCTTCTTGGCGTTAAGTTGCTCATCGAAGACAAGCGCGGGGTGCTACTTACTCCCTATGAAGCCCCAAGAGTCGTCGAGCGAGACTACGACTTGCTACAGCCTCAAAAATTGCTTTTGCTGCTCGCCAATCTGCAAATTTGCAAATAATTCACAACAAACCGAAATGAGAAGTCTTAAAAATTAACGAAACCAAGGCAGACCGCGATCCAGTTTACCAAAAATTCTCGAGTTAGCCAACCGACTCGCCTCAGCCCCAAAAAATGAGGTCTTCCCAGCCTCTTCTAAAATTTCACCAATCACTCACAGTACTGCACTCTACCAGAGCCTTCGCACTATTGGAAACTAAATCTATTCCACCAATAAGCAAAAAAAAGAAAAACAAAGATACTGACTTTAATCAAGACTTCCAATTTGTTTTCAAGATACTTGCTTACTTGCTAGGCTCATCTGACCTTAATGCAAGGGGCGCTTCTGCCTATCTGTCTGTTTCATCTGTTGATGATACTTATAAATTTAATGTCGTTACCAGCTGCCTGTTTTGCTTTTAAATTGATTGTCGTTGCCAGCCGCCCGTTTCTTCCCTCTGACTTACTTCGATTTTTTTTCTTTTTCTTTGCTCCGGGAGGTCTGTCCTCATCAAACTTTCACTTCGCCTTTTTTTTCAGTTTTTCTCACTCTCTCATTCGATTAGACTTTTATTGTAGCACGTGTGTTCCATCAGTGGTTCTCAAAGTGGCTCCATTACTTCCAGTGGTGGCGTTCATGTATCGTGGCTTACCATTTAGTTGGTATTATTAGCGTAGATAGTGCAGCCAGGCTAGAATACAATAGACGTGGAAAATTTACTGGCAGTCATTTTTGAATTTATTTGATAAATCTGAATGTGAGCATTTCAAGTCCTTACACATTTTCCAGTGAAATTTTTTATTTCTTCAATCATATTTGTTGAAGTTTTCAATGGAAATATGATCTGCATCCATTGGTATGGCTAGGAATTGCTACTTCTTCTATTTCATAGCATACTTCAAGGTGAGACAAAGCTCTTGATTAAGTGGGACTCTTTTTGCGTGTTCCAGGTCAGGGTCAGTCACAACGGCTTCCTCTATATTTGGGTCCACAAGGAGATTAGTAGAGATGTCAACCAAATGTCGGATGATACAATTACTCTTAGTTTAACTCTTAATTCTACTTAAGAACTACCCTTAAAATTACAACAAAACTTAATATTACTTTAGTTTTGAGCTTTCACTTCATTGTTCTGGGATAACTTCCATATAAAATGCTCAATTTAGGAGTAACTATATATTTAATTTTGGTTCCCAAGAATAATTCGAGGCTCTAGCTCTGCCCCAGTTACCTTTAACGGTTTTTTCCCATATTTTAAGTGAATTTTTCTGAAATGCACTCATTCATTGTAGTCACAGCGCTGCGCTCAAACCATTATTAGCTACCCTCCTGAGATATAATATCTATAATACCACTGGTAATACTATGCCACCTACTTATAAATTATATGTTCACCCTAATGCTTGCAAATCAAATAAATTTATTGCTAAACTACCGCCGTCTATCCTTTTTGTTTAAAATTAACTAATTGTTGAGTTCCTGATACCCCTGAGCACCCATCATAGCCTGATCCGGCAAAACCAACGCTTCAATCAACTTTTTTTTTTTTTTTTTTTTTTTTTTTTTTTTTGTGGTAGGGAGGTGAAGGCATTTATGCCCGCCGAGTCTGGCAGTGTGGGACTCCCATGGAGGATACCTTTGGACTACCCACTAAACACCTCCCCTGTCAATCTGAGAACCTAGCCTGGAACCGTTTGACACATTACTTCGGGCCAGGTCTCGTTTTGTTACGCCGTGGGGTGCCTTCAAGCTGGGGAGTCCCTTTCCTAGCGGGAGGGGAGGGGGGAAGAGGAATTGCCAGAAGAGCGATCCCCCAGCCCCAGCGCCTCCGGCTGCTGTGAGTCCCTTTTATATTTTAGGACTGCCCGAGCATAACGTGCCACCCGCCTCCATTTGTCAACCGACTCGAGCATCACCGCAACTATATTATCCGGGGTGAGCTCTCCCGTCTCCCTGTAGAGTTCCCTTCGCAGCCTGGCCCATTTCGTACACGCAAAAAATGTGTGACAGGCATTGTCCTCCTCTCCTGGGCAAAACCGACAATCGGGAGACCGTGACCTGCCGATCTTGTGCAGGTAAGACTGAAAACACCCGTGCCCGCTCAAAAGCTGGGTCAGATAGAAGTCAGTCTCACCATGCCTTCGATTTAGCCACGGTCTCACATCCGGGATGAGGCGCGCAGTCCACCTTCCCTTCGTGCAATTCCTCCAAGACTGCTGCCAATCGTTGAGCGAGCGTTGTCTCTCCTCGCGGACAACCATCTCCCTCGCATCCTCGTTTCGGCGCAGGTGAATAGCGCGGCGCTCTCTAGCAAGGAGGGCGACAGGTATCACGCCTGCAATCACTCTCACCGCCGAGTCGGAGACTGTTGGATACGAGGATGCAATTCTCAGTGCTCCTCTTCTCTGTACCTGTGCCAATCGTTTTCGGTATACCTCCTTGCTGAGAGCGTCGCCCCATACCTCTGCTCCGTACAGTAGCACTGACCCTACAGCACTCATCAAGAGGCGTCTTCTTGATGGGCTGGGTCCCCCTACGTTGGCCATAAGTCGACTCAGGGCCGATATTCCCGAAGCAGCCTTTTCAGCCGTTGCCCTGATTTGCTCAGAGAAACTCATCTTCGAGTCGATCAGTAGCCCCAGGTACTTCACCGCTGGCTTCGATTCGATCTGTATATCTCCAATACTGATCATCCTTACTCTAGGGATTCTCTTTTTTGTCAAGATGACCACTTCGGTTTTCTCCAGTGCTAGACTGAGCCCGCGAGTAGTCATCCAGTCCCTCACTCGGCGCATTAGCATACCTAGCCTAAGTTGCGCTTGTTCAACGGTGCGTCCGGCGACCAGAGCCGCAACATCATCCGCATAGCCGACCAAGCGCGACTCATCTGGCATCTCAAGTCTCAGTAGCCCGTCGTAAGACACGTTCCACAGGTCCGGACCAAGGATAGATCCCTGGGCAACACCCGATGTAACCGCCATCCTTCGTTGGCCCTGTGTCGTTTCGTAGAGCAGGCTTCGGTCCTTTAGGTAGTTCCTCAAAAGCCGCATTAGATATTCTGGAACTTGAAAAGAGTTTTCCAGCGTATCCAGAATATCCACCCATCTAGCGGAGTTGAAGGCATTTCTGACGTCGAGTGTCACCAACAGGACGATCCGTCGCTTGGTGCGACTATATGCCTCTGCCTTTTGGACCGCGTTCACCACCTCTGCAATCGCATCAATGGTAGAACGTCCTGCTCTAAAGCCGTACTGCCGAGGAGATAGGTCCCCAGCAGCACGAATCGCGTCAGTGAGTCTTCCCTTGATGAGTTTCTCTAGCACTTTCCCAGCCGTGTCTAGCATGCATAACGGGCGGTATGCAGACGGCGATTCGGGATTTCCCTTCCCCTTGCTGACCAGCACGAGCCTCGCCACCTTCCATCGTACCGGGAAAACCCCGTCCCGTAGGCAAGCGTTGAATGTGCTGAGCAGCAAGTCAGGACAATGGTGATAGACGAGCTGCAAAACCTCAGCTGGAACACCATCTGGACCTGGAGCCTTCCTTGCCTTCAGGGAGAGGACTGCCTCCTCCAGTTCCAGCTGTGTGAAGAGTGGGCACTCGACTGCTGTTTCACCATGGACAGCGTCAACACGGACGGGATGGGCGGGGAAGAGTCCCCGCACTATCGCGTCCATCTTTTCCGCGTCATGTATACAAGGCTTCCGTAGGGCACCAAGTTTCCCCATGACCAGCTTGTAGCCAAGGCCCCACGGATCCCTATTTACATCGTCCACGAGGTCTTGCCAGCATCGGGCCTTGCTCTTGTTAATAAGCCTGCGAAGATATTTCCTGCCGGACCTGTATGCTGCTAGCCTAGTGTCTGCCTCCTCCCGTGTTCGCGCCCGCTGGGCCTCTCGCCGAAGTTTGTGACACTCGCTTCTTTGTTCGGCGATCTCGTTTGACCACCAGTATACTGGAGGCTTACCATGTCGGGGTCTCCGGCGGGGCATGGAAGACTCGCAAGCAGCTATGATGGTACTCATAGTTGAGTTCACCAAGTCCTTGGCTGTAGGCCCTCCACTCCCTGGTGGAGCTCCCAGCAACGGTGCGCCTGCCGTAAGCGCGTCAGTGAACTTCTCGACGTCCATCCTCCCAGTCCTCCATCCGAGGATTGAAGTTTGGGCATATGCACGCAGAGTGGCACCGTCGTGAATCTCAACAGCTATATACTGGTGATCACTAGCCGAGTAGTCCTCTAGTACTCGCCAGTTGTGTACTCTAGGTACCAGGGCCTCCGAAGCGAGTGTCACATCGGGTATGGTTCCTACGCAACCCCAGCGGCGGAAAGTAGGGGTGTTACCAGTATTTAGGACAAAAAGCGCTGTTCTGGCCGCCATGTCCAATATTTGCTTTCCCCTTGGGTCGGATTGTGGCATACCCCATTCGATGGCTCTAGCGTTGAAGTCTCCCCCGACCAGCATGTGGCCCTCTGTGTTCGAGACAGCGTCCTCCAGGGCATCGAGTTTGGTTCGAAAGGATCGCATTGCCTCGTTAGGCGTCAGATAAACACTGAAATATGTTATCCCTGAACACCGCACCCACACAAAACCATCCCCGCGTCCATGGCCCTGCACCTGAAGGCGGGCGCTGTCTCGAACCCAGATGGCCGAGGTACCAGTTTTGTCAGGGTACCACGCTTGCGAGTTCTTGTTATGATGTTGCTCGCTCAGCAACACGAGGTCAGCTTTCTTATCCCTCGCAAACTGCTCAAGTAGGTCCTGGGCGTTTGTGCTTCGGTGCAAATTGACCTGCAGGATACGGATCATTTGAGTATCGATTTGGCTTTAGTTAGGGCCTCCTTGAAAACCCGGCATCTCCCTGTCCCCGGCTCATGTTTGAGGTCGCCGGGTGCTAGCTTAGCGTCCTTGCAAAGAATGCATTTTGCCTCGTTCGTGCACTCCTTCCTTTTGTGCCCCGTTTCACCACATTTGTAGCACAGAGATCTCCTGTCGGGTCCCCTACAGCCATACGCGGTGTGTCCGTATTCGAGGCATCTGAAGCAGCGGATAGGGATCGCTCTTCTCCGTATCCTGCAGATCACCCAACCTATCTTAATTTTGCCCTTCGCCAGGATTTGCTGGGCGTCTTTATCAGCTAGTTCGACAATAGCCATGCGTTGCCCCCTTGTGTTTTCACGCGTCAATCTTGCCTTGACTTCACTTAAGCTGGGGAACTCCCTCCTAATGGCATCCTCTACTTCAGCTTTGTCCGTGACGCAGTCGAGGTCCCTGATTTCCAGGGTGGCCATTGGTTCGAGCGAGGCAACCGTTGCCGCATCTCCAAGAACCTTTTGAACCGCGTCACGGAATGCATCTTTGTTTGTGGCCTCTGGCCCGAATTCCACCAGCAAGCCGCCGGTCCGGGTTGGTCGAACTGCTTTGATGGCAGTTTTGGTGTCGTCTGGCTTGACCGCTCCTTTAATTTCACGGAGGACATCTGCGTAGGTTCGGCCCTTAGTGGGTTTAATAAGCAGTGCCTCACGCAAGGGTTTGTGCCGCGGTTTGCTTTTTGTTTTCTGCGGTATAGCGGGGGGCTCCTTGTTCTCTTCGTGGTTGAGCTCTTTGTCTTTTTTTTCTAGGAGTAGCTTTTTGGCCGCTTTTTTCGCTGCCTTGTTTCGCACCACATGAAACTCCTCGCCTGGAGTGTCAACTTCGTTTATGGTCTCATCCTTCCTCCTTTTCTCACAGTCGCCTTCACTTGGGCTACCGGCCATTCTTTTGCTGCTGCTAGGACCCACTGATGCCTCAAGGGAGAGCGTGTCTTTTTGGTGCTTCTCGGCTGCAAGCCACCTCCGCCTGTAGTGCGTTATGCGGCCAAAAAGCTCCTCCAGTTCAAGAATGCCACTCTTGACACTCTTGCCTATGTTTTTCTGCACTTCGCAGGCAGCCTTCAGTTGTTTGACGATATTCCCCGCTTTCCGAGTAAGCCGCTCCTCTTCGGCGCGGTCAAGGGCGATTGTGTTATTTGGCGCCACCTCTTGGGAGAAGCCCCCGTTTCCTAGCCCTTTTGCTTCTATCGCTTGGATCGCGTTTGAAGTGGCGTCGGCCAACGGCAAAACTTCTCCCTCCCCCAGTCTTACACTGACCTCCGTTGGTGTCGCAACTTGATCCGGATTGTGTACGTCTTGCACTGGGCGCTCCGGGGTGCGCATAGTCCTTCTACTGCGCCCAAAGGCTGCAATGATGCCAGGTTGCACAACGCACTCTGCCTTCTTTCGTTCGTTAGTCCGTCTGTGGTCTGTCTCCGATGATTTAACCTGTGGTGTTGACTTTAACAGTGTTTCTGGGGTTTGCTGCCTCCCCCCGCAATCGGTGACTTGTTTTATCGGTGTTCTTGCCAACAGCGGTTTTTGCCTGGAAGGGTTCTCCGTGCTAGCGTCCTGTTTGCTTGTGGTTTCATTTGTTTGCTCCATTTTATTGGGTCCCCCCTCGGAGCCGCTATCTCCGTTCGTGTGTGTAGTCGCCTTTTTGGTCCCATGGTTATCTTTGCAGAGCAGGGAGGCCATGCGAGGGTTGGCACAAGCCCTTATGGGGACAAGTGCTCAGAGCCAGACCAGCGCTAATCGGGAGTCCGTCTCAACCGAACCTACACCACCAACCCAATGGTGCGAACTTCGAACGTACTCCGAGGCCTGCCAAGGTTTTACCGGGACGGAGACGGTATGATAGTTGAATTGGAGCCGTTCACACACGAGTTTCACCTCGGCGCTACTGTGCAAAGCAACTAGGTCCAAACCATCACATCCGCCAGCCCAAAGCGTCAATTCCAGTTCGTTGTCCAAAGCGTAATCCAGATACAATAAGAGGGAACCTCACGGCACCCCCCATATCCTCGGGTCCGTGGGGGCGGCACTCCCCAAAGAATGCTAGCCTCCAAGAATGTTCTTGTCGACCGGCTTTCTCCCTGCGGGAATTTCCTCGGGTACGTGGGGGCGGAACTCCCCAAAGAATGCTGGCCTCCAAGAGTGGTCTTGTCGACCGGCATTCCCCCTGCGGAGTTTCCTCGGGTACGTGGGGGCGGAACTCCCCAAAGAATGCTAGCCTCCAAGAGAGCTCTTGTCGACCGGCATTCCCCCTGCAATCAACTTAAATAGTTATTTAAGGTTAATTAGCACTGTAAGAATTACCCCATTCATAATTAATTCGATTTATTTGATTGATTTATCAACTGATCGATCATTTTAATTCAATTCACCAAATTAAAATTCAGTTTGCCACAAAGCGAAAATACTTTAAGTTTCGAATACCACATTTCATTTTAGTCAATCGAGTAACCCATTTTTCATTCAATTTTTAATTTGTCAAAACTTTGAAATAGAAGACTGCTCATTGTTCAATTGTTAGTTGGTCTGTATCATAGCTGCTGAACGTTTATAGAAACATTTCAACGAATTTTTGAGTTTTTTTGCTGAATGTATTAAATAAAAATAATAAAATCAAAGTTCGGGACAAAAGAGTTCCGGCGCAAACAGTTGGTGCCCCTGGCGAGATGCACCTGCTTTTTATTTTGCCGTTCATTACTAAGTAATTGTTTTTTCCTGGTGAACAGGTCGTGAAGTGCCGTGTGGTCCGACTTTCTAAGTGATGGCGAATGTGGTTCGCCTGATCAAGGACCTAAAAGGATTGGCTCGAATCGTTGAAGGCATAATTTCAAACTAAAGAAGGATTCGCCCTCAAGGAAGCAGGAAGCCGGGTATTATGTGGAGTGGTTGCGGCGACTGGAGGCCGTGTGCGAGGATTTTGAACTATACGATAGTCGCATCCGATCCCTACTGGAGGTCACTCTGTCGCACGAGGATTTTACCCAAAATATATAAGCCACTACCAAAGGCAACTGCCTCCGTTACCAGCAGCGCTTCTGCGATCAAATGCATGCCAACACACATGTGGACAAGCCATCCGGGCAACAGTCATGAAAAGGGCTCGAAATTCAGGAAAGCGAGGACAAGGACTACACTACAGAAGCCTCAGCACCAAGAGATGCCAGCTTGGTCAGGATGCTGCGTCGCTAAAAAGTCATGGCAGGCTCGTTGAGGAGGATCATCGACCGTTTGGACCAGAAGCAGGTCACTCGGATCTGGTGCAGGAGTAAACTAATGACCCCCAACGAGGTTGGCAACAGCTGGATGAATATCACCTGCAGATCGTCGAGCTCCATGATGATCCTGAAGCGTATGGTTTGAACGTGTAACAGCACACTCATTTGGAAGAGCTTACCCAAGATTCGGTCATACGTCTGGAATCGAAAATGGATAAGCTCAGCCTCACACCTGCCTTAGCGACTCTGCCTGTGACTCCTCTTACCATGCCTCTGACGAAAATAAAACTTCGATGGGAACTATTTATATTGGCAACAATTCCATGACTTGTTGATGCAAATGGTGCATAGCCAGCCAATGTGCATGTGCCAAAAGCTATGGTACCTCGAGGCTGGTCTAACTGGAGAAGCGGAGCTTTTGATTTGAAATTTCACATTGTCGAATGAAAACTACGAGGTGGCTTAGACACCTTGGAGGAAAGGCACGACAACCGATGACTATTGGTAGCGACGCTCATCAACAAATTGATGAGTCGGCCATCTCATGCTAATGAAAGGCCGTCAGTGGCAGCAATAAATGCTCTGCATGACACCACACAAGAACGCCTCAAAGCCCTGGAGAACCTGCAAATGTCCACAAGGGACTGGGATCCGTTGCTGCTACATGTGCCAATCCAAATATTGGATCCAGTGACTCACGCACCACACGAACAATGGATATCCAACCCACGTGCATTACCACTTTTGGAAAGTTTGTGAACTTCATGGAAACGCGTTTCTAGGCCCTCGAGACACTCGGCCATAATACAAAGAGATCAACCGTAGGGAAGCCACCAAGTCTACCGTGACCGCCTCCACAGCTTCCTGGTGCTCATTGTGTGAGCAAGATCACCCACTTTACTAGTGCCCGAATTTCCTCAGGAACACTGCTACAAAGAAACAAAGTTTCGTGCGTGCTAAGAAGCTGTGCGTAAATTGCCTTCGAGAAGGACATCAAGCTTCCAGCTGTGTGGCCAGAAGTTGCAAGCAGTGTTCCAAGAATCACAATATCCGCCTGTAGACAACAAGCCCAAACAGATCAAGACAATATCCTCAAGGATGAGAACGCCGAAACAAGACTCGAAACCGCAAACAAATGCAGAACCGCCATCGCTCACTTTAACGACTCTGATGAAGCCCCGACCCCGAGGGCATGTACTTCTGGGCAAGCCGTCGTCAGGCTGGTTATCAGCAATGGGAAGATGACAGATTGTCGAGCTGTGCTGAAACCTAGTCACCAAAAGAATCATCCAAATTTGGGTTTATCTTCAACACCACACCTTGCCCTCATTGAAAGGGTTTTTTTTTTTGTTTTTTTTTTGTGGTAGGGAGGTGAAAGCATTTACGCCCGCCGAGTCTGGCAGTGTGGGACTCCCATGGAGGATACCCTTGGACTACCCACTAAACACCTCCCCTGTCAATCTGAGAACCCAGCCTGGAACCGTTTGACACATTACTTCGGGCCAGGTCTCGTTTTGTTACGCAGTGGGGCGCCTTCAAGCTAGGGAGTCCCTTTCCTAGCAGGAGGGGAGAGGGGAAGAGGAAATGCCAGAAGAGCGATCCCCCAGCCCCAGCGCCTCCGGCTCCTGCGAGTCTCTCTTATCTTTTAGGACTGCCCGAGCATAATGTGCCACCTGGTTCCATTTGTCAACCGATTCGAGCATCACCGCAACTATATTATCCGGGGTGAGCTCTCCCGTCTCCCTGTAGAGTTCCCTTCGCAGCCTGGCCCATTTGGTACACGCAAAAAATGTGTGACAGGCATTCTCCTCCTCTCCTGGGCAAAACCGACAATCGGGAGACCGTGACTTACCGATCTTGTGCAGGTAAGACTGAAAACACCCGTGCCCGCTCAAGAGCTGGGTCAGATAGAAGTCAGTTTCACCATGCCTTCGATTTAGCCACGGTCTCACATCCGGGATGAAGCGCGCAGTCCACCTTCCCTTCGTGCAATTCACTCAAGACTGCTGCCAATCGTTGAGCGAGTGTTGTCTCTCCTCGCGGACAACCATCTTCCTCGCATCCTCGTTTCGGCGCAGGTAAATAGCGCGGCACTCTCTAGCAAGGAGGGCGACAGGTATCACGCCTGCAATCACTCTCACCGCCGAGTCGGAGACTGTTGGATACGAAGATGCAATTCTCAGTGCTCCTCTTCTCTGTACCTGTGCCAATCGTTTTCGGTATGCCTCCTTGCTGAGAGCGTCGCCCCATACCTCTGCTCTGTATAGTAGCACTGACCCTACTGCACGCATCAAGAGGCGTTTTCTTGATGGGCTGGGTCCCCATACGTTGGCCATAAGTCGACTCAGGGCCGATATTCCAGAAGCAGCCTTCTCAGCCATTGCCCTGATTTGCTCAGAGAAACTCATCTTCGAGTCGATCAGTAGCCCCAGGTACTTCACCGCTGGCTTCAATTCGATTTGTATATCTCCAATACTGATCATCCTTACTCTAGGGTTTCTCTTTTTTGTCAAGATGACCACTTTGGTTTTCTCCAGTGCTAAACTGAGCCCGCGAGCAATCATCCAGTCCCTCACTCGGCGCATTAGCATACCTAGCCTAAGTTGCGCTTGTTCAACGGTGCGTCTGGCGACCAGAACCGCAACATCATCCACATAGCCGACCAAGCGCGACTCATCTGGCATCTCAAGTCTCAGTAGCCCGTCGTAAGACACGTTCCACAGGTCCGGACCAAGGATAGATCCCTGGGCAACACCCGATGTAATTTCCATCCTTCGTTGGCCCTGTGTCATGTCGTAGAGCAGGCTTCGTTCCTTTAGGTAGTTCCTCAAAAGCCGCATTAGATATTCTGGAACTTGAAAAGAGTTTTCCAGCGTGTCCAGAATATCCACCCATCTAGCGGAGTTGAAGGCATTCCTGACGTCGAGTGTCACCAACAGGACGATCCGTCGCTTGGTGCGACTACATACCTCTGCCTTTTGGACCGCGTTCACCACCTCTGCAATCGCATCAATGGTAGAACGTCCTGCTCTAAAGCCGTACTGCCGAGGAAATAGGTCCCCAGCAGCACGAATCGCGTCCGTGAGTCTTCCCTTGATGAGTTTGTCTAGCACTTTCCCAGCCGTTTCTAGCATGCATAACGGGCGGTATGCAGATGGCGATTCGGGATTTCCCTTCCCCTTGCTGACCAGCACGAGCCTCGACACCTTCCATCGTACCGAGAAAACCCCGTCCCATAGGCAAGCGTTGAATGTGCTGAGCAGCAAGTCAGGAGAATGGTGATAGACGAGCCGCAAGACCTCAGCTGGAACACCATCTGTACCTGGAGCCTTCCTCGCTTTCAGAGAGAGGACTGCCTCCTCCAGTTCCAGCTGTGTGAAGAGTGGGTACTCGATCGCTGTTTCACCACGGACAGCGTCAACACGGACGGGATGGGCGGGAAAGAGTCCCCGCGTCATGTATACAAGGCTTCCGTAGGGCACCAAGTTTCCCCATGACCAGCTTGTAGCCAAGGCCCCACGGATCCCTATTTACATCATCCACTAGGTCTTGCCAGCATCGGGCCTTGCTCTTGTTAATAAGCCTGCGAAGATATTTCCTGCCAGACCTGTATGCTGCTAGCCTAGTGTCTGCCTTCTCCCATGTTCGTGGCCGCTGGGCCTCTCGCCGAAGTTTGTGACACTCGCTTCTTTGTTTGGCGATCTCGTTTGACCACCAGTATACTGGAGGCTTACCTTGTCGGGGTCTCCGACGGGGCATGGAAGACTCGCAAGCAGCTATGATGGTACTCATAGTTGAGTTCACCAAGTCCTTGGCTGTAGGCCCTCCACTCCCTGGCGGAGCTCCCAGCAACGGTGCGCCTGCCGTAAGCGCGTCAGCGAACCTCTCAACGTCCATCCTCCCAGTCCTCCATCCGAGGATTGAAGTTTGGGCATATGCACGCAGAGTGGCACCGTCGTGAGTCTCAACCGCTATATACTGGTGATCACTAGCCGAGTAGTCCTCTAGTACTCGCCAGTTGTGTACTCTAGGTACCAGGAACTCTGAAGCGAGTGTCACATTGGGTATGGTTCCTACGCAACCCCATCGGCGGAAAGTAGGGGTGTTACCAGTATTTAGGACAAAACGCGCTGTTCTGGCTGCCATGTCCAAGATTTGCTTTCCCCTTGGGTTGGATTGTGGCATACCCCATTCAATGGCTCTAGCGTTGAAGTCTCCCCCGACCAGCATGTGGCCCTCTGTGTTCGAGACAGCGTCCTCCAGGGCATCGAGTTTGGTTCAATAAGATCGCATTGCCTCGTTAGGCGTCAGATAAACACTGAAATATGCTATCCCTGAACACCGCACCCACACAAAACCATCCCCGCGTCCATGGCCCTGCACCTGAAGGCGGGCGCTGTCTCGAACCCAGATGGCCGAGGTACTAGATTTGTCAGGGTACCACGCTTGCGAGTCCTTGTAATGATGTTGCTCGCTCAGCAACAGGAGGTCAGCTTTCTTATCCCTCGCAAACTGCTCAAGTAGGTCCTGGGCGTTTGTGCTTCGGTGCGAATTGACCTGCAGGATACGGACCATTTGAGTATCGATTTGGCTTTAGTTAGGGCCTCCTTGAAAACCCAGCATCTCCCTGTCCCCGGCTCATGTTTGAGGTCGCCGGGTGCTAGCTTAGCATCCGTGTAACGAATGCATTTTGCCTCGTTCGTGCACTCCTTCCTTTTGTGCCCCGTTTCACCACATTTGTAGCACAGAGATCTCCTGTCGGGTCCCCTACAGCCATACGCGGTGTGTCCGTATTCGAAGCATCTGAAGCAGCGGATAGGGATCGCTCTTCTCCGTATCCTGCAGATCACCCAACCTATCTTAATTTTGCCCTTCGCCAGGATTTGCTGGGCGTCTTTATCAGCTAGTTCGACAATAGCCATGCGTAGCCCCCTTGTGTTTTCACGTGTCAATCTTGCCTTGACTTCACTTAAGCTGGGGAACTCCCTCCTGATAGCATCCTCTACTTCAGCTTTGTCCGTGACGCAGTCGAGGTCCCTGATTTCCACGGTGGCCATTGGTTCGAGCGAGGCAACCGTTGCCGCATCTCCAAGAACCTTTTGAACCGCGTCACGGAATGCATCTTTGTTTGTGGCCTCTGGCCCGAATTCCACCAGCAGGCCACCGGTCTAGGTTGGTCGAACTGCTTTGATGGCAGTTTTGGTGTCGTCTGGCTTGACCGCTCCTTTAATTTCACGGAGGACATCTGCGTAGGTTCGGCCCTTAGTGGGTTTAATAAGCAGTGCCTCTCGCAAGGGTTTGCGCCGCGGTTTGATTTTTGTTTTCTGCGGTATATCGGGGGGTTCTTTGTTCTTCTTTTCGTGGTTGAGCTCTTTGTCTGTTTTTTCTAGGAGCAGCTTTTTGGCCGCTTTTTTTCGCTGCCTTGTTTCGCACCACATGAAACTCCTCGCCTGGAGTGTCAACTTCGTTTATGGTCTCGTCCTTCCTCCTTTATCTCACGGTCGCCTTCAATTGGGCTACCGGCCATTCTTTTGCTGCTGCTAGGACCCACTGATGCCTCGAGGGAGAGCGTGTCTTTTTGGTGCTTTTCGGTTGCAAGCCACCTCCGCCTGTAGTGCGTTATGCGGCCAAAAAGCTCCTCCAGTTCAAGAATGCCATTCTTGACACTCTTGCCTATGTTTTTCTGCACTTTGCAGGCAGCCCTCAGTTGTTTGACGATAGTCCCCGCTCTCCGAGTAAGCCGCTCCTCTTCGGCGCGGTCAAGGGCGATTGTGTTATTTGGCGCCACCTCTTGGGAGAGGCCCCCGTTTCCTAGCCCTTTTGCTTCTATCGCTTGGGTCGCGTTTGAAGTGGCGTCGGCCAACGGCAAAACTTCTCCCTCCCCCAGTCTTACACTGGCCTCTGTTGGTGTCGCAGCTTGATCCGGATTGTGTACGTCTTGCACTGAACGCTCCGGGGTGCGCATAGTCCTTCTACTGTGCCCAAAGGCCGCAATGATGCCAGGTTGCACAACACACTCTGCCTTCTTTCGTTCGTTATTCCGTCTGTGGTCTGTCTCCGATGATTTAACCTGTGATGTTGACTTTGACAGTGTTTCTGGGGTTTGTTGCCTCCCCCCGCAATCGGTGACTTGCTTTATCGGTGTTCTTGCTAACAGCGGTTTTTGCCTGAAAGGGTTCTCCGTGCTAGTGCCCTGTTTGCTTGTAGTTATATCTGTTACAGAAGCCAAGTTCACCACTTCTATAACATTGCAGTCGCTGGATGACGACGGCCAGGAGCCTGCTCGCTCACTACCCTCTGCCGCCGGTACTGGGGATCCAACCCCCTGCACCGTAATTTGGTTCCCCTTGTGGACCTGCATGATTTGGTTTTCTGTCTGGGTTTCCGTTCCCATAGCATTTTACGTACTGCCAGGATATATGGATAATTGATGACGCCATATATTTCGTCATGTCACAGTTAAGACCATTGACACTCAGGTACTTGTCCTGAGACTCTCCCTTCACTGCCGACCATTGTCCGCGGCTGCTTATTGGTTATTCGCAGCGAACCTTTCGAGAAAGGTCTTCCCCTATCCGTAACCCTGGGGACGCGTTTGGTTCCCCGGTCTGAGGGCACTATCGATAAATCGATAACTCATTGAAAGGGTTGGCGGTAGCACTGAGAACGCATACCATAAGGTGAACCTCGGCCGAAGATCCAGATCATCAGGATATGCCGCGCAGTTGGAAGCCTACGTCATGGACAAAATTAGATCACCGCAACCGTCTCAGAACTTGAACACATCGGGATGGCACATTCCCAAAAACATATGGCTGGCAGATCCAGACTTGCTCCAAATGGAGCGCATCGACATGTTGCCGACTGCCAAATACTTTTGCGAGGTCCTAGCCATTGGACAAATGAAGTTGGGCCCACAGCTCCCAGTGCTCCAGAACATGCTCCTAAGGTGGATTGCAGCCGGAAGGGTTATCACACCTCAAGTTTCTTCCGTGACATGTGGCATCTTGCCAGAAGAAAACCAGCTGAATCAGCTCATCAAGCGATTTTGGGAGGTCAAACAAGTGCAAGATCCGCAGCAGAAGTGTAGTGAAATAGGTAGATAAAATGTCCGTGAAGGTGAAAGAGGATGATAAGACCCGTCGACATTGGCTTTGTCTGAGGGCGCGTGAATGCGCTGACAGGCTAGCATTGCAGTGTCATGGGCCGGATTCTTTTTCCCAGCACAAGGACCCACTCCAAGAGGTTTTCGCTTCCACGAATTCTGGTTTCAAAGGAATGTCGACCAAAGTCGAAAAGAAGGTAACCAACTAAGGATCAAAGGAAATTGCTGACTCAAAGGACAAACTGGAGCTGCGGAAGACAAACGGATTTAAGAGCACTTCATTATTACCGGCGATTCTCATGGCCCACAAACAAGAGTGGGGCATCCAGATGGAGGTGGTACCCCCTTGCACCCTCCCAACCGAATCTGGATCCAAACGTAAATGTGGCCATGTATTTCCCATTTGAGTGAAAAACTCATAAATAACCACTTTGTATGACTCCTTCCCTCAAATGAGATATACAAACGTAACCAATTTATGCTATAGCGTTATGCAATGAAATCACATAACCCTATATCATAAAAGGGAATTCGAGAGGAAGGCCACTCTACCCGGCAAGAGCCCCTGCTAGCAAAAAGAAAAGAAAAGCACGCTCGATGGCTAGCCCATATTAGAGGAGGAGCCTGCCATCGTTGCGGCTCCTGTACCTGATCAGGTAGATTGAAATTGAAAGGCTGAGTTCTAAATTTTAAAAATCTATTTATGTTTACAATCCTTCAATTTGTGCGAATATATTTTATTATTCTAAAGCATTTTCTTGGAAGTCATCAGATTGACGCCACTTTACCGTAATCATTCATTACGTTATATTGTGGTTTATTATTGCTAATAGTACTTTAAACCTAAAGTAATTTATAAGTGATCATCAAAATGAAGTTAATCACAAATATGAAATTATTCAGATTATTGTAGCTACAATAAAAATGAAGTGTATGCAAATGCTAAAAGACAACGTTAAATATGAATGATGAATGAGAAGGACTAAATCCTTCGGGTATTTATCAAAAATTGTTGCCTCAAATCATGCCGGGTTAATAGTTAAATGACAATACAAATTTCTTACCAATGCTTTTTAAAAATGAAATCTTTTCATTTTTGATAGTCTATGTACTGCACGTATAGTTTCTATGCAAAATTCATTAAAAGCTTCGTCTGTAACCCTATGTTGTTATCATTACAATTATTAATATACAGGGTGCGTATGGAATTTGAGGACATGCATAAATGTGACTATAACTTCGCGATTTTTTTTTTTTATATGTTTTTCCTTTTCAGATAAGAAATGGCGAACTACAACATCACTCAAGAAATGAAGAGATGTGCGAACCATACAGATTTAGAGATGTTTAATTTTCTTAATTGCGCCCGTTCATTCATGCATAAGGTTTGCCGTGAATCGGAAGCATCAGGAGGCGATAAAGAATTGGTTGCAAAACGCAAAAAGCACGAACAAAGTTCTGACACCGTCCAATCTGCAGAATTTTTGGAGCAAGCGCAAGCGATCACAGACGAGGGCCCTTCAAAATCTGTTGGGTTAGCTAAGACACGCAATGAAATCATCCAGCAGAACTCATCAGTGCTGAATGAGGAACATGGCAAGAAACGGAAAACAATCGAATCAGGGGGTCTGATTCGATTGGGACAACTTCACCACGCCTACCTCAAAAGACATGACTAATCCGATCAAAGTCAACTGAAGATAAAGCGTAGCGCAGCAAAGAATCGACTGGAAATGAAACGACACCAAAAGGTATTCCAAATTGCAAAACTAAATAATTACTAGTTTACTTACAGGGCATTGTTACTGCTGAGGCGTTGCACCCCTCAGCCGGGGGAGTATGTTGGGTTAGCTAAGACACGCAATGAAATCATCCAGCAGAACTCATCAGTGCTGAATGAGGAACATGGCAAGAAACGGAAAACAATCGAATCAGACCCCCTTTCAAGCAGTGATGAAGACGATGATGCACCGCTAGCCAAAAAGTGCCGACAAAGCAATCAGAACAAAAATTTAAAATCAGCGTCAAATGAAGAATTGAGCAAGAACAATAATAAGTCGCGACGAGTGCGTTGCACGGATGAATTCCTAAAGTTAGACACCATAGCCCTGTACAGTCTGCTCGATCAAATAATGAAGCATGAAGATGCTTGGTCATTCTTACGTCCAGTCACTCAAAGTTAAGTACCTGACTATCATGAAATTATCGCAGAATGACGTAATTGTTTAGAATATTATAAATTTAGTATAAGATTAATTTTACGTGGGAAAAAATGTACCGAAATTTTCATCAAACAGTAAATTCTTTGAAAGAGATTTTTCCATTATTCTCGCAATAGTTTATAATTAGGTGCAGTTTTGTATTGTTCGTTCATCAGTTAACTCGCTCTCGATATAGTTTTAATTAGTTGCAAGGCTTTCAAGTCGCGAATTCGACAGTATTATATTGAAATACAAGAATTGAAAATACATAAATTGAAATCGAATTATAGTTTTTTTATCGTGAACACATTATTTGGTCCGTCGAGCCGGATATAGTTCCGGATAATTTGAATTGTGTGTGAATTACGATTTAATTTTGTACAATTTTGTGGATTTAAGTGCTGTGAAAAGCAATTAAAGATCGGTTCGCGGGGGTTAATGAAAAGTGAGCAGTTGAGCAAGGCAAGGTCTGGTAAGTTCCATATTTTAGTCCTTTTCCTCAATATTTAATTCCATAACCGACATTATCCTGAATTTTTTAATTGCTAAAATTTGGTGCACACTTGCAAGCGTTAATCTATTTTGGAAAGAGCGAACCGTATCTCAAATCCGCATTACATTGGAAGAGTATTGCGGTTGAATTTATTGGTCAGATATTGGATCGGTTTCAAATTGGTGTCAAGTTTAGATTCTTATGCACAATTGCTATTGTTAGTGCATTTAAGAGTGCGAACCACATATCAAGTTTGCACTGCATCGGATCATTGTTGCAGCTAAATTTAGTTGTTTGCTGTTGATTTTGGAAAGAAAGTTGAATAATTCGATTTGGATCCCTGTTGCGGTGCTTAGGTAATGGGTACTTACTGGATATTGGGCGGAATTCGTAAACCGTCATTCAAACTTGATTACATTTAATAGTTCTGAATTTCGTATTGGAATCACGTCCTGCGACCTCACGAACGATGGATGGTTTAGTGGCACAACAAAGTGTACTAAGTGAGCAGCTAAGCAAAATGGTCACGAATTTCCGAAAGGACCCTAAGGCACGGAAAAATACCGCGTGTGTAACAAATTCGTCGGTCCTTCACGGAGAATCATCATCAGATTCTTGAATTGGTAGATGGAAAGAAGATCCTTGAAGCAGATTATTTTAAACAGAACGTATATCTGGCGTTTTAGGAGGCAGAATTGAATTTTGAGGTTGAATTGGAAGAGTTGCGAGTGGAGCAAGTGGCACATGGAGCACAACGTTGTAAAGAAGGAGCGAGTCCGTCATCGAAGGCAATGGATGATACAGACGTTCGGCTCCCACGGATCAACCTGCCAAAGTTCAATGGAAAATATGACGAATGGGCATCGTTTAAAGATCTGTTCACGTCTCTGATCCATAAACAAGCCAATTCACCGAAAATGGAGAAGCTTTATTCCCTGAAATGCAGTCTGTCAGGAGAAGCAGAACAATTATTGAAGCACTATTCGATTACCGAAGCAAATTATAAATCAGCGTGGAAAATGCTCGTGGAACGGTATGACAATAAAAATGTATTGTTGAAAACGCAGTTCAACCATTTACTCCATATAAGCAACGCAAACGAAACCGCATCATCGATCAAAATGCTGTTAGACAAAACAATTGATTGCGTGCAGGCCATAGACAATCTAACGGTAGGAAACATATGGGATGCAATATTAGTGCATTCGACGGCAGAGCGCTTACCATCCGAAACACGACAGATGTGGGAGCAACAGCAAGCTAAGGTTTCGGAGATATCATCGTTTCAACAATTGAAAGAGTTCCTACAATGCAGGTTCAGAGCGTTAGAAGCTGCTGGTGTAGAAAGGCATAAACCCAGTCGCACAACACACAACGTATTTGTGACAAAGGAGGCGCAACAAATCGTGTGTATTCTATGCAAAGGACCACATTATTTGCGACAATGTCGGGAAATGCCCTAGTAAATCGAGGTGTTTTCACTGTAAGAAGGCCCACCATACGCTCCTCCATAGACCAAACTCCTTAATTATCGGGAAGGAGTCCCATCAATTGCCGCCCCCGTTTATCCCTAATAGTCAGTCACCGCAACTAACAGTGCAGAATAATCAACCTTGGACACCTGCGCTAAGACAACAACCGCCGACATTTGGGTCACACAATGGACAACCGTCTACTTCGTCTTGAGCTGATCATCGATTTCCAATGGCAGGCTCAACAGTCGCCAAAGTTAACTCATCGACCATCAGTGCTCCAAAAGCGGTATTGTTAGCGACAGCACTGGTGACAGTGGAATCTCCAATCGGGCTCGCGACGCTTCGTGCCTTGATGGATCAAGGATCACAGGCGTCCATCATTACGGAGAGCACAGCTCAAGGACTCGGGATCAAAAGTGGTTGCACAAACATATTTGTAACTGGAATTGGAAAGATGAGAGGCATTCAAACCAATGGGACTTTGAAACTTAGACTGCCTACCAAGACAAATGAATGCTTAGTAGTGGACGTACTCATTTTGAACAAGCTAACTAGCTTTGTTCCATCGCAATTGGTTTCCACGTCGATTAGGGATCAGATAGGAAACATTGATTTGGCTGACCCGTACTTCGATCATCCGAGTGAAATTGACGTCACTCTGGGAGCAGATATATACGCTCAAGTAATTCTCAGCGAGATTAAAAAATTGACTTTAGGTCCAGTGTTACAGCACACCAAGCTAGGCTGGATAGTATCTGGGAGTGTGAACATTGGTCAGCAGCAAGTCCTTCATTAATTCAAAGTTGAACTGAACAAAAATGTGGAAATAAGCGAACAATTAAAACGATTTTGGGAAATTGAGGAAGTCGACGGGGGTAAAACTAGAACGCAAGATGAGGATGCCTGTGAAAATCATTATGTTACCCATGCAAAGAGAGAATCAGATGGTCGGTATCAAGTAAGACTACCATTTAAAAACTCGGAAAGTCGAAATTCCTTAGGGCTTTCGAGATCAAGTGCAATTGCAAGCTTATTGCACCTAGAGAAACGTTTTGCCAGTACTGAAGGTCTCCGAGAGGAATATGCAGCTGTACTACAAGAATATTTAGACTTAGGACATATGTATGAAGTGCCTCATTGCAACGAATGGGCAATGGAAAACGGTCGACAGGTGATTACATCTAACTTCCTCCCGCACCACGTAGTGTACAAGGAAAGCACATCGACGAAAGTACGAGTGGTGTTCGACGCTTCCCGGAAAACAAGTTCTGGTGTATCCCTGAATGATACCTTGTTGACCGGACCAACTCTTCAGTGCAGCATGACAGCAATTGTAATGAGGTGGCGGCTAAAGCAGTACGCTATGATGGCCGACATAGCCAAGATGTATCGACAAGTAAACATGCATCGAGAAGATTCCAATTACCAAAAGATCGTTTGGCGGCCCGAACCAAATGGCCCAATTAAAGATTACGCCCTCAATACTGTGACGCTTGGAACTAGCTCAGCACCATTTCTGGCTATTAGAACTTTACACCAGCTTGCATATGACGAAAGGGAAATTTTATGTGGATGACCAATTATCTGGAGGTGATAGCGTGCAAGAATGCGTCATTAAAAGAGATCAGTTGATTCAGCTCTTGAAGTCTGGTGGATTCCGATTGGAGAAATGGTTAGCCAATGACAATCAAATTTTGGTAGGACTTCCAACGGAAGACGTGGAAATGAATAACTGCGTTAAGTTTGAAATGGACCATGGATACAAAGCATTAGGAATACTGTGGTACCCAATCGGTGATTTTTTTACATTTCGACTCAAAAGCCATGAAAGATTAGAAACTTATACAAAACGATCAGTATTATCGACAAAAGCACGTTTGTATGACCCATTAGGATGGTTAGCACCCTTCGCGACAAGGGCTAAAATATTGCTGTAAGGTTTATGGTTGTCAGGTCTAGATTGGGACGAACCGATACCCAATGTTTTGAATGGGGAATGGAGTGCTTGGTTAAAACAGTTACCTGAAATCGAAAATATACAAATACCATGATGAGTAGCATACCAGAAGGATTCGGAGGTATCACTCCACGGGTTTTGCGATGTATCCCAACGAGCATATGCGGCAGTTATTTATTTGACGGTGCGATCAGGTTCCACAGTTGCAAGACATTTGTTAGCGGCCAAAACTAAGGTGGCGCTGGTGAAGCCAATTACGATTCCTCGTTTGGAACTTTGCGGAGCTGTTTTGTTGGCCCGATTGCTAAAAGAAGTAAAGGCAGCATTAAAGTTTGATCAAATACCTACGTGGTTGTGGACCGATTCCGAGGTCGTTTTGGCTTGGTTGAAAGGATTGCCGACACGATGGACTGTCTTTGTCAGTAACCAAACAGCTCACATCTTAGACGTCACCGGTAACATACCGTGGAGATATGTACCTTCGAAGGATAATCCAGCGGATGCAGCGTCTAGAGGAATTAAGCCCTGTGATTTACTCGATAGTCAGCTGTGGTGGCATGGGCCAAGCTGGTTAACGAAAGGTGTCAATGATTGGCCTAAAAATAAAACAATTCAGTTAACTGACATAGAAAAACGAAAATCCATGATGGTCAATGTGGGATTAAAGACAGAGTATCTCTTGGATGAATTGTTGAAAAAAAATTCTAGCTTAATGAAATTAATTAGAGTGACGGCATATTGCTTCCGTTTTCTTAGAACGAAGTCCACACAACCCAATCTGCCAAAGTATCTCACTAGCGACGAATTACGGTACGCTTCGGAGTTTTGGATAAGGCATGTTCAGCAAGATGCATTTCCAGAAGAAATATGTGAGCTTCAAAAGGGTACGTCCGTCGGAAAGAAAAGCCGGTTGGTCAATTTGAACCTGTTTATTGATAACAAGGGAATAATGCGGGTCGGTGGACACCCGATGATTTTACCGCAAAATAGTGTATTCACCGATTTATTATTACAAGAAGTCCATCAAGCTACTTTACACGGACAGACGCAGCTGATGTTGAATACCTTAAGAAGGAAATTTTGGGTAATTGACGGGCACAACCGGGCTAAACAATCTATCCACAAATGCGTTCGTTGTTTTCGCGCAAAGGCAAAGGAAGCCAGCCAGTTGATGGGCAATTTGCCAGAAGCTCAGGTAACTATGTCGCGTCCATTCACAGACACCGGCGTTGATTTTTGTGGCCCGTTTGAAATCAAAGAAAGACGAGGAAGAGGCAGCAGGACGACAAAGGGTTATGTGGCTATTTTCATTTGTTTAGCTGTAAAAGCCATACACGTCGAAATCGTTAGCGACTTGTCCACACCTGCATTCCTAGCAGCATTACGGCGGTTCATGGGAAGACGAGGATTCAGCAGTCATATATATTCGGACTGTGGTACCAATTTTGTTGGCGCAGCTGCTGAGTTGCAGCGGATCACAAAAATTAGTAATGAAGCGGCGGAGATTGTTGCAAATGAAGGCGTAACTTGGCACTTCAATCCACCAGCATCGCCTCACTTTGGCGGACTTTGGGAGGCTGGTGTGAAATCTATTAAGGCACATTTACGTCGGGTTGCCAGACACGTGTCTCCAACATATGAAGAACTATCCACAGTGTTGATTAGAATCGAAGCCTGTCTCAATTCCCGTCATCTCTGCCCTCTCAACGATGACCCGATGGATACCGCTGCACTCACGCCAGCTCATTTCCTGATTGGTGACGTAATGATAGCACTACCTGAAGCTGAATTGGAAAATGTCAACGTTAATTACCTTGATAGATGGCAGATGACTCAGAAGATTGCACAAGATTTTTGGAGACGTTGGAAGACAGAATACTTGAGTCGTTTGCAACGTAGACCAAAATGGCTTAAGCATGAAACCAACATAAAGGTGGGAGATTTATGTATCCTCAAGGATGAAAAACTTCCTTCTTATCGGTGGCCATTAGCGAAGATCATTCAAGTACACCCCGGAAGAGATAATTTAGTTCGTGTCGTGACTGTGTGGACAAATGGCAAAAGGTATACAAGACCAATTACGAAAATTGCGCTGCTGCCAACGCAGGAATCTACACATTAATGTATATATTAATCGCACCATCCTTAAATTCCCCTACCCTATCCTTCACTCAGACCTTGCGCCGAACAAACATTAGTATTATACTACGATTGAAGTCAACTTTTTTTTACTTTAACCTAACAATTTGGAGGTGGTTTTGCAGTACAGGTGGAGGTGGACGCCCAGCATAGGTGGGACAACTTCACCACGCCTACCTCAAAAGACATGACTAATCCGATCAAAGTCAACTGAAGATAAAGCGTAGCGCAGCAAAGAATCGACTGGAAATGAAACGACACCAAAAGGTATTCCAAATTGCAAAACTAAATAATTACTAGTTTACTTACAGGGCATTGTTACTGCTGAGGCGTTGCACCCCTCAGCCGGGGGAGTATGTTGGGTTAGCTAAGACACGCAATGAAATCATCCAGCAGAACTCATCAGTGCTGAATGAGGAACATGGCAAGAAACGGAAAACAATCGAATCAGACCCCCTTTCAAGCAGTGATGAAGGCGATGATGCACTGCTAGCCAAAAAGCGCCAACAAAGCAATCAGAACAAAAATCTAAAATCAGCGTCGAATGAAGAATTGAACAAGAACAATAATAATTCGCGACGAGTGCGTTGCAAGGATGAATTCCTAAAGTTAGACACCATAGCCCTGTACAGTCTGCTCGATCAAATAATGAAGCATGAAGATGCTTGGTCATTCTTACGTCCAGTCACTCAAAGTTAAGTACCTGACTATCATGAAATTATCGCAGAATGACTTAATTGTTTAGAATATTATAAATTTAGTATAAGATTAATTTTACGCGGGAAAAAATGTACCGAAATTTTCATCAAACAGTAAATTCTTTGAAAGAGATTTTTCCATTGTTCAGTCTTGTATTGTTCATTCACCAGTTAACTCGTTCTCGAAATAGTTTATAATAAGGTGCACTTTTGTATTGTTCGTTCACCAGTTAACTCGCTCTCGATATAGTTTTAATTAGTTGCAAGGTTTTCAAGTCGCAAATCAGACAGTATTAAATTGAAATACAAGAATTGGAAATACATAAATTGAAATCGAATTATAGTTTTTTTATCGTGAAACAAAATCAGTGAGAGTCCTAGCGAGTGAGCTTCATATTTCTGAGCGCCTTATTCGTAGAGCTGTCCACGAAGATCTTCGGTATAAGTCTTACGTGATGCGCAAAGGACTGTTTATGTCGGAATGAACACGGGAACAGAAAGTTCTCTGATCAAAACGTCTTTTAAACAAAATCAAACACCGTGATGCACCCAAAATGTTATGGTTTTTTCCGACGAAAAAAAATGTTGACCAAGATCAAAAGACCAATCGCAGAAATGATAAATGGCTTTGTTCAAATCCTACGGAGGTCCCTGTTGTTATGCACACAACATTTCCAGCCACTGTTATGATTTTAGGTGTTGTCGGCAGTGAAGGACATGTTATGCCACCACACTTTTTTACTCAAGGACTTCGAGTGAACTCTACTGCGTACATCGAGGTTTTGGAAACGGTAGTGAAACCCTGGATAGACAATGTAAGCGGAGGCAGACCAAAAATTTTTCAACAAGACTCTGCTCCTTCACATAAAGCGATGGCGACACAAGATTGGATGGCTGAAAATTTTCATGACCACATAACATCGAAACTATGGCCACCTAGCTCCCCAGACGTTAATCCTTTGGATTATTACGTATGGGGTGTAGTTGAGCGTGAGACCAATAAGCGTCCCCATAATACCACTTCTTTGCTGAAGACTGCTGTTAATGCCGTTATGGTCAATATGAACAAGGGGCATTTGATTCGGGCATGTAATTGTTTCCGGACCCGGATCAAAGAGGTAATTGCTGCTAATGGCGATTTTATTGAATAACTTTAAAGCCATATATTAATTTAATGTTGTATAAAAAATGCCTGAAATTTCATTAAATTTTGTTATAAATACAAGCTAATTAATTTTACTCTCATGTTGTCCTTAAATACCGTACGCATCCTGTATTAAATTGCTTTTTTCATTCCATGTACCATAAGCACAGCAATTAAAATAGCATCTTATAGATTTTTCTTAGTCTGTCATATGATTTCTATTTAAGATTTTTGATCATTCATTAAGTAAATTTCCTCTCGGTGAAAAAGAATAATTATCTAATAGCAGTAAATTGTATGTTTCATTACTAATCAACTGCCGCATACACCTCTCTCAACGATGTTTGAATTGTTTTCTTCTTGAATCTTTTCGGCTTTCCTTTAAGTTTAAATCCTGAACTCAACTTTGTGTCGTAGTCGCCTTCTATTTTTTTGTCATGAAAGCCACAGGCGAAATCAGTAGGGGTAGTTTGTATGTTCTAAATCAAATGTTGTCGAGGGTGAGTGTCTTGGGTGGATGGGTGTGTATATTAGGGTGGCATCGGTGGATGCCTGAGATAAGAAGGTGTGTGTCCGGGATATGTGTGGATGTCTTGGATGGTTGCGGTGAGGGTATGGATCTAGGGTAAGGGGATATGTGTATCGAATTAGTGTAGATGTGGGCCTTAGGTATGTGGAAATGTGTATAAGACTGGTATAGTTGGGTGCCTGGGATAAGAAGGTATGAGCCCGGAATAGGTGTGGATCTCTTGTGCGGTTACCGGGGAGGGTGTGGATCTTAGGTATATGGGTGTATGTATCAGATTTGTGTAGGTGTGGGCCTTAGATATGTGTATCAGTTTGGTATAAGTGAATGCCGGGGGGTGAGAAGGTATGGGTCTAAGGTAAATATACATCTGTATCTTGGTTAGGTAGGCAAGTGTTCTGGGTCTTAGCAGCCTCCAGCGGTTAATAGTGGAACTGAAAAGTTGATTTCTGTTTAGATTAGTCCCGTGTTTTCAGTTAATAGATTAAAGACCTAGATTTCTCAGCATGTGTTTACATAGCGTTAATATTTGTGTTTTAAGCCTTGACGCTTTTAGAAGTAGATAATTATACTATTCATGGTTGTTATTCATCTATAGTGGAAGGATTTTTCATATATTCATTGCTTCTAGTCTTCGAGTAGTTTTGTTATTCATAGTTGTTATAATCTTTAGTGGAAGTGCTTCTCGGGTCTTTAACGCTTCTAGCGGTAGATAGTTTTTTGCCATGACTAATTTAATGTATATGTTAGGAGGTCCATGTCTAGAGTTGATAGCTTGTAGTATTAGGGTTGTTGATCAATTAGGGAAGCTCTATGGATAGGTGGTGCTCTGGGCC
Source organism: Odontomyia ornata (assembly GCA_963969285.1). Classification (NCBI taxonomy): domain Eukaryota; kingdom Metazoa; phylum Arthropoda; class Insecta; order Diptera; family Stratiomyidae; genus Odontomyia; species Odontomyia ornata. The sequence goes on from OZ017739.1 coordinate 225,189,443, forward strand.
ATAGGTTTACTGCTTATAGGGCTTGATAATTTCTAGCGTATCTCACTACTGAGAGGCTTCCGGGTCGAACGATTTACTTGATCACGTTAGGCGTGCTGAACGTTTTTTATGGTGCGATTGGCTGCGTGGTGACGCCGGGCGTTTGTATAGACGGATGACTGCGATACTGATGGATGATGGACGGGCTTGCCTTTCGACGGGTGTTCTAAGGCGTGAGAATTCAATCTGTGAGTGCTTGCTTAAGGTGCGCGTTGCTCATCGATTGATGTATGTGGACGGTATTGTAGATGTGATGCGCGTCACTTGTTTCCACCGAGGCGGATGTTATGAGCCGTAGAAACTTGTCTCATGGTTAAGTTCCCGCGTTTCTCATCAAAGTTTGCCTGTCTTTAAGTATGGACGGCCTTGTCGGCGATTTGGAATGATTTGCGTCGCTTTTGGAGAATCGTGATTGGGGTGTAGATTTGTTCGGCGGTGAATGCTGTAAGGCATGGAAATTGTCCTCGGGGATGCGTGGCATGTGCAAGTGAGTTTGCTTGCTAAATGTAGTGTTTCGTTGGCATAGACTTCTCTGTTGGCGGGAGTTTTGGGGCATCGGAATCTACAGCGTGGAAGAGAAGTGGCGTGGCATACACTGCATTGCAATATGGTTTTGCTTGATGGAGACGGATTTTTTGTTGTATTGGTCGTGGGCAGCGGGTAACGTGATGCGCGGCATTGAGACGTGTTTTCATAAATGTCCATTCACAGATGCGCCTGTTCTAGTTTGCTGATTATTATTTACATTGATCGTTTTCAGTTTCTTTTTGCTTGGATACGTCGTTTCTTTGTTTTGTGACTCATTGCTATTGTATATTATTGCTTTTATCGGTTTCATTGTAATAGTACTTTAAGAATCGTCTTCAATGTATTTTGTTCGGTTAGACTACTATGTTGATTGTTCAAATCTATGGATGCAGGGAAAAAGATCTTAATGTTTGTTGTAATGCGTTCTTGATATTTAGTATAGTTTTAAATTTCAGTTTGCTTGTAGCAGCATTTTGTTTGTCTGCATCTTCATCACTTATTTCTTAAAGCAGTTTCTATACTTCATTCTCTGATTGTACTATTATGTAGAAGTATGGCACTATATTCATTCATTTTTTTTCTTTACTATAGGATGCTCATTGGTTTTGTTCAAAAATTCTAATAATTTCTTCCAAGACGAGTTATTTTTTCAAATTAATGATCTTGTAGTGCATGAGATGGTGATAATTTTGTTCGTACATCATATGATTTGTCCCTTTTGATAAGTGCTTGGGTCTATTTTTTAGATCACTATGTTGAGATGTATGTTTTGGGTATCTATTCCAAATTTGAGATTATTTATGGATGTTGTATAGGAAAGATATTACGGTTTATGGCTTCTGGAATGCTACTTTTATATGGAGTTTATGTATGATGGATGTAGAAATCATCGTGGTGGTCCTAATGAGTAGGAATATAGACGCATTTTCATTGATTAATTTTGGGTACGTACTGAAAGGAAGAACTTAATATAGAAAAAAGTGAATGCGCTACGTCATTGACATTAGGGGTTTTTTGGTATTGCGGTATTATTCTTTGTTTATGCTCATAATGCATGGGAAAATAATTTGGTCCTATATGATGGCATTATAGGCATGCACTAGATTGAATAAATTTTTATATTTACTCTGAATTAGGTGCTGTTGTTATGGATCTGTATTATTTAGTTTAAGTAGTTTCATGAGTGTCAGTATAATATAGAGTAAAACTGTTATTTTATGCTTGTCTCATATTCTACACAGTATGTATGATTTTTGGACATTTCCGAATTTCTCTAGGTATATTTTCATTTTTTGAGTATGATAATTTTTAATTTGTTATCTCCTTAGGAAAATGATGCTTGATTGGTGCCGTTAAGTTGATACTTTTCGGATGCATATTATCGCTTTTAATGCCTATATGATTGCATGAGAATTTACAAACCTCATACTTTGTGTGCTTGTATTAAGCGTAAAGCCACTTCTGCTATATTCATATACATTTTCAATATTTGTGCATTAAGTAAAATACGTATTTACTACATTTTAAATATGCTAGATTTATCATCATAGGGATTGTCGGGTATGCTCACTGACATATTCAAGTCTTATTTTCACATAAGTAAAATATATTCTTGTTGAGTTTTTTCTTATCAGAATTTTTTTCTGCTGGATGCTTGGTTGATTTTTTTTAGGTTTGAAGAAGATCTAATTAGTTTTCAACATAAAGGGTTTGTTTTGGGTTGGCGCACTGCTACTATAGATCACTTAGGCTAATGTTTATGTAAGATAGTTCGGTATAGATAACGATGTGTGGAAGCATATGAGTTTATGGTAGGCTATTTTTAGATCGATCTCATCGTATCTTGTATAGACAAGTAGCATATGTTATAAAGTGTTCTTGATAAGGATGGTCACGAGTCATTGTAGGATGTTAAGATATGATCATTACTTTCAGGAGGTGTTTGTCTGCTGGTAATTTGATGAACAGATGTATACTTGAGTTGAATGAACTAATGAGGGGTTTTTTTTTGCCTCTCATTAGATATTTTTGAATGGTAGAATTGGGTGTTTGATACTTGGGAGTTTCGGATATGCTAGGAATGTTTAGGTTTTTTTTTGGTTTATTGTTTGTGGTATTTGTTTACTTGAGCAGTGTTAGATTAGTTGTTAAAATAAAAAGATTGTGTTTCTTTCTAATAGAAATAATTTATTGAGTAATGCTATTTTTTGTTATATATATAAATAAATTTTCATACAATTTACAGGACATCTAATATATGGGTTGATATATTTATGAATTCTATAGCATATTGAAGGTTTATTCAGCTGCACTATTTCTGCTTTAGGACCATACAAATGTATAGTAAGTCCTCTCACGTCTTTTTTAATGTTTATTATACAATTTATATAGCAATTCAATATCCTCAGCATATAATTGTAGCTTATGTCCCCTTCACTCTAGTGTGAACTGTTGACGTTTCAATTCGAATTTCGTTTTGGTTGCATTTTATGAGAATAGTATGTTCCTTGATGAATTACTGGTGAGGATTTCCCGATACATTCTAATAGCGCCGGCCACCAGTTGGCTCTAATTTTGTTTGGACTATTTATACTACCCGATGCTATGAATTATTACTTTGTCGTATGTATGCGAGACTGCAGGAGTATGTACTGTTTTATTAGTTTAAAAATATTTCTTGTCTCTTGATCGTATGAATGACAAATGCATGTATCAGTGCCTGATGTCGTATTAGAGTTGGACCATTCACATATTTGGTAGTGTATTCCATGTTCATTAGATACTTTCTCGCCCATATTACCATATTTAAGCATATAATTCTCGATTCGTATTCGGTGTTCAGGAAAAATATCACGGTACACTTCCATGAAGAATAGGATAACCATTGTAATAGATCTTATCGCGGTGAAAGTGTATTGACCTATGTTTTCCTAGTTTTCTTGACGTCGTTTACGTTGGTTTGCTGAATTTTAAAAACCTCATAATAATCCGTAGAATTATATGTGTTCTAGTGATAGAAAAAACGACGTGCTGCATTTAAGTTAACATACATTCATGTCCTAGTTTGTACAGTGCAGCTAAGATGAGGGTCTGTTTCTCAATATTAAATTTCAGTATTTTATAGACTCAAGAGATTATACTTGATTTCAAAGCCTTTCACAATAGTTTGTAGTTTACCAAGTCTCAATTTCCAATTTCCTTATAAATAATTCCTTTAAGTGAAGTAAAACATTGTTTATAGGGTTTTTAGTATTTTATTTCATCACATGGAAAATTAGATCGTTACATAGTACTGGTATTTCATAGAAAAGCCTAGAGTAGTTTATATTTACAAATGATGTTTGAGTTGGAGTGAAGAAGTCGTTGATATCCAGTTTAAGTACGCTTTTTTCTCTGCATCTTGCACACTATTGGTCATAGTATTCCTTCACACAATCGGTAAGCAAATTGTTGTATTGCATGACAATGTTGAAAAAATCCATCAAGATGAAAAGCGTGAAGAGCTCGGGATGTTTAAGTATTAATCTCTCTCCTCCAATAGGTATGTAGAAGAGTTCAAGAAGTCCAAGCTGATTTGCAGGGAACTCATCTACTCTATCCTTGAGATCAATGAGGTATTGGCGAAGTGAAGTCCATTGACTGTTATCTAACTCCAACTGATTTTGTCCACTGCATCGGAAGATTATTTTCGCTTGAAATTTCAGCGGGTCAAATCCAAGTATTACTTTGCTTTTGTGGAGGCCTTCATCAAGATAGTATGTATAGTTCAGCAAGAGGTTTTTCTCATAGATTCGCTGTTTCTCTCGATTCTTTTTTAGTTTCTTCTCTTTCTTGTTCACTTTTCTGGCTGAAGTAGCCTTATCAGTCTGGCTGGCCTTTTCATGCTTCTGACTGACTGACGAAGTTACTGGATCTGCTCCGTTCATTTTAAATGACTGCTTCTAGTAGTAAAACTAAAGATGTATATTTTGTTACACCAGCATATATATTCACTTCTCCGCATTTACGGATGGAGTGGGGGGCAAGTTCAATATGTGATGATGATTCTATTGCATAAGTAAACATGTTTAGCCCTTGAATGCTGTAATGTTGCTTACTCTCATGATTTGAATTCAAAGATAAGAAAGTGCTATGGAGCTAAGATTTGAACCACCAAGCTAACAGGAGTAGGAGTCAGTAACAGGAAATGACACTTTGCTCCGTATGTCCTTTAGAATTTTTAGGAGTACTGCTGGGCTACAATAGATTGCTTCTTGGCTAATTAGCTGTCTTTTTATCTGTTAAACTATCTATTTAGCTGTCACTGTTGCTGATGAGCTGTCTATCTTATGTGTAATGCTGTCTTTTAAGCCGATTCCCTGTCTGTTTAGCTGATATGCTATCCTCTTGAGCTGTCTATTTAGCTGTCACTTTTGCTGATGAGCTGCTTATTATTTGTATAATGCTGTCTATGCAGCTGTCTATTTAGCTGATGCCCTGTCTGTTTAGTTGTTATGCTGTTCTGCTGAGCTAACCGTTTAGCTGATAAACCCGTCTATTTAGATGGTAAGTTGTCTATGTAGCTTTCTTTTTAGCTGATGCCCTGTCTGCTTAGTTGATATGCTATCTCTTTAGCTGTCTGTATAGCTATCTTTAGTTAATAAGTTGAGCGTTTGACCTTACGTGCTATCTGTCATTCGGTAAATTCATTTGATTGTTGGTAATTATCTACCCATAAAAAAATTCTTACTTTCCATACAGTTGCAGTCAGCTTTTTTTTACATTTACTTTAAATGTCATATGCTCATCACGATTTACGTTAGGCCTATTGGGTTACCAAGACTGCATGTTGATCATCTTCCAAGTTATTCGTAGGCATACATGGGTCAGACAAGATTCTTCACGTCTATGTTGCTCTTCTGATGAACAAATCTTGATTAGGAGCAAGCCATTGTTATTTGCTCGAGAGTTGATTGATCTTATTTCACACTGATGCATTCTTCATAAGAATGAGTCAAGTCACCATTCTTTTTTTATCTGCGTCAGTTTTTCTCTTGACCTCTGTCTATCTAATCTATAGGATCCTCTTTCTACAGCAATTCGATTTCAGTTCTCTAGGTTTTCATGTCTTCATAGGATTTACGGCCTATGGGACCCTTATTGCCCACTATAATGTTCCATTGCATTGAAATTATGTTGCTACACTTATGAACTCATCCAATATGCCCAAAAATCATATGATCCCATGGATCAACCATTTGAATCATTTTGTAAAGCACAAACTTGTTGAATAAATCTCTACTTCATGCAAACCATTGCTAGGGCCTTAACATGAATTAGTTCAGCCTGTTGCTTAGTCGATGTATTAAGGGTTTATAGTGGAACTTATTAAGTATATTGAATCATCTTGGCGTTCTCATGTATGATCAACCCTTTTGGATTATCCGGGATATGCTATGACTGGAACGATTTTTTCCCTATCATTTAACAATTGAGTAAAATTTTGATACCTCCAACCGACTAAAAATCTGTCATTGATCCATTTTCAGAAGATGTTTGAATGGTTTGGAAGACTTGAGGCTGCATCATTATTCACAACCTGTGAAATGATTAAATATCATGGACAAATGTGTCTACATATGTACATTATAATAGCTATCGAATGTTTATGTATTAGTATCATATGATCGACTGGTCTCTTTATCATGCAAAGAGGGTTATCCACAATCACCGATCAGTTAAGCCGTCTGATACGATCATGAGTTGCCTGTTCAGCAGTTGAAATTTGGTCAACTTCACACCAATATGTTGTCTCTTTCGCACCTGCTAACCCAATTTCCTGACGAACTCAAGGTAGCCTTCTCTTTCACACCTACAACTCGAGTTGATTGGTGAGCAGAAGGTGGTGAAGGGCCTTACAGGGCTTCTACCCAGCCTGCTCCGTGGCATGCATGCATGATGATCCTCGCAGAGATGCAGAATAACCTTCTACCTAGCCTACCTCATTGCCACGCAGGCATCATGACCCATCATCATGCATTATGACGCGTCATAACGCATGATGACCGGTCATTGATGCCTGCGTGGCAATGAGGTAGGCTAGGTAGAAGGTTATTCTGCATCTCTGCGAAGATCGTCATGCATGCATGCCACGGGACAGGCTGGGTAGAAGCCCTGTAAGACCCTTCACCACCTTCTGCTCACCAATCAACTCGAGTTGTAGGTGTGAAAGAGAAGGCTACCTTGAGTTCGTCAGGAAATTGGGTTAGCAGGTGCGAAAGAGACAACATATTGGTGTGAAGTTGACCAAATTTCAACTGCTGAACAGGCAACTCATGATCGTATCAGACGGCTCAACTGATCGGTGATTGTGGATAACCCTCTTTGCATGATAAAGAGACCAGTCGATCATATGATACTAATACATAGACATTTGATAGCTATTATAATGTACATATGTAGACACATTTGTCCATGATATTTAATCATTTCACAGGTTGTGAATAATGATGCAGCCTCAAGTCTTCCAAACCATTCAAACATCTTCTGAAAATGGATCAATGACAGATTTTTAGTCGGTTGGAGGTATCAAAATTTTACTCAATTGTTAAATGATAGGGAAAAAATCGTTCCAGTCATAGCATATCCCGGATAATCCAAAAGGGTTGATCATACATGAGAACGCCAAGATGATTCAATATACTTAATAAGTTCCACTATAAACCCTTAATACATCGACTAAGCAACAGGCTGAACTAATTCATGTTAAGGCCCTAGCAATGGTTTGCATGAAGTAGAGATTTATTCAACAAGTTTGTGCTTTACAAAATGATTCAAATGGTTGATCCATGGGATCATATGATTTTTGGGCATACTGGATGAGTTCATAAGTGTAGCAACATAATTTCAATGCAATGGAACATTATAGTGGGCAATAAGGGTCCCATAGGCCGTAAATCCTATGAAGACATGAAAACCTAGAGAACTGAAATCGAATTGCTGTAGAAAGAGGATCTTATAGATTAGATAGACAGAGGTCAAGAGAAAAACTGACGCAGATAAAAAAAGAATGGTGACTTGACTCATTCTTATGAAGAATGCATCAGTGTGAAATAAGATCAATCAACTCTCGAGCAAATAACAATGGCTTGCTCCTAATCAAGATTTGTTCATCAGAAGAGCAACATAGACGTGAAGAATCTTGTCTGACCCATGTATGCCTACGAATAACTTGGAAGATGATCAACATGCAGTCTTGGTAACCCAATAGGCCTAACGTAAATCGTGATGAGCATATGACATTTAAAGTAAATGTAAAAAAAAGCTGACTGCAACTGTATGGAAAGTAAGAATTTTTTTATGGGTAGATAATTACCAACAATCAAATGAATTTACCGAATGACAGATAGCACGTAAGGTCAAACGCTCAACTTATTAACTAAAGATAGCTATACAGACAGCTAAAGAGATAGCATATCAACTAAGCAGACAGGGCATCAGCTAAAAAGAAAGCTACATAGACAACTTACCATCTAAATAGACGGGTTTATCAGCTAAACGGTTAGCTCAGCAGAACAGCATAACAACTAAACAGACAGGGCATCAGCTAAATAGACAGCTGCATAGACAGCATTATACAAATAATAAGCAGCTCATCAGCAAAAGTGACAGCTAAATAGACAGCTCAAGAGGATAGCATATCAGCTAAACAGACAGGGAATCGGCTTAAAAGACAGCATTACACATAAGATAGACAGCTCATCAGCAACAGTGACAGCTAAATAGATAGTTTAACAGATAAAAAGACAGCTAATTAGCCAAGAAGCAATCTATTGTAGCCCAGCAGTACTCCTAAAAATTCTAAAGGACATACGGAGCAAAGTGTCATTTCCTGTTACTGACTCCTACTCCTGTTAGCTTGGTGGTTCAAATCTTAGCTCCATAGCACTTTCTTATCTTTGAATTCAAATCATGAGAGTAAGCAACATTACAGCATTCAAGGGCTAGACATGTTTACTTATGCAATAGAATCATCATCACATATTGAACTTGCCCCCCACTCCATCCGTAAATGCAGAGAAGTGAATATATATGCTGGTGTAACAAAATATACATCTTTAGTTTTACTACTAGAAGCAGTCATTTAAAATGAACGGAGCAGATCCAGTAACTTCGTCAGTCAGTCAGAAGCATGAAAAGGCCAGCCAGACTGATAAGGCTACTTCAGCCAGAAAAGTGAACAAGAAAGAGAAGAAACTAAAAAAGAATCGAGAAAAACAGCGAATCTATGAGAAAAACCTCTTGCTGAACTATACATACTATCTTGATGAAGGCCTCCACAAAAGCAAAGTAATACTTGGATTTGACCCGCTGAAATTTCAAGCGAAAATAATCTTCCGATGCAGTGGACAAAATCAGTTGGAGTTAGATAACAGTCAATGGACTTCACTTCGCCAATACCTCATTGATCTCAAGGATAGAGTAGATGAGTTCCCTGCAAATCAGCTTGGACTTCTTGAACTCTTCTACATACCTATTGGAGGAGAGAGACTAATACTTAAACATCCCGAGCTCTTCACGCTTTTCATCTTGATGGATTTTTTCAACATTGTCATGCAATACAACAATTTGCTTACCGATTGTGTGAAGGAATACTATGACCAATAGTGTGCAAGATGCAGAGAAAAAAGCGTACTTAAACTGGATATCAACGACTTCTTCACTCCAACTCAAACATCATTTGTAAATATAAACTACTCTAGGCTTTTCTATGAAATACCAGTACTATGTAACGATCTAATTTTCCATGTGATGAAATAAAATACTAAAAACCCTATAAACAATGTTTTACTTCACTTAAAGGAATTATTTATAAGGAAATTGGAAATTGAGACTTGGTAAACTACAAACTATTGTGAAAGGCTTTGAAATCAAGTATAATCTCTTGAGTCTATAAAATACTGAAATTTAATATTGAGAAACAGACCCTCATCTTAGCTGCACTGTACAAACTAGGACATGAATGTATGTTAACTTAAATGCAGCACGTCGTTTTTTCTATCACTAGAACACATATAATTCTACGGATTATTATGAGGTTTTTAAAATTCAGCAAACCAACGTAAACGACGTCAAGAAAACTAGGAAAACATAGGTCAATACACTTTCACCGCGATAAGATCTATTACAATGGTTATCCTATACTTCATGGAAGTGTACCGTGATATTTTTCCTGAACACCGAATACGAATCGAGAATTATATGCTTAAATATGGTAATATGGGCGAGAAAGTATCTAATGAACATGGAATACACTACCAAATATGTGAATGGTCCAACTCTAATACGACATCAGGCACTGATACATGCATTTGTCATTCATACGATCAAGAGACAAGAAATATTTTTAAACTAATAAAACAGTACATACTCCTGCAGTCTCGCATACATACGACAAAGTAATAATTCATAGCATCGGGTAGTATAAATAGTCCAAACAAAATTAGAGCCAACTGGTGGCCGGCGCTATTAGAATGTATCGGGAAATCCTCACCAGTAATTCATCAAGGAACATACTATTCTCATAAAATGCAACCAAAACGAAATTCGAATTGAAACGTCAACAGTTCACACTAGAGTGAAGGGGACATAAGCTACAATTATATGCTGAGGATATTGAATTGCTATATAAATTGTATAATAAACATTAAAAAAGACGTGAGAGGACTTACTATACATTTGTATGGTCCTAAAGCAGAAATAGTGCAGCTGAATAAACCTTCAATATGCTATAGAATTCATAAATATATCAACCCATATATTAGATGCCCTGTAAATTGTATGAAAATTTATTTATATATATAACAAAAAATAGCATTACTCAATAAATTATTTCTATTAGAAAGAAACACAATCTTTTTATTTTAACAACTAACCTAACACTGCTCAAGTAAACAAATACCACAAACAATAAACCAAAAAAAAACCTAAACATTCCTAGCATATCCGAAACTCCCAAGTATCAAACACCCAATTCTACCATTCAAAAATATCTAATGAGAGGCAAAAAAAAACCCCTCATTAGTTCATTCAACTCAAGTATACATCTGTTCATCAAATTACCAGCAGACAAACACCTCCTGAAAGTAATGATCATATCTTAACATCCTACAATGACTCGTGACCATCCTTATCAAGAACACTTTATAACATATGCTACTTGTCTATACAAGATACGATGAGATCGATCTAAAAATAGCCTACCATAAACTCATATGCTTCCACACATCGTTATCTATACCGAACTATCTTACATAAACATTAGCCTAAGTGATCTATAGTAGCAGTGCGCCAACCCAAAACAAACCCTTTATGTTGAAAACTAATTAGATCTTCTTCAAACCTAAAAAAAATCAACCAAGCATCCAGCAGAAAAAAATTCTGATAAGAAAAAACTCAACAAGAATATATTTTACTTATGTGAAAATAAGACTTGAATATGTCAGTGAGCATACCCGACAATCCCTATGATGATAAATCTAGCATATTTAAAATGTAGTAAATACGTATTTTACTTAATGCACAAATATTGAAAATGTATATGAATATAGCAGAAGTGGCTTTACGCTTAATACAAGCACACAAAGTATGAGGTTTGTAAATTCTCATGCAATCATATAGGCATTAAAAGCGATAATCTGCATCCGAAAAGTATCAACTTAACGGCACCATTCAAGCATCATTTTCCTAAGGAGATAACAAATTAAAAATTATCATACTCAAAAAATGAAAATATACCTAGAGAAATTCGGAAATGTCCAAAAATCATACATACTGTGTAGAATATGAGACAAGCATAAAGTAACAGTTTTACTCTATATTATACTGACACTCATGAAACTACTTAAACTAAATAATACAGATCCATAATAACAGCACCTAATTCAGAGTAAATATAAAAATTTATTCAATCTAGTGCATGCCTATAATGCCATCATATAGGACCAAATTATTTTCCCATGCATTATGAGCATAAACAAAGAATAATACCGTAATACCAAAAAACCCCTAATGTCAATGACCTAGCGCATTCACTTTTTTCTATATTAGGTTCTTCCTTTCAGTACGTACCCAAAATTAATCAATGAAAATGCGTCTATATTCCTACTCATTAGGACCACCACGATGATTTCTACATCCATCATACATAAACTCCATATAAAAGTAGCATTCCAGAAGCCATAAACCGTAATATCTTTCCTATACAACATCCATAAATAATCTCAAATTTGGAATAGATACCCAAAACATACATCTCAACATAGTGATCTAAAAAATAGACCCAAGCACTTATTAAAAGGGACAAATCATATGATGTACGAACAAAATTATCACCATCTCATGCACTACAAGATCATTAATTTGAAAAAATAACTCGTCTTGGAAGAAATTATTAGAATTTTTGAACAAAACCAATGAGCATCCTATAGTAAAGAAAAAAAATGAATGAATATAGTGCCATACTTCTACATAATAGTACAATCAGAGAATGAAGTATAGAAACTGCTTTAAGAAATAAGTGATGAAGATGCAGACAAACAAAATGCTGCTACAAGCAAACTGAAATTTAAAACTATACTAAATATCAAGAACGCATTACAACAAACATTAAGATCTTTTTCCCTGCATCCATAGATTTGAACAATCAACATAGTAGTCTAACCGAACAAAATACATTGAAGACGATTCTTAAAGTACTATTACAATGAAACCGATAAAAGCAATAATATACAATAGCAATGAGTCACAAAACAAAGAAACGACGTATCCAAGCAAAAAGAAACTGAAAACGATCAATGTAAATAATAATCAGCAAACTAGAACAGGCGCATCTGTGAATGGACATTTATGAAAACACGTCTCAATGCCGCGCATCACGTTACCCGCTGCCCACGACCAATACAACAAAAAATCCGTCTCCATCAAGCAAAACCATATTGCAATGCAGTGTATGCCACGCCACTTCTCTTCCACGCTGTAGATTCCGATGCCCTAAAACTCCCGCCAACAGAGAAGTCTATGCGAACGAAACACTACACTTAGCAAGCAAACTCACTTGCACATGCCACGCATCCCCGAGGACAATTTCCATGCCTTACAGCATTCACCGCCGAACAAATCTACACCCCAATCACGATTCTCCAAAAGCGACGCAAATCATTCCAAATCGCCGACAAGGCCGTCCATACTTAAAGACAGGCAAACTTTGATGAGAAACGCGGGAACTTAACCACGAGACAAGTTTCTACGGCTCATAACATCCGCCTCGGTGGAAACAAGCGACGCGCATCACATCTACAATACCGTCCACATACATCAATCGATGGGGAACGCGCACCTTAAGCAAGCACTCACAGATTAAATTCTCACGCCTTAGAACACCCGTCGAAAGGCAAGCCCGTCGCCCATCCATAATACATCCCGCACAACTACTCGTGTTTTAAAAACTTCCGGCACGGCTAGCATGATCAAGCGAATCGGCCATTTCCACACGCGGCCGTCTATCCTTAGCCAAAGACACCAATCGCTGCAACGCGTTCCCTATCCAAGCGCCCATGAAGTAAATTCCCACGCCTTAGAATACGCGCTGACGGGCACGTCCATCAGCCATCAGTATCGCAGTCATCCGTCTATACAAACGCCCGGCGTCACCACGCAGCCAATCGCACCATAAAAAACGTTCAGCACGCCTAACGTGATCAAGTAAATCGTTCGACCCGGAAGCCTCTCAGTAGTGAGATACGCTAGAAATTATCAAGCCCTATAAGCAGTAAACCTATGGCCCAGAGCACCACCTATCCATAGAGCTTCCCTAATTGATCAACAACCCTAATACTACAAGCTATCAACTCTAGACATGGACCTCCTAACATATACATTAAATTAGTCATGGCAAAAAACTATCTACCGCTAGAAGCGTTAAAGACCCGAGAAGCACTTCCACTAAAGATTATAACAACTATGAATAAAAAAACTACTCGAAGACTAGAAGCAATGAATATATGAAAAATCCTTCCACTATAGATGAATAACAACCATGAATAGTATAATTATCTACTTCTAAAAGCGTCAAGGCTTAAAACACAAATATTAACGCTATGTAAACACATGCTGAGAAATCTAGGTCTTTAATCTATTAACTGAAAACACGGGACTAATCTAGACAGAAATCAACTTTTCAGTTCCACTATTAACCGCTGGAGGCTACTAAGACCCAGAACACTTGCCTACCTAACCAAGATACAGATGTATATTTACCTTAGACCCATACCTTCTCACCCCCCGGCATTCACTTATACCAAACTGATACACATATCTAAGGCCCACACCTACACAAATCTGATACATACACCCATATACCTAAGATCCACACCCTCCCCGGTAACCGCACAAGAGATCCACACCTATTCCGGGCTCATACCTTCTTATCCCAGGCACCCAACTATACCAGTCTTATACACATTTCCACATACCTAAGGCCCACATCTACACTAATCCGATACACATATCCCCTTACCCTAGATCCATACCCTCACCGCAACCATCCAAGACATCCACACATATCCCGGACACACACCTTCTTATCTCAGGCATCCACCGATACCACCCTAATATACACACCCATCCACCCAAGACACTCACCCTCGACAACATTTGAAGTTTGTATGGAAAATTTGATTTAGAACATACAAACTACCCCTACTGAAATCGAATTAAAAGCGACCACTCACCAGTTCTGATTTGAAGAGCCATTTGCACAGAAACTCTACATGGTTCCGTCAAAAGCTTCTAATGAATTCGCCCCACAGTGCTGTATACTCGGGCACCTCAGCTCCACTATTCCTGTCTTAATCGCAGCAACTACAGTATAGGACATCAATCGGCCAATGTGATTTAGTTAATTAAATGTGGACATAGGTCATCAATTTTTCCCCAAACTTCCATTATGTAATTTCAGTCAAGCTCACAACATTCTCACAATCGAAATTCATCAACAAACAATCTGTATCGTCAAATATCCTCCCAAAACATATACGAGTATTGCTTCTCTCAGGAAAACACTTTGCTATACACAAAATGATTTGACTTTCCCGTCGTGAAACAAAACACCATTAAAAAACGAAATCGTTGCGAAGCAGCAAGGGGTAAAGGAACCAACATATACCATATTCTTCATTTGAATTTCGCTCGAGATTTTTCACATCAGTTCTTCAAATTGCACTGCATTTGTTTTCCCAACAATGTCACTTTCACTTGTTAGAATGAAGTATCAAAAGAACTGGGATAAAACCAAAAATTCAACTTCAAATTGATTTCAAGAGGGGGGGTGTCGAGATCCTTTATGCGGAACGGAAGACAAATGGGGCCGCAAATTTTCACTTTCGAAAGGTGCTTCCGAACACGTCTCGCAGCCTAATAAAATTTGTAAATAGTGGTCAGTCTGTTGGTTGTTGGCTTGTTTGCAATATTCGTTATAAAGACAGACAGACAAATATATAGTTTAAATCTGATGTCAATATTCCGTAAGTTTATGGTTCGATGCTTGCTGATGAAGTTTAATAATGAACTGTGAGGAGTCCCATCATCCCATCGAACAACATTTCGCCAATTCATCCAGGGTTCTTCATGATCTTCCGTCGTAAGCAAACAAAATTTTCCTTCGGAGCACTATTCCGCAGGGGAGTGGCAATTTATTGGAGTTAAAAGGGAGAATCACTGGGGATTGTTTTAATTTACACTTATGATTTTAATACCCGGTCTTTGCATGGTTTTAACGGCAGTTTTACCAATACTTTTCATACCGAACCTATTTTGCACCGCGGCCGTGTGGGTAGATAGAGAATATCAGTTCTAGGCCACTTTTCCCATACAAACTTCAAATGTTGTCGAGGGTGTGCGTCTCGGATGTGTAGGAGCGTGTATTAGGGTGGCACATGTAGGTGTCTGAGATAAGAAGGTGTGTGTCTGGGATATGTGTGGAAGTCATGGGTAGTTGCGGCGAGGGTGTGTGTCAAGGGTATGTGGATATGTGTATCAGATTAGTGTAGATGAGGGCCTTAGGTATGTGGATATGTGTATAAGATTGGTATAGGTGGGTGCCAGGGATGAGAAGGTATGGTTCTTAGGTAAATATACATCTGTGTCTTGGTTAAGTGGGTAAGTGCTCCGGGTCTTAGTGCCCTCTAGCGGTTAATAGTGGAACTAGTCTTGCTGGTTGCAATCTTGAATAGACATATGTCTTTATATTACATCCTTTACAGCCTGTGATTGGTTCCCAGTCTCCCATACAAAGTAAAAAGTTGATACCTTTCTAGGATAGTCCTAAGTATTTCAATTAAAAGATTAAAGACCTAGATTTCTCAGCGTGTGTTTATATAGGTTTAATATAAATGTTTGAAATTAAGAGCCTTTGACGCTTTTAACCGATAGATAATTATACTATCAATGTTTTTTATTCATCTGGATGGATTTCCTATATATTCATTGCTTCAAGTCTTGTCTTAGTTGAACAATAATAATCTTTAGAGCTTACATATAAATTTTATTTATTCATCCATTCATTTAATTATTTGAATTTTTGTCATTACGAAGAGAATACGGATATCAATTCATAAATATTCCCATGATATTTTTTTATCAATTTCCAAAGTCCATGTCGTAAAAAGGTCAAGATACTTGAACCCATAAATCATTTACATGGCCATCTACATCCTACAGACGATCCTCTACAATCTCAAGTACCTTCCGCAGCGTTTTTTTCTTATCGCATGCACTTGCATGCATCCATATGTGACATATATTCTTGAGGATGTTTTTTTCACACGTGATATGGAGTGAGTTGATCTTTTCCATGTTACGGAAAGGCTATTAGTACTTATGGTGAAATTGTATTATGTGATAATTGGGCATCTTATTGATGAGAATAGAAGCTAGCCAAGTGAGATAAGCGCATGGTGATGACAGGCGCATGATTTATGAGGTGTCGCTTATGGTAATCCCTATGATGGGAACATTGGGTAGTGTATGCATGTTACTTGATATATGTGGAAATTTGAGTATGAGAATTTTGAATGTTAGAAACAATGAATGTATGGAATGTGTTAAGAAATAAAGTCATTATGGGTGATAATTAATGGAGCATTTTGGTTTTTTGTACCCGTTGATGTTTTAGACGTATGGAAAAGAGCATAGTGTATATGATCCAGAGTGTATGACAATATTTTTTGGTGAGAATTTATGACGTTTCGTCTGCAGTGATGCTTAAGCATGGCATTAGAAATTCTAGGTTGCCATTAAATCATGACAGGAGCATGCTATTAATTTATAATTTATGGCTTTGGGAGAGTATAAAAGGGAAGCTGAAGGATTATTGAAATCAATTCTGATCTAGCTCATCTCTGCGACTAAACAACGCTAGAGTTTAGATCGGAATTAACTTTGCGAAGTTATTTTTGCAACTATAGTGATTACGGCGTAGTGGACACGAATAATTTTCGGTCCTCGCCACTCTATCTGCGGACTATCCACTTGGTTAGGAAATTTTATTGAAAACAGCGATTCTTAGGAAAATATAAAGCAATCATGGCGTAGTGAGCACGAATAATTTTCGCTCCTCGCCACTCTATCGGCGAAATATTCAAAATTTTTATTAGGCTCCTTATACTACGCCACCATCTTCGGGAAAAGCGAATGGTTTGCGCATAGGAGCAAAAAAGTCCAGTTAAATACATTTCTACGCAGGAGCAATAAAGTATTTGGACAACAAATCTCCAGTTTGAAGATTTCTATCGATTGAGGACAACCAACCTCTTTTTGTCAGCTTCATACGATTAAAAAGTCAGGTTCAACACCTTTCTACGCGATGTTGAAGTTAGTCAACAATTTTTCAAGAGCCATTTGAGGAGTAATGAGCATAAAAAAATGCATCCCAAATCAATAGTGGTGATCAGGGAAAAGTGAGGAAAATTTCACAAGCATTTGCTACTCGAATAGCAACGTACCATATCATTAACAAAAATACGAAATTATGTATTGAAGAATTTTTAAAAAATGAGAGCCATTGTTTCAAAGATCTTATTAGTGCTCAACTTCACGAGCTCACAGCTGTAAAAGTCAATTTAGAACTTTTTGCTGTTTTTAAAAAATTTGATTTAAGTAGCCAGAATGATATAAGCGATTTAAAATCATTCAATACAAAGAATGCGATTATTACCAGGGGTTGCGACCTTGAATATGTTTACAAAGATTTTTGTGCTGTTATCGTGAAAAAAAGTGAGGAATTTCAAGAGAGGGATAGTGGCTGGGCATTCCAACAGGTCCTTTACTTACAGATTAACATACATAAGTATACACCCTCCCATGGAGGATCTTATCTACCTCTACCAAAAGATGTGTTTTCAAAAAAGCATGCGTGAATGTAAAAAATCCCTATGATACATATTTTGCATGATCTATTGTATCTGCTCTTCATCCCGCTGAACAACATTGTTACCATGTTAGCTCTTATCCCCATTACTCAACTGTTTTGAACTTGGCTGGTATTACGCTCCCTATTTCTTTCAAAGAGATTCCCATTTTCGAGGAAAAAAATAATATGAGCGTAAATGTCTATGGCTAGAAAAAGGGGCCTATTGAGGGTCCATTATACTTTCCAAAAACAGACAAGCTTCTAGAAAACATATAAACTTGCTTTATGTGGAAAATGAAATAGGTACCATAGGACATTATTGCTGGATAAAAAATTTAAGTCGCCTTGTGAATAGTGCCATGAGTACAGATGGTCGCATATCTTACCTCTGTGATGGGTGCCTTATTAAATTCACCAGCATTGAGCGATATAATGAGCATATCAAACATGATTGTAATAAGATCCATACAATTTTACCATCAGAAGAGGAAAAATATTTTAAGTTTAAAAATGTAGGAAGGCAGATAAAAGTACCATTTATAGTCTATGCTGGATTTGAAGCATTACTGCAACCAATAGAATCATGTTCTTCAGACTACTCACGTTCATGTGCCATATAGCTTTGCATATTATATAAAGTGCAGCTATGATCCATCCTTGAATAAATTAGAAATTTTCAGAGGCAGTGATTGCCCCAAGGTTTTCCTAAGTAGGATGCAGGAAGATTTAAAACGTATATTTAGGATCTTAAAGGTGCACAAGCCCTTGCAATTGTCTGATGAGGAACAAGAAGAGTTTTTAAATGCAGGATCTTGTTATATTTGTGATGAAAAGTTTGACTCAGAAATCCGGAAAGTAAGAGATCATTGTCATTTGACAGGAGTCTTTAGAGGTGCAGCTTGTAACAAATGTAATATTCTATATAGAGTTCCCGAATTCATACATATAGTCTTCCATAATCTTAGTGGATATGATGCTCATTTTATATTTCAGAACTTTGGAGGAGATTCTGATAACATTGAAGTTATTCCTAAAAATAAGGAAAATAGATTGGATTTTCCAAATACATGAGGGTTGATGATGGAACAATATCATTAAGATTTATTGATTCTTATCGTTTCATGGGCTGCAGTTTAGACAAACTTGCTAAGAATTTAACTTCAGATAAATTTCTCGAGACTAAAAGGTATCATTCCGACGATAGTTTGTTCAACCTCGTGGTAAGAAAGGGGGTTTTCCCATACGAGTATATAGATTCCTTCGCCAAACTTGATGAAACATGTTTGCCCACCAAATCATTCTTTCACAGTACACTACAAAATAGTGGTATCAGTGATGAAGAGTATAAGCATGCTCAAAATGTATGGGAAAATTTCAATTGTCATACACTGGGTCGGTACTCTGATATTTATTTAATAACAGATGTGCTCCTATTAACAGATATATTTGAAGAATTTAGAAATGTATGCCAACAAATTTATGGACTAGTTCCAGCTCATTATTTTACGGCCCCTTCACTCAGCTGGGATAGTATGCTCGAAAGCACTAAAGTTGAGCTCGAATTGCTAGCAGATATAGATATGTACAATTTTGTGAAGCAGGGAATTAGAGGAGGACTCTGTCAATGCACTAAAATATATTCAAAGGCAAACAATAAATATATAACTTCATACAACCCTGGTCTTGAGAATAACTATACTCTGTATATTGATGCACATAACCTATATGGTTGGGTAATGAGTCAATATTTACCCATCAATGGTTTTCGCTGGCTAAGCAATGAGGAAATCCAATGTTTAGATGTTCTGAATGTTGATGACACGCTTCTAAGGGGTTAATTTTATCCGTTGATTTAGATTATCCAGAAGACCTCCATGAGCTACACAATGATCTTCCGTTTTGCCCCGAAAGTCGGATCCCATCTCTTGAAACATCTAAATGTAAGAAACTGATCGCAACGAAATCAAATAAACGTAATTACATTATCCACTATAGAAATTTAAAACAGAATATAGGTGCAGGACTGATATTAGTACATCGTGCAATAGAGTTTAGTCAATCACCATGGTTAAAAAAATATATAGACTTAAATACTGAAATGCGTACTAAGGCCACAAATGATTTTGAAAAAGATTTCTACAAATTAATGAACAATAGTGTATTTGGAAAAACCATGGAAAATGTAGATAATTATGTAAGTGTTAAGGTCTTAAACCCATTGGGATAATGTCGGAAAAAGAAAGGAGCTCATTACTATATTAGTCGACCTAATTTTCATAGTTGTAAAGTAATTAACGAAGATTTAGTTCTCATTCAAATGGGTCGAATCAATGTTAAATATGATAAGCCAATTTATATCGGCATGGCAATTCTTGATGTCTCAAAAACGTTCATGTATGGTTTTCATTATAGGTTTATCAAAAATAAGTACAATGGTCAGGCTCAACTTTTATATATGGATACAGGCTCTTTTATCTAAAATGTAAAAACTGGGGACATTTATGATGATATTAAGAATAATATAAATTTATTTGATACTGGCAATTACCCTAAAAATAATGTATATAATATTCCCCAAGTTAACGAAAAAGTATTGGGTAAATTTAAAGATGAAAGCCCCATAGATCCCATAGCAGAGTTTATTGGAACAAAAGCAAAGTCATATTGTATTATTACAGATAAATCATGGATAAAAAAAATGAAAGGCATCAAAAAATCTGTTGTAAATAATGAAATTGAGCCATCAGACCTTATAAAATGTGTAGAGGATACAAAAATAAAATTATTTAGTAAGATGTATACATTTAGATGTGATAAGCACCTTATTTGTAATAGGTTAGTTAATGAAATAAGTGTTTCAGTAGATGATGATAAGAGTTTCTTGATTCCAACCTCTTATACCTAATACTTTAGCTTGGGGCAATCATATGATAAATTCATAGTTTTAGTTCATAAGAAGACACACAATATGTTATCAAGTAAGTCATTTTATTATTATATGTTTGTTACAATAAATTAATTTTGTTGATACATGAATTATGGTCTTTTGAAAACTATAACGATTAAACAAAAATTATGTCACCTTTTTCTTCAAAACCTTGTCCACTAGGAAATCATTCGAATATTTGGTCCTACTCAGTTCCTAGCGGTCCGTTTAGCTGCCGCTTTTGCTCATGTGCTGTCTATTTTATGGGTAAC
This sequence comes from Odontomyia ornata, assembly GCA_963969285.1. Lineage (NCBI taxonomy): Eukaryota > Metazoa > Arthropoda > Insecta > Diptera > Stratiomyidae > Odontomyia > Odontomyia ornata. The sequence goes on from OZ017739.1 coordinate 225,210,654, forward strand.
GCTTTCAGTTGAGCAGTGTTTTTGGCTGATACCCAGTTTGTTTAGCTGATATGCTGACTGTTGAGCTATCGGTCTAGCTGGTAAGCTGTCGATGTAGCGGTTTTTTTAGATGATGCCCTGTCTATTTAGATGGTATGCTATCTGTTGAGCTAATCGTTTAGCTGATAAAGCCGACTGTTTAGCTGGTATGCTGTCTATGTAGCTGCATTTTATGCAGATGCCCTATCCGTTTAACTGATATCAAAGAATATAAAGCATAAAGAAGTCGGATTGCCCATTGAAGTTTCGTACGAGAAAATTTCATCGATGATGGGCATGTGGGGGCGACGTTGAGGAGAGAAGTAGAGCTTTTGCCTTGTTGGTGTCTGCTTTGCTTGAGACGAGTTTTCATCTCAGCGAGTAAATTGGCTCTTCACGAAAATGATTTTTCAAGATAGTTTTATCACCTATTTTAGGGTATATTTGATATACCAGTATGTTTATATTTATATTTGAAATTTGCATTTGCTTAGCCACGTTAACGACAATGCATGCATTTTAAGTAAAGAAAACATTTTTAATTTTTATATTCTAAAAAACCTGGATTCCCAAATTTTTTTCGTGATTTTTCGCCATCGAATAATAAGCGAAACCTTAAAACCTGCTCGCAAGGTTTAATATCTGAGGAAATGGCCACTCAGATATTAAACCTTGCGAGCAGGTTTTAAGGTACAATTCTCCGAATAAAAATGGTACTTCAAACACTAGCAATAATAAAGTATTGTTGATCATGGTATGTGGTATATTGCTTCGACCATTTTCAAAATCAACAGCAGGATTTCTGTTGCATTTTAGTACAATTCCAATAATATGGTTCATGTTACTGGCTTATTAAAAATTCTTCATTGCTCATCTTCTCAGAAATATTAGTTTCAAAGTTGAATGAAAAATTAGAATTCTATTAACATGATGATGCATGAAGAAGAATTTTGAAGAATGCCAGTGTGAAAAATATATGATGCAGTAAATCCATCATGCATTTCAATTTAGGCCTACCGTAAATTTTTCTCAATTTACTGTTTTTACTGTACGACCAATTGATCATTATTCCTTTGAGCTACGATATAAGCCCATAATTTTTATGATTTCAAACGTTTTTAATAGCACTTTTTGATGAAATACTACCTTGATCAGCAATAAAGGTACATATTTGGTTCCATATATAAAGAAAGTCATCTAAAAGCCTTATAGCATGCGTGAAATTTGTTAATCTGGTTTTAAAATTTGTGGATTGTTGTAGGGAAGGTGAAAGTCCACAACTCTGTTGAATACTTTCTTGAAGACCGAACCACAGCCAGATAAAATTTAATCATCGCGAAAAGAAAGTAGTGTTTTGTATTCAGAAATACGGAAAATAGGTTATCATTTTAGCCTACAAAAATAACCCAAAGCAAGGATGTTTAAGTTTGCCACTCAAAATCATATGGCAAGAATGCAATATGTTGAAATCAGTAAAAGCAGAAAAGAACCTGAGGATTTAAAACTGTAATTTCACAGATGAGAGCCTAGAATTGAAAGGTAAGGGCCGTTTCCAACTTGCTTCCATCAATAGAAAATGAAGATTGCAACTTATATTTTAAACAAATAGCATCTCTACGACGAAAAAGACAATCTTCTACAAATTCCGTTACCGACTTTTGTGAATGTGCCAAAAATTATAAAAACGAATTATTTTATATGAAAATATAAAAAAAACTGAAAGTTAAGTAACACAAAAAGCAATTATCACGAACATAAAGACAACAAAACTGTCGAAGCAAGTAGTATAACAAAACGGAATATATGCTTCCAAAAAACCTGACATTTATTTCCAAAACATCAGTGATGAGTCCAATGTAACGGGCAAAATAATTGTAAATGCAAAAATGGGAATACTTGTCCCAAATTTTTTAATATTGCTCAGTCAGCCCACAAGTTTTTTTAAAAAATTACAATAAATCTGCCACATCCATCAACAATTTACAACTTGGCAATTGCAATTCGGATTAGTGAATAACACATTTAGAGAAAATGTCAATAACTTTGTGAAATGAAAAAATATATATTAATTTTCTTCGAAATTTTCGAGCAAAGGAACTAGAGATATAGTCCTTTGCATGATCATTTTGACGGACTAAAAGATACCGGCTGCACCAGTAATAACACAATCCGAAACAAGAATGCATATTCATATCAAAAAGGTTCATCTGTCATTGAAAATTCGTTGTATGTTATTTAGTGTCTGAAAATGGAATGAACTAGGATTTTTTAAGAAAAAATTCTGAAGCTAATATAAATACACTTTCAACTTGGTGTCGTATAATCAAGTCTAATGAGCAAGTTTCTAATAACAGGAAATAATTTATTGTTTCTTTACGTTGACTTCTAATCTATAATTATTTGAAGTTTTTTGTTAGATTTTTTTTCACTCTTCGTTACAGTCCAGCTACAATTCTTCCTCAATAAAACTAAAATTATAAACTCCAACAATTTGATTTTATGTTCATTACAAGAATCCATTTTATTGAACCAGTCTGGTGTGGTCAGCAAACAATTTGCTATAATTGTTTCTTTAATATTTCTTATTTCTGGTTTATTTTTAAAATTTCAATAAAACAGATAACGTGGCGCTTGCATACATAAAAAAACTCATTAGATGGAGCAAGTAAACTCCCGAAATCTGAAGAAGAAGCGCTGTCGTTTTTGGCAAATATGAAGAGCTCGGAAGGACACGTCAGAACTTCGTCAGCCTTGCGTGTGATACTTTCACAAAATTCACAATTCAGTTTTGTCAGAACTTTGAAGGCCACATAGCCAAGAAAGTATCTCATTGATGGAAGTTCCATTTGGATTCCAGGATTTTCAAATGTATCCTCGGCTACCAAATCCATGTACATGTTCTCTGTGACTTCACTGTGCCCTATCGAAATATAATTTAATTGGAACTCTGTGCACTCAAGGATGCTTTCTTCTCCTTCATCTAAATTTATGGAAAGCATTGTGTCACTATCGTCTCCACAGTTGCTTCTTTCACTAAACTTTATTAAATTAAATGACATTATTTTTGATAATATTATATTTAGCTCGAAAACTGATGGATTCCTATTATTTCCGCCTTTTTGCCGTATTACAGCAAAAAGATTTTCTAACGGATCTTGTGACAAGCGTTTCGTTAGTATGAAAAAAAAGCAATCAATAATTATGTCAACCTTTTCAATAAATGTAGCAGTTGATAATGCTATTTCAACAGAATTTCTTTTAAAATTTGTTGTTTCAACAGCAGTACGTATGGCAGCAGCGACTGTTTTACTGAACACCTGATACGCCAAATTAAAACGCATTTTATCGAAAGAATTCGGTTGGATGTGCTGAAAAGTTAGCTTTGTGCACATTTTCGTAGCTTTTTTTTGCTCAAGCTCCCATAATTCTTTTACCACGTCCCAGGATGCTCGACCATCAGGTGTACAAATGATGTTATTTAAAAGAAGGTTCCTAAGAGATTAAATCAAATGAGGAAAATCAAAAAGACACATGATTTTTTCTCCATTAACAAGCCAAAATGGCTTCTCAGTGGAAACTCCCAAATCTGAATAACACTTTCTGTTGTTAGAACCCTGGTCACAAATTATAGCCTTGACTTTAAGACTCCAGCTTGAAAGACTTTTTATGTTTTCTTGCAGAATTTCTTTCAAGCAGTCACCCTTAATACCATTTTCGGAAACAAAGTAATTGACTACGCATTTCCAGTTACTAATAAGCCCTCTGACCATAAATACACATACTTGTTTCCCAATAGCGTTTTTCCTACAGAAGCCGATGTCTTCTAAACCGTCTATCAAATCATGTGAAACATTATACCTCAATTCTTTCCTTATGGCGATTTCATCAAAAATTAGAACAGCATATTTTTCCACTTCACTTAATAATAGACATTTGTCTTTTATGACTGGAAACGCATTATTACTTAAACCTGGCATAAAAGCAGATAAATTGAAATGCATGATGGATTTACTGCATCATATATTTTTCACACTGGCATTCTTCAAAATTCTTCTTCATGCATCATCATGTTAACAGAATTCTAATTTTTCGTTCAACTTTGAAACTAATATTTCTGAGAAGATGAGCAATGAAGAATTTTTAATAAGCCAGTAACATGAACCATATTATTGGAATTGTACTAAAATGCAACAACAATCCTGCTGTTGATTTTGAAAATGGTCGAAGCAATATACCACATACCATGATCTACAATACTTTATTATTGCTAGTGTTTGAAGTACCATTTTTATTCGGAGAATTGTACCTTAAAACCTGCTCGCAAGGTTTAATATCTGAGGGGCCATTTCCTCAGATATTAAACCATGCGAGCAGGTTTTAAGGTTTCGCTTATTATTCGATGGCGAAAAATCACGAAAAAAATTTGGGAATCCAGGTTTTTTAGAATATAAAAATTAAAAATGTTTTCTTTACTTAAAATGCATGCATTGTCGTTAACGTGGCTAAGCAAATGCAAATTTCAAATATAAATATAAACATACTGGTATATCAAATATACCCTAAAATAGGTGATAAAACTATCTTGAAAAATCATTTTCGCGAAGACCCAATTTACTCGTTGAGATGAAAAACCGTCTCAAGCAAAGCAGAAACCAACAAGGCAAAAGTTATATTTCTTTCCTCAACGTCGCCCCCACATGCCCATCATCGATGAAATTTTCTCGTACGAAATGTCAATGGCTTAAGTTCTTGGCAAAAGCTCTTGCTAGCAAAGAGATAAATGAAAGCTCTGGGTTCTAGCGCCAGAACCCACGGTATGAAATTTTGTGGACGAAAATTTTGTATAGAATTAGACTTCTTTTTGCTTTGTATTCTTTGCTGATATGCTTTCTCTTGAGCGATCTATGTAGTGGTCTTTAGTTGACAAGTTGAGCGTTTGACATAACGTGCTATCTTTCATTCGATAAATTTATGCGTTGGTTGGTAAGTATTTATTTATGAGAAAATTCTCCTTACTTTCAATACAGTTATAGTCAGCATTTTTATACGTTACTTCAAATGTTATATGCTCGTTACGATTTGCTTAAGCCTATTGGTTATCAAGACAAGAATCTACACGTCTATGTTGCTGTTCTGATGAACAAATCTTGATTAGGAGGAAGCCATTGTTATTTGCTCGAGAGCTAATTGATCTTATTTCACACTGATGCATTCTTCATAAGAATGAGTCAAGTCACCATTCTTTTTTAAGTGCGTCAGTTTTTCTCTTGATCTCTGTCTATCTAGTCTATAGGATCCTCTTTCTATAGCAATTCGATTTCCGATCTCTAGGTTTTCATGTCTTCATAGGATTGGCGGCCTATGGGACCCTTATTGCCCACTATAATGTTCCATTGCATTGAAATTATGTTGCTACACTTATGAACTCATCCAATATGCTCAAAAATCATATGATCCCATGGATCAGCCATTTGAATCATTTTGTAAAGCACAAACTTGTTGAATAGATTTCTACTTCATGCAAACCACCGCAAGGGCCTTACCATGAATTAATTCAGCCTGTTGTTTAGTCGATGTATTAAGGGTTTATAGTGGAACTTATTAAGTATATTGAATCATCTAGGTGTTCTCATGTATGATCAACCCTTTTGGATTATCCGGGATATGCTATGAACGGAACGATTTTTCCCTATTGTTGAACAATTGAGTAAAATTTTGGTACCTCCAACTGACTAAAAATCTGTCATTGATCCATTTTCAGAAGATGTTTGAATGGTTTTGATGACTTGAAGATGCATCATTACTCACAACCTGTGAAATGATTAATATCACGGACAAATGTGTCTAGATATGTACATTATAACAGCTATCAAACGTCTATGTATAGGTATCATATGATCGACTGGTCTCTTTATCATGCAAAGAGGGTTATCCACAATCACCGATCAGTCGAGCCATCTGTTGAGTGGTCATTGATGCCTGCGTGGCAATGAGGTAGACTGGGTCGAAGGTTATTCTGCATCTCTGTGATGATCATCATGCATGGATGGTAAGAGGCAGGCTGGGTAGAAGCCCCTGTAAGGCCCTTCACCACCTTCTGCCTACCAATCAACTCGAGTTGTAGGTGTGAAAGGCAAGGCTGCCTTGAGTTCCTCAGGCAATTGGGTTAGTAGGTGCGAAAGAGAAAACATATTGGTGTGAAGTTGATTATAGTTCAAATGCTGAACAGACAACTCATGACCGTATCAGACGGCATCAACGTTTTTGACACATCAAGAATTGCCATGCCGATATAAATTGGCTTATCATATTTAACATTGATTCGACCCATTTGAATGAGAACTAAATCTTCGTTAATTACTTTACAACTATGAAAATTAGGTCGACTAATATAGTAATGAGCTCCTTTCTTTTTCCGACATTATCCCAATGGGTTAAGACCTTAACACTTACATAATTATTTACATTTTTGATGGTTTTTCCAAATACACTATTGTTCATTAATTTGTAGAAATCTTTTTCAAAATCATTTGTGACCTTAGTACGCATTTCAGTATTTAAGTCTATATATTTTTTCAACCATGGTGATTGACTAAACTCTATTGCACGATGTATTTTAACTAATATCAGTCCTGCACCTAAGCACTGTTTTAAATTTCTATAGTGGATAATGTAATTACGTTTATTTGATTTCGTTGCGATCAGTTTCTTACATTTAGATGTTTCAAGAGGTGGGATACGACTTTCGAGGCAAAATGGAAGATCATTGTGTAGCTCATGGAGGTCTTCTGGATAATCTAAATCAACGGATAAAATTAACCCCTTAGAAGCAGTGTCCTCAACATTCAGAACATCTAAATATTGGATTTCCTCATTGCTTAGCCAGCGAAAACCATTGATGGGTAAATATTGACTCATTACCCAACCATACAGGTTATGTGCATCAATATACAGAGTATAGTTATTCTCAAGACCAGGGTTGTATGAAGTTATATATTTATTGTTTGCCTTTGAATATCTTTTAGTGCATTGACAGAGTCCTCCTCTAATTCCTTGCTTCACAAAATTGTACATATCTATATCTGCTAGCAATTCGAGCTCAACTTTAGTGCTTTCGAGCATACTATCCCAGCTGAGTGAAGGGGCCGTAAAATAATGAGCTGGATCTAGTCCATAAATTTGTTGGCATACATTTCTAAATTCTTCAAATACATCTGTTAATAGAAGCACATCTGTTATTAAATAAACATCAGAGTACTGACCCAGTGCCTGACAATTGAAATTTTCCCATACAATTTGAGCATGCTTATACTCTTCATCACTGATACCACTATTTTGTAGTGTACTGTGAAAGAATGATTTGGTGGGCAAACATGTTTCATCAAGTTTGGCGAAGGAATCTATATACTCGTATGGGAAAACCCCCTTTCTTACCACGAGGTTGAATAAACTATCATCGGAATGATACCTTTTAGTCTCGAGAAATTTATCTGAAGTTAAATTTTTAGCAAGTTTGTCTAAGCTGCAGCCCATGAAACGATAAGAATCAATAAATCTTAATGATATTGTTTCTTCATCAACCCTCATGTATTTGGAAAATCCAATCTATTTTCCTTATTTTTAGGAATAACTTCAATATTATCAGAATCTCCTCCAAAGTTCTGAAATATAAAATGAGCATCATATCCACTAAGATTATGGAAGACTATAGGTATGAATTCGGGAACTCTATATAGAATATTACATTTGTTACAAGCTGCACCTCTAAAGCCTCCTGTCAAATGACAATGATCTCTTACTTTCTGGATTTCTGAGTCAAACTTTTCATCACAAATATAACAAGATCCTGCATTTAAAAACTCTTCTTGTTCCTCATCAGACAATTGCAAGGGCTTGTTCACCTTTGAGATCCTAAATATACATTTTAAATCTTTCTGCAACCTACTTAGGAAAACCTTGGGGCAATCACTGCCTCTGAAAATTTCTAATTTATTCAAGGATGGATCATAGCTGCACTTTATATAATATGCAAAGCTATATGGCACATGAACGTGAGTAGTCTCTGTAAATGAACTATTTGGGTCTGGAGAACATGATTCTATTGGTTGCAGTAATGCTTCAAACCCAGCATAGACTATAAATGGTACTTTTATCTGCCTTCCTTCATTTATAAACTTAAAATATTTTTCCTCTTCTGATGGTAGAATTGTATGGATCTAATTACAATCAAGTTTGATATGCTCATTATATCGCTCAATGCTGGTGAATTTAATAAGGCACCCATCACAGAGGTAAGATATGTGACCATCTGTACTCATGGCACTATTCACAAGGCGACTTAAATTTTTTATCCAGCAATAATGTCCTATGGTACCTATTTCATTTTCCACATAAAGCAAGTTTATATGTTTTCTAGAAGCTTGTCTGTTTTTGGAAAATATAATGGACCCTCAATAGGCCCCTTTTTCCAGCCAAAGACATTTACGCTCACATTATTTTTTTCCTCGAAAATGGGAATCTCTTTGAAAGAAATAGGGAGCGTAATACCAGCCAAGTTCAAAACAGTTGAGTAATGGGGATAAGAGCTAACACGGTAACAATGTTGTACAGCGGGATGAAGAGCAGATACAATAAACCATGCAAAACATGCATCATAGGAATTTTTTACATTCACGCATGCTTTTTTGATAACACATCTTTTGGTAGAGGTAGTATCCCTCTCTTGAAATTCCTCACTTTTTTTCACGATAACAGCACAAAAATCTTTGTAAGCATATTCAAGGTCGCAACCCCTGGTAATAATCGCATTCTTTGTATTGAATGATTTTAAATCACTTATATCATTCTGGCTACTTAAATCAAATTTTATAAAAACAGCAAAAAGTTCTAAATTGACTTTTACAGCTGTGAGCTCTTGAAGTTGAGCACTAATAAGATCTTTGAAAAAATGGCTCTCATTTTTTAAAAACTCTTCAATACTTAATTTCGTATTTTCATTAATGATATGGTACGTTGCTATTCGAGTAGCAAATGCTTGTGAAATTTTCCTCACTTTTCCCTGATCACCACTATTGATTTGAGATGCATTTTTTATGCTCATTACTCCTCAAATGGCTCTTGAAAAATTGTTGACTAACTTCAACATCGCAAAAGTGACAGTGTAGTTTATTAGGAGTTTTATTGTATTTTCTTTTCAAGGGTTTATGTATGGATACAGACATCTTACTCCTTATACTTTACTAACTTAATCAAATGAAATAGTGAAAAATATAAACGTCTTCCTGAATATACCTGTAATTTACGTTGATTATCAGAAAATGATTTGATTGAAAAGGAATGCTGAAACTGGAGGTTTTTAAGCTCCAAATTTTATTTCGCTCCTGCGTAGAAGGATGTTGAATCTGACTTTTTAATTGTATGAAGCTGACAAAAGGAGGTTGGTTGTCCAAAATCGATAGAAATCTTCAAACTGGAGATTTGTTGTCCAAATACTTTATTGCTCCTGCGTAGAAATGTATTTAACTGGACTTTTTGCTCCTTTAAGGCTGACAAAGCCGGAAACACGCCGACTTTCCGCCGTACTGGCTGTGAGGGAACCATACCGGACGTGACATTTGCTTCGGAGTCCTTAGTACGGAGGATACACAACTGGAAAGTATTAGAGGACTACTCAGCAAGTGATCATCAGTGCATTCTGCTAGAGATAAATGATGCTGTCTCCCGACGTCTGTGCTCTCGGCCTTCTACAACTGGATGGAACATCGGAAGGATGGACGTCGAGAGGTTCGTCAAGGTTCCCACAGCAGGTGAGCCGCTGCAGGGAGCTTCGGAGGGGACGGAAGAACTGGCAGCTCAAGACGTGGTGAACTCTACTATGAGCATAATAGGACTGCTTGCTGCGCTTCTATGCCCCGTCAAAGACCCCGGCACGACAAGCCCCCAGTGTACTGGTGGTCTACTGAAATCGCTGAAAAGCGGAGGGAGTGTGAAAGCTTCGGCGTGAGGCTCAACGGGCGCAGAACCGTGACGAGGCATGCAGGCAGGTGGCAGCATATAAGTCAGCCAGGAAATGCCTTCGCAAACTGATCAACAGTAGCAAGGCTCGCTGCTGGCAAGACCTAGTGGACAATGTGAACAAGGATCCATGGGGCCTTGGCTACAAGCTGGTCACGGGGAAACTTGGTGCCCTACGGAAGCCTTGTACACATGACGTGGAAAAGATGGACGCGATAGTGCGGGGACTCTTCTCCGCCCATCCCGTCCGTGTGACGCTGTCCATGGTGAAACAGCAGTAGAGTGCCCACTCTTTACACAGCAGGAACTGAAGGAGGCAGTCCTCTCCTTGAAAGCGAGGAAGGCTCCAGGTCCAGATGGTGTTCCAGCTGAGGTGTTGCGGCTCGTCTATCACCATTGTCCTGACTTGATGCTCAGCACATTCAACGCTTGCCTACGGGACGGGGTTTTCCCGGTACGATGGAAGGTGGTGAGGCTCGTGCTGATCAGCAAGGGGAAGGGAAATCCCGAATCGCCGTCTGCATACTGCCCGTTATGCATGCTAGACATGGCTGGGAAAGCGCTAGAGAAACTCATCAAGGGAAGACTCACGGATGCGATTCGTGCTGCTGGGACCTATCTCCTTGGTAGTGTGGCTTTAGAGCAGGACGTTTTACCATTGATGCGATTGCAGAGGTGGTGAACGCGGTCCAATAGGAAGAGGCATATAGTCGCACCAAGTGACGGATCGTCCTGTTGGTGACACTCGACGTCAGGAATGCCTTCAACTCCGCTAGATGGGTGGATATTCTGGACACGCTGGAAAACTCTTTTCAAGTTCCAGAATATCTAATGCGGCTTTTGAGGAACAATTCCGCGACTGAATATCGATATTCAGTCGCGAAATTGTTCATTCAAAATGAATTTCAACCTCCTTCCGGCCAGAAGAGTATGGTTACCACAAGACATAAAGCGCAATTGAGCGCTCAACATCATCACCATATAGAATTAAAGCCACAATACGCTTATAATCAACTTGGCACAAATATAAATGAGTCGGCGAAATTATTGCAAGGCATTTATACGTTTAGGCCTACCGTATTTAATACTCCTCCTAGCCAACGAATACAATTAACAATTCAGTAAATACAAATTCTCCTGTATCAACTCAGCAACAGCAACCGAGAAGCTGTACGACACTTCCACAGCAAATTCAAAATGAATTTCAACCTCCTTCCGGCCAGAAGAGTATGGTTACCACAAGACACAAAGCGCAATTGAGCGCTCAACATCCAGTTATCACCGCGACACCAAACAGTAGCAATATGCAGTTTGCTGCAAGTATGGACATTGAAGCGGAACCCGATATGAGACATGGATCAACAGGTGTAGGACATGTTTCGAATGCGATATCCCATAGAAATGTTGCAAACATAAATAATTATCACCCTGTGGATGCTCTACTCAACAAAATGCAACTACGCGCCAGCAACAAGCTGCAATGCAACCGCAGCAATATTACAATCAATCGCATATTCAAGTGCAGAAGCAAGCCCAAGGTAACCAGCCACACATTCAGCAGCATCCGCCAACACATAGCACATTTGGATACGATCGCGAACACAATATAGGACAATCGGAAAAAGTGTCCAGCGGATATCAGGACGGCAGTAGAAATGTAGGCGGAAGTGGGGGAGCAGGTATACCATACGTTGAGCAACATAAATCGAATCTGTCATCTGCATCGAAGCAACAGCAGCAACAACAACAACATCAACCATCATCGCGTCATAGCTCATCAAATGTTTCATCGTTCCATCACCATATTATGGCATTTAAAGCTCGCAAGATGCCAGCTGACACGACACGCGGGAAATGCAGTGAATGCGATGAACAGTGAATGCGATGAACAGTAAATGCGATGAACTGGTGGAACATCGAAAAGCTCCCTTATATGAAAGCGTGGCCACCAGAGGGGATATAAGACCCCGGATGGAGCTTGGGAAGCTCATTTTCACTTGGCATTTTCCCAAGAGGGAGCACGAATTTTGGGCGGAATTTTTGGAGGTTATCACGAATTCGAGGATTGATCGGGGGAATCAAGGAGGCTTTCGGATCAGTGAGGAGAGCGTTTTTCTACGACCGAGGTGGATCGACAGCAGAAGTTGGCGGCAGCAAGATTGGGGGCCCCCCGAGTCGAACATGTTAGAGTAGCTATAGGTATTAAGATTAAAAGATTGTACAATACAAATTTAGAAGAATTTATTCATAAAGTAGTCATTATCAATTTCATTTTGATGCTGTATTGCATTGTACCAAATCAGTTACAAGTTCAATAAACTCACTGTAATAAGCATTTGAACTTTATTTAGCTTATTCATACAATATTGTATTGTTCCAAATTGCAAGTCCAATAAACTTCCTGTAATAAGCATTTGAACTTTGTTTAGCTTGTTCATGCAAATGCTCCAATTAATAGCAATAAACATATTGTAAAATTATTGCTACCTCAAGCAAATTCCTCGAAGTTCAATCGAAGAACATTGACTTGCTTGAGATGGCACTAATTACTTCACATGCGCGATAAAAAGAAATTGTGCATCAATGCAAAATATATGCATAAATTGTTTGTAGGAATGAGGAATAAATCATTGTTGTTTTAACAGTCACTAATTGATTTTCATTGTTTCTTTACGCAGGAAACATTGGTCCGTCGAGCCGGATAACTTCATTGGATTTTGAGAAATTTCGTTAGCGGGAATCACACTACGCCTTGGCAGTTGGACGATCAACATTGAGACTAGCGAACTACACGTCAACCAGGAACTGCACTTGGACACTGGAAGTTCATTTGGAGCGTAATTACCAAATCCAAAGGGAAGTTAACGGATAGCAGTTTATTCAAGGAATACTACATGTACAAGGAGTACACACAAAGGCAGAGTTAGTCAATTGTGCCCTGAACTGGTTCACATATTGGACGGTTAGAGTACCATTGGGCTCGTGGTGGCAATTACACTATTGGTATCTCATCAATTCAAGCGACTTGCCGTTGAGTTACCTGTAAACTTCAGAGAGAAGTTGTCTTTGGCTTTGAGGGAAAGTCATTATGAGTGGCCAAGATACTATCTTCAAACAAGTTCAAAGGCTCATCACGAACTTCAAGAAGGATAGCGAATCAAGGCACAGCCACGCTTATTTCCAAACGAGGATAGAGAAATTAAAGGGTTTATGGGCAAAATGTGAGGAACAGAGGGATGCAGAGTACACGCGGTTGAAGGAAAACAAGAAGGAACTTGAACAATACTGCACGGAGTTTGAGCGTCTGGAAGAGTTAACAATGGATTACCTTACTTTGTTCCAGGCTAAAATCAACGGATACACACCTGGAGCAACATCATCAGTTCTCCCAGATTCAGTCAAATTAGAGAGAATTCGATTTCCGTCTTTCAATGGTGTATACAGCGATTGGTTCGCATTTCATGATTTGTTCAAAAGCATGGTTCATCAGAACACGCAATTGACTAATGTGCAAAAGTTTCAATATTTAAGAAGTGCCCTTCGTGGAGAAGCGGAACAACTCATGACCCATTTAAGCGTTACAGAAGGTAACTACGATCTTGCATGGACATTACTTTGCGAGCGATACGATAACCATCGTATCATAGCACAAGAGATGATGCAGCGACTCTTCAACATAGAGAACTGCACACGCAACGACCCGTCAGGCCTAAGACAAATGCTTGATAGACCGAATCAATTACTCGCAGGAATCAAAACATTGAACGCTGATTCCTTCGCGCTATTAACCATTTTCATGCTCAATCAGAAGCTTGATGAAGACTCAAGAAAGGAGTGGCAACGAACCATTTCTGACTCAAATAAGATTCCATCATTGCAACAGTTTCTGGACTTCTTAAAACAGAGGTTTTCGATGCTAGAAGCCTTATCCACCGGAAAAGCGAAAGCAAAACCAGTGAAAGCGAATACGACACAAATAAACGCAAAGGGTTCTTGTCCAATGTGCAAGAGCACACATAAGCTGTTTGAATGCAACTCATTCAAACAAGCCAATGTCCAAGTAAGACGCAACGTTGTTAAAAGTGCTAATCTGTGTTTTAACTGTTTCGGACAACACAGGGTTAATAAATGCACGTCCACACATGGATGCAAAGTTTGCCGTAAAAAACACAACACTTTACTGCACATACCTGCTACAGAAGACACGTTACGAAGCAAACCATCGGCTCCACCAACCATACAAGGCCACGGTGTATACACGAAGCAGACGTACATATTGCTCGCCACTGCCTACATAAAAGTACGCCGTCCAGATGGAGAAGATGTAACGTTTCGAGCATTGCTGGACTCTGGAGCACAACGGTCTTTTATGAGCGAAGCAGCTGTTCAACTTTTGCAAGCCACACGCACAAGCGCCAAGTTCAGAATCAGTGGCATTGGTGCCATGGAGAATGTAACATCAAAAGGAGAAACCAAGTTACACGCTATCGTCAAGTCTGAATCTGAGCAAACCGAGATAATTGTCTTCAAACCACTCATTCTGGCAACGATTACTACACCGCTACCATGCAACAAAATACCTTTGACAATTCCAAAGGGATTGACGATTAATGATCTAGCGGATCCAAATTTCAACATCCCGTCAGCCATAGATATTCTCATCGGAGCGGACTTTTACGATCAGTTGTTATTGACAGGACTGTTACCTGGTAAGCCATGTGCCCAGAAAACGAAATTAGGATGGGTGCTCTTCGGCACTGTTCCATACAAACCGTCAACATCAGTATGTGCTTTTGTGTCCTATCAAAGACTGGAGGAATCGGTACGGAAGTTTTGGGAAACAGAGGAACTTCCAGAAACAAGACACCTCACAAACGAAGAGAAAGCAAATGAGGCTCCTTTCGTGCAGAACGTTTACCGGCAACCATCAGAAAGGTACTCTGTTAGCATACCATTCAAGCACAACGTAGACCCTTTTTCGGATATTGGTGACACACAAAAAGTTGCGTACATAAGATTTCGACAATTAGAACATCGATTGGCACGTAACCCAGCTTTATATGAGCAGTATCGGAATTTTGTGGAGAAATACATTACCCTAGGACACATGTCAAGAGTACCTGCAGACCGCATGAAGATGGATACGGCCTACTATCTGCCACACCATGCTGTGGTGAAAGAAAGCAGTAGTACCACCAAACTTAGAGTGGTATTCAACGCATCTCAAAAAGGTTTCAAGGGGAAATCCTTAAACGATCTTCTTTATACGGGGCACATCATTTAAGGAAACTGACTTCATCTTTTAATGCGGTGGAGGCAGCATAAATACGTAATTGCAGTCGATATTGAAAAGATGTACCGGCAAATATTCGTACATGAGAAAGACCAACACTTCCAACGGATTTTGTGGCGATTCAACCAAACAGAACCAATTCAACATTTTCAATTGAGGACAGTCACATACGGAACTGCATGTGCTCCATACTTGGCGATTCGAACACTACACCAATTGGCTGCAGATGAATCAGCGTCATTTCCTCAAGCTTCACAGACCCTAACAACCGACTTCTATGTTGATGACGTGCTAACGGGTGCAGATAAGTTAGACGACCTGCTCAAACTTCAAAATGAACTGTGCAATCTTCTAAGGAAAGGTGGGTTCCATTTGAGAAAATGGTCCTCCAACCATACAAGGCTATTAGAGCGTATTCCAATTCAAGAGAGAGAAACACAACTCCCATTTAACATAGCAGCCACGGAGCAAATCAAAACCCTGGGCATACAATGGCACCCAGCCCCAGACGAATTTTCATTTAAGATCGTGAATCCAAGCGACGAAAAGGTTCTTACAAAAAGGATTGTGTTAGCAGAAGTTGCCAGGCTGTTCGACCCTCTTGGTTGGCTACAGCCATGCACCATCATAGGGAAAACGATAATTCGCGATCTATGGCTTGCAAAAAAGGACTGGGATGAACCACTGGATTGCAATTTAACTAAGGAGTGGACACAATTACGACAACAACTACCAGACTTGGAAGCTATAAGAATAAAAAGGTGGGTAGAGTTCAGTCCGTCCCATCAATTTGAGCTTCACGGGTTTTGCGACTCATCATCAACAGCTTATGCTGCCGCTATTTATATTCGCGTAGTGACCACAACATCAACCAAGGTCACTTTACTAGCAGCTAAATCGAAGGTCACTCCAATAAATGTAGAGTCAATTCCTAGATTGGAGCTTAACGGAGCAGTATTGCTGGTTAAACTTATGGCTGAGGTAATTAAAGCACACAATTGGAATAACGCTCCCCGATTTTACTGGACAGGCTCAACAGTAGTCCGCTCCTGGATTCGGAGTCCTGCGGCGAAATGGAAGGTATACGTTGCTAATCGTGTGAGTATTATTCAGCAGCATAGCTCAGTCGAACACTGGTACCATGTCAGTACCCATAACAATCCAGGTGATATCGCGACAAGGGGCATGTATCCAAAGGAACTCATCAACTGTGATCTGTGGTGGAATGGACCAGCTTGGCTGAACGCACGCAGCATTCGAATGCCTCCAGTAATGCAACTAACCGGTGAAGGGGAACAAGAAGCAAAAACAGTATCACTAGTTGCTACAAATAAAGAGCAACAAGATATGTTAACCAGGTACTCGTCATTTCACAAACTACAACGGATCGTAGCACTATGCCAGCGTTTCGCCTTCAATTCCAAACACCCCAAAATGAAACGATTGGGAAGCCTGACAAAAGCTGAGCTTCGAGAAGCGTCAAACACATGTGTGAGGATAACGCAAAGCATTGCATTCAAGAAGGAAATCCAAACCATATCTACGAACGGTACAGTTCTGAAGAACAGTCATATTAAATCCTTATCTCCCTGGATTGACACTGAAGGGATACTCAGAGTGCGCGGTCGCCTTCAAAATGCACTCATCGAAGAAACAGCTAAGCACCCAGCTATCATCCCGAAAAGCCCGTTAGCCACATTACTAATCCGACAAGCTCACCAACAAACGTTACATGGTGGTAGCCAACTGACGTTGGCGACATTGCGGCTCAAATATTGGATCATATCAGGACTAACAGTCGTGAAAACAGTCGTGCGGCAATGTATGACATGTTTCAAAATGACCGCTAGGCCTATGACCCCACAGATGGGAATTTTACCAGCCCCAAGAGTGCGATTTGAGAAACCATTCCTACACACAGGAGTTGATTACGCAGGGCCTATCACTATAAAATGGAACGGAGGTAGAGGTGCCAAGACCACAAAAGCATACATCGCAGTCTTTGTATGCATGGCAACCAAGGCCTTTCACCTGGAACTCGTGTCTGATTTAACGACAAGTGCATGTATTGCAGCCATCAAACGATTCGTTGCAAGACGTGGAAAGTGCCAAGTAATATATAGCGATTGTGGTTCAAACTTTCTAGGAGCCAACAAACAGTTGCAAGCCGTGTACAGAGCCTCTCTACAAGCATGTCGTTCAGAAGCTGCAAATCACATTTGGTGGCCTCTGGGAAGCCGGCGTAAAGACGATGAAAGGACACTTGTACAAGACGATTGACCACCAAATCTTAAACGTTGAAGAAATGCACACTTTGTTAGCTCAGGTCGAAGCGTGTATGAGCTCTCGTCCACTTACTCAAATCAGCAATGATCCAAAAGACATAGTTGCACTGACTCCAGGTCATTTTCTGACTGGTGATCATCTCTTCGAAGTCAAGGACGACCCTTGGAAAAACAACCCCACGTTACTGAAGAGATGGCACTTAGTCTAACAGATGAAACAATCCTTTTGGCGAAGATGGACACAAGGATATTTACAACGTCTACAACAACGGTCTAAGTGGCTTCAGATACAGGAAAACCCGGAAGTTGGCGAGCTAGTTCTTGTGAAAACCGATAACATCCCTTCAATGCGATGGCCGTTAGCCAGAATTGTCGCAACACATCCTGGCCCAGATGTGCTGGTTCGAACAGTGTCTCTGAACTTGAACGGAACCATCAAAAAGCGTCCTATAGTGAAAATTTGCAAGCTACCATTCAACAAGGAAATAGAGCAAACGGCAGAAGTATACTCAGCTCCAGCTAATTAGACAGTCAATCATCCAAACAGGCAATCAAAAGACCCCCAGACGAAACACCGGACACACCAAAGAAGAGGAAAGTTACTACAGGTCGTCTTCCAAGTCTCTCGGCATTGGTGATTAATACACTCCTTGTTATTGGGGTCCTACTACCTCCTGTATTATCTGAAGCTACCATTACAGGTCTGGATGGTGGCCTGTACATGGAGAGTATCGGGAAAGCTAACCTGAATCGAGGGACCTTGTGAATCAACATTGAGCTTCCATTCTCCGACCTGGCCACCGATGAGAGGAATATGGGGAGCATAAATTCTAGTATATATTCTATGTGTTCTATGGGTAAACGTATCACTGAGAAAGTGCACTGCTGGGATCTTGCCCACCATATATCGGACACTATTGACGACACCAAGCACAAAATCAATCTAATACGATTCACGCATAGCCGAAAGAAACGTTGAATCCCTGGACAAATGCTTACAGCAGTTTTTGGGGTCAATGATGAAATCATTACGGATGTGCAACACCTATCAACGAACCAAGAAGTACTAAAAAATCTGATCAACCATCAAGGAAAAATAGCACTACAAGTCACAAAACGGCTAAATACCACAACTAGCAGAATCAACCGACAACTTAACTGATTTTCAGATCAATTGAATAAGGCACTGGAAGAGATAAATGCGTCGAAAAAGTGGTTTTCTATGGTGGATTCAAACCAATTAAATATACAATTTTTAGGAACATATCAACGTGCCATCAATTTTATAACAGAAGTAGACCTAAAGTACACCCACATTCTGATGGCCATAAACACTAAGCAAGGAATACTAGAATGTATCAAAATAGCAGAGCTGCAAAAAACTATTCAAGGAACACAAGGATTACTACCAGCCCACCTCACAGTTCTGCACTCTTCAACTTCAAAAGCCACAACTACCTCAGATGAAAACAGCATCAAAATTTATGGATACTTACCAATCATTGACAACCGGAAATTCGATCTAATTAAAGCAACAGCTATTCCTATTCAACATACATCGACCCTATTTGCAGCGTTCAACATTCCAAATTTAATCATGGGGATAAACTACCACGACCAACTATACTTCGAGACAACAAGCGCAAATTTAGCCTCTGCATCAGAACTGGCACTTGGGACGTACCTTCTCGCCAGTACAACTTTAATTGACATGAAAGCCAAGACAAATTGTATCATCAGAGAACTCTACAGCCTCCACAATCAACCTACTTGCCCACAAACCTATTTTCGGACACCGTCATTAGTTCTGCAAAAATTGATGTCTACCAACACCTGGTTGTTCTTCACCCCACAACCAGTTCATGCCCAGACCGTCTGCAGCGGACTACGACAAGACATTTTAATCAATGGGACAGGGATTATCAAACTCGCTCAAGATTGCCAACTGCAAGCTAAAGAGTTCATCCTTGTAGCAGATCAAGCACACGAGGGATGCTCTCTTCCAATCTTCATCGCACCAACTGTTCCGGAATTAAATATTACGTTACAACATGCAGACTTCAAATTATTAAATGTGTCAAAGGTAATCGATACAGAAGAATCATTTACAACTCTGATAAATGAACAGGAAGAGCGAGCCACCGCGATTGATGGAATCCAATGGAAAGTCATTAAGCCACATACAACACTATCAACAATTTCCATCAGCATCTCTGGTTCAATACTTGCTGCACTAATTATCATCACCATCTATCTATGCAGAAGAACTAAAACCAGAGAGATAAACTGCACATCACAACCTTCCTCATTCACGACATGGTACAACGACCACCGTCTTTAAGACCCTGACGGCTCTTAGTGGGCGGTTATGTTAGAGTAACTATAGGTATTCAGATTAAAAGATTGTACAATACAAATTTAGAAGAATTTATTCATAAAGTAGTCATTATCAATTTCATTTTAATGCTGTATTGCATTGTACCAAATCAATTGCAAGTCCAATAAACTCACTGTAATAAGCATTTGAACTTTATTTAGCTTATTCATACAATATTGTATTGTTCCAAATTGCAAGTCCAATAAACTTCCTGTAATAAGCATTTGAACTTTGTTTAGCTTGTTCATGCAAATGCTCCAATTAATAGCAATAAACCTATTGTAAAATTATTGCTACCTCAAGCAAATTCCTCAAAGTTCAATCGAAGAACATTGACTTGCTTGAGATGGCACTAATTACTTCACACGCGCGATAAAAAGAAATTGTGCATCAATGCAAAATATATGTATAAATTGTTTGTAGGAATGAGAAATAAATCATTGTTGTTTTAACAGTCATTAATTGATTTTCATTGTTTCTTTACGCAGGAAACAGAACAAGCCGGTTGAAGGGTGCAAGCTTGGTATGATTTTACACAAACTTCTTTTTTAAATATCCTTTGTATATTTTTAAACCGTGAAATTAAATTGTGTTGTGATTCAGAAAAAGAAAAAAAAAACACTTGGGTGAAGTAGTGAATTAGAAATTGTGAAGTTGGCTCGGGAAGCGAGGTGGCATTCCCGTACGAGCGACGCCCCGTGTGTGGAAGGCTCGAGGGCACTTTGCCGCCACGTGGTGTGACTCCGAGGTTCGTCAGGGCTCATCCCTTGTTTTAGGTTCCCCCGCCTTAGTTGTGGTCGCGGTTAGGGAGGATAGGCGGTGCATGAGCGCATTGCGCGTCGTGTCGCGGACAGTGTCGGTGCGAGCCTTTTGGTGAGTCGTGATTCTCGCTTGGTGACTCCTGTGGGGCCCATTGGCAAAGCGAGTGGCGCACGGCCCCTCTCCATTGGGCTAACCGGGTCCGAGGGCCCCAGTCAGGAGCTCCACCAGAGGGCACGGAAGCGATATTCAGTCGCGGAATTGTTACATTTGGTGCCCGACGTGGGGCAGTAAAGTTGAGTTTTAGTGGTTACGAAAAAAGTGAAAGTTTTGAAGTGATCGTGTAAAATTGCGGGAGTGTGTAGAACAGTGGAAAGTGCTCAGTGCAAGTGGAAAAAAAGGACGAACGTGAGTGTTGTGCTTTCCATTTGCGGGAGTGTGATTTTGGGTGAAGTGGCCTGTGCAATTGGCGGAAAAAACGGGTGTGAGAGTAGTGGTTGTTATTGCGGGAGTGTGAATTTGAGCCTAAGATAGTAGTATTGCCTTTGTAAAACAAATAAAGATCGATTATTTTCTTTTAATCCAGTAGAAACTAAGTTTACTTACATAGTGATTAAGGATAGCATTAAGCACGGTACAGGGAATATGGCACAGGTCGGGCGTTACATGGTGGTTCGACTCAGCAAGGAGGAGCTTACGTATGAGTTGCATATCCGGGGATTGGAGACTGGTACGGTGGAGACCATGCGGAAGATGCTGCGCGATGCCGTTAAGGGGAGGGCTCAGCAAACAGTTCCATCATTACTAAGAAGTACCCCTACACCTACGAAGAGGACATGCAAGCGGTGAAGGAAAAATTCCAGGAGAGCCGGACCATGATGGAGGCGTTCAAAGGCAGTACTCGATCTTCAGACTTCCTGAAAATCAAGGCCAAGATAAGGTTTGCGATCCGGAGGCTGGAGAATGCACCATGGGAGGAAGAGGACCCGGACGAAGGGGCCGACAATTTGAAGAGGCAGCGGGTGATGGCGTTGGGCCAGCTGGAGGAGAAGGTTGAAGTTGGGAAGACGGCAGCTGATGTGGAGGATGAGACGCACGAAGCTAGTGCTTTGGAAATACCGGTTGGACAAGGGTTCCAGGATGGAAAGTCGGGTGAGGACATAGAGACCCCACTAGAAAAATCGAGTGAACATGGTCAACCGGAAGTGGCTAACGTTCTAGAGGAAATCGGGAGGATTGAGCCTCTACAGCCAATAAGTCGTCTGGACTCTGCGATTCCCAAAGGGCTAGACATTCATAAATGGGGCTTGAAATTCTGCGGAGACTCTGGATCCTTGAGTGCGTTCCTGGAGCGGGTTGAGGAGCTACGATTAGCTCGGGGAGTGTCCACCGCGCGGCTCTACCATCAGCCGTGGAGTTGTTTGAAGGCCGGACACTAGTTTGGTTTCGTGCCAACCGGGCTAGGGTGAGCTCATGGGCGGGATTGGTGGTAGAACTGCGTGCCGAATTTCTCCCTCCAAATTATGATCGGAAATTGCTGGAGGAAATCAAGGAACGCACTCAGGGTCCTGACGAGTCTGTAGGGATGTATATTGCGACCATGGAGGGATTATTTCGCCGGAGGACAATCCCCTGCTCTGAGGAGGACAAGCTGGAGATACTACGAGCGAATCTTACACCCTTCTACCAGACGCAACTGTCCTTGCAGGCAGTTAAAACTGTAGCTGACCCCGTAAAACTGGGCCGAAACTTGGAGACCACGCGGGCCTCGGTGGAAGCATATCGGCCTCCACCGCTCACGGGCTGACAGCAATCGCTGGAACCTGATCTGGCCTACGCGGGGAGACGAGGACCGAAGAGAGTGGCAGCGATACACAGTCGGGAAATACAGTACTGGAACTATAAGGGCTTCGGCCACACTTCAAGGGAGTGTTCGGCGCCGTGGAAATGTTTTGGGTGCGGCCGAGAAAGAGTGAGGAAAGCGATTGCCCGAACTGCCGCCAGGTGGGAAGGTCGAGTGGGCCGAGACAGCGGGAGAACGCCCCAGGGCATAGAAGGGGAGGTGAGCGAATGGGGGGAGAAAGACCATCGCAGGGGGGAGAAAGACCATCGCAGGCGGCCCCACCACATGTAACGTCGGAAAACTTCCGCGGTGCTTAGTAGGCGGCAAACCGAGCACGTATAGTGGCACCGCGGGGCCGGGAGTGGCTTTTTTGTTGGAAGAGAAGAGTGGAGACAATAGACCGCACTTAGAAGTGGAAGTTTTGGGTAACAGACTGCTGGGGCTCGTACACTCTGGAGCAACTCATATCATCTTGGGAGGACCCAGCTGGGAGCGGCTACGGACACAAGGGCTTACACCTCGGAGAGCGGGACGCACGGCTATAAGACTAGCGGACAGTGGTTGCATTGCGAACGAAGGAGACGTATGGGTCCCACTAACCGTAAAAGGGGTCACAAGGTGGTTGAGGGTTCTAGTTGTGCCAGCTGTTCCCCAAGCGCTGATTCTAGAGGTTGACTTCTTACGTTTATTCCAGATCACCCTAGATCTCGGCTGGGAGTCGTGGGAATTTCCGGCAGTGGCCTCGTGTGAGATATTGCAGCGAGGAGGCGAGCCTAGAAGCGCTAGTAGCGGAAGAGTTTTGGTTGATAGGGGATGGCCTGGGGTGTGCTCGAGGGGCGGAGCACGTCATCAAGACCTCGGCCGAGCCCATAAAGCAGCGATATCACCCCGTGTCTCCGGCAGTGCAGGCGCACATCAACGAGGAGTTGGACGAGATGCTGCGGCTGGGGGTTGTGGAACATTCCGGAAGTTCATGGTCATCAACCATCCTGCTAGTGAAGAAGAAGGATGGGAAATTTCGCTTTTGTGTGGACTTTTGGAAGCTGAACAGTGTATCCGAACGAGACGCCTACCCCCTACCATACATCGCCACCACATTAGACAAGTTACGGGCAGCCCGTTACCTCTCCTCGTTGGATATTAAATTAAATATTGGCAGATTCCGATCGCGGAGGCATCTAAGCCCCTCACAGCCTTCACGGTGCCTGATCGGGGCTTATTTCACTTTAACCGCATGCCGTTTGGGTTGCACAACGTGGCAGCGTTTCGTTGATCGGATCTTGGGACCGGAATTGAAGCCATATGTGTTTGTCTACTTGGACGACGTAATAGTGGTCACTGAAGATTTCAACAAACACCTAGAAATCCTCCGGGTGGTACTATCACGTCTCAGGGAGGCCGGACTAAGGGTTTCACCGGAGAAGTGCGAGTTTTGTCGGCCGCAGCTCAAATACTTGGGATATGTAGTAGACGAAAGTGGACTACACGTTGAACCGGAGAAAGTAGAATGTATACTACATATCCCCCAGCCGAACAACGTGAAGAAGGTCCGGCAATTTCTTGGCATGGTATCTTGGCACCGGCGGTTTATCCCGGACCACGCAACGTTGACAGTGCCACTCACGAATCTTCTCCGCAAGAATAAGAGGTTCGAGTGGACGGAGCAATGCGAGCTAGCTTTCTTGCGCTGCAAGACGATGCTGTCAACGGCACCCATCCTCACATGCCCGGATTTTTCCCTGCCGTTCAAGGTGCAAACTGATGCTTCAGACCATGGGATTGGAGCGGTGTTGAGCCAGAGCCACCCAGAGGGCGAAAAGGTAGTATGCTACCTTAGCCGTGGCCTTTCCAAGGCAGAGAAGAATTACTCCACGACCGAAAAGGAGTGTCTGGCGGTGCTGTGGGCCGTGGAAAAGCTCAGGCCCTACTTGGAAGGGTCGCGCTTTACGGTGGTTACCGACCACCACTCGCTGGTGTGGCTCAATAATCTGCGAGACCCAAACGGTCGGCTGGCACGCTGGGCGGTGAGGCTCCAGCAATTCGACTATAACGTCATTCACCGGAAGGGTAACGTGCATGTGGTCCCCGATGCCCTGTCGCGAGCAATTCCGGAGGTCTGCGCGATAGGAAAGGGAAACCAAGGGGACAAGTGGGTCGACGGCTTGCGGGCTAAGATATTGGGAGAGCCCGATAAGTTCCTCGACTGGCGAGTGGAAGGGGAGACTTTATGGAGACATTCACCCAGTCAAAATGCAGGGTTGGTGGGAAATTCGTGGAAACAGGTGGTTTTCAAAAACGAGCGGCAGGCCATCCTCCTGCAATACCATGACGATGCCACGGCTGGGCACATGGGGGTCAGTCGGACGTACGACCGGATTGCCCAGCAATTCTACTGGCCAAAAATGAGGGCCGACGTTTGCCGATATGTGGCGCGGTGCAAGATCTGCCAAGCGACCAAGATTGAACGGAGATCTCCTTATGGACGGATGTCTTCCAGAGCGGGGTTAGCCAAAGAACCATGGGAGGTTATTTGCGTAGACCTGGTTGGACCCTTGCCACGTTCCACTCAGGGGAACACGTATATATTGACCGTGGCCGACTATTTTTCGAAGATGCCCCTGATCTTCCCTCTCCGGCAAGCGACGGCAGCTCATGTTGCGAGATTGCTCGAGGAACGAATTTTCCTGTTGTTTAGGGTTCCCGGTTTGGTTGTCTGCGACAATGGGGTACAATTTAGGTCCAAAGAGATGGACAAACTGGTGACCGGGTATGGGGGCCGCATACAGTTTACGCCCTTCTACCACCCCCAGGCCAATCCCGCAGAGCGGATTTGTCAGACAATCAAGCAGATGTTGAGGGCATATGTGGGGATGAACCATTGAAAATGGGACGTTCAATTATCAAAGATTGGATGTGCATTGCGTACATATACGCATGAAGCCATGGGAAGTACTCCATACTTTATAAACTTTGGTCGGGAGATGGTTGTTACGCGGAAGGGGCCAAGCTCACCCACGGATGAGAACATGCTGCAAAATCCCGCAGAGAGGGCCGCAAAACTAGTGGAAGTAAGAGAGGACGTGCTTAGGCGCTTAAAGGCGGCCGCAAGGAAAAGCAGCCAACGGTACAATCTTCTGAGGCGGACTCCCTCCTTCCTCCCCAATGATTTGGTGTGGAGGAGGAATTTTGGTTTGTCGGATGCGGCCCAGTACTATTCGGCGAAACTGGCACCGGAGTACCTTGGCCCTTTCAGAATTGCGGAACGCGAGTCCCCAGCCCTGTTCAGACTAGTAGATATGAATGGCAAGAGTGCAGGGACCTGGCACGCAAAGGACATCAAGCCATACCTATCCTGAGACAGCGAGCAATGTCGAGTGTGCGAGGTAGGCCGGCGACCGAATCAGCAAATAAGTTAGTTAATAAGTTCAATTAGTAAGATGGTGGAGGGTACTAGCGCTAAGTTCTTAAGTTGGTGGTGGGTTAATTTAATATTAATAACTTAAATGGTAAACGGATTATGCGTGACCTGTGCAATCGAGCGGCTAGTAAGTCATGTCCCCGACAACGCGTGTCGGTACGCGCGCCGTGTGGTTATAGGACTCCGTAGTCCTCGTGGTACTTCCTATCGGAATTTGTCCATTGGGCTATTTACGCCAAACCACGTTTTTCTCTCCGGGAGACGCGAAGCTTTCGGTTAAAGAAGCCGCCGGATGGAAATCGTACTGGTGGTCGCACATTTCTTGCCAGACAAAGGTGTTACGAGCCTGAGACCGGTTACTGTGTACATGAAAGTACACAAGACTTAAGAAACTTCTCAATTTGGCCTGTATTAGAGGTGGACTATATTAGGGTTTAGATTATATATAAAGTGTGTCAGACTCGTAGATTAGACAATAGGGCGAATGAATTAGGCAGTACGTAGATTATAATTTAGAATCTAGGGAATTGAGCTCAGAGTAATTAGAATTTAGGATATATATATATATCTATATATAGATATATATATATATATATATATATATATATATATATATATATATATATATATATATATATATATATATATATATATATATATATATGCATGCATAGAATTTAGATAATATTAAAATTTGGGATATAGGAGAATTTAAAATATTCTAGACGGCACAACATGAAGAATATAGTTGTTAAGGAATTGAAATTTATACCGTCTCCGTTTAGTCGTCGCTATAGTGTCAGCTGGAGTGACCAAAAAAAAATAAATCAGCTTGAAGTTAGAGCAGCTAGGCAATACTACGAAGTTAGTAGGAAAAGGGTCAAGAAATCCTGGATGGATGTTCCCAAAGGCTAAGATGGGCGTAGGTTTATTCTATCTAATTGGTGATGGGTTCGTTAATCGCTAGATGTATGGAAATGGGATATGGTTAGAGTGTTATATAGAAGCGTCAGGAGTATGAACATATGGACTGGTAGCTATCGTTAGTTCAGGTATGGTGTTGGAGTGTAGTGGTAGATGGGCAGGAGCTAAGCCTCGGTGAAAGAATTCAACCAGGAGAGGGATATAGGGTAGTTAAAATATAAAATATATAGGGTAGCGTCGTTCAAGCAGATAGCATCCTAAACCTAGATTAGTTATAAGCAGATAGAGTAGAAGGCCGTAGTTGAATAATGAGTTTATTAGAGCCATGAACTAATCTGGGAGACAGGCAGAATAGCATCATAAGCATTAAAATAGTTCATAGAGATTCGACTTCAACACTTTAATTAGCAAAATTAGTGAATTTCGGAGAATTTCCCTTGAAGTAGGGGGGGAATCTCACGGGAGCCTTGCACACGCACAAGAAAAAAAACAAACGAAAAAAAAGGAAACAACAAAAAAAATTAATAAGTTCTCCGCGAGGATAACTTCCCGAGCCAACTGAAGTCGAGGTTTAACGCTGTATGTAACGCTTTATATTTTGTATCACACTTAGAAATTAAAATTAAGTAGGTTCTGAGCAGATCAACGAGCACTTCACTGACAATGCATTCAATCATTGTGCTGAAATGTCAAAAGCGTGCAATTAATTTCACCGAATCGGACCGGCAAATACTGATGAAAGTGTATCGGTTACAACTTTAACCGGGTTGACGAGTTTATCAGATTTACTAAGCGAGCTTCCTGTATCGGATTCCATTTCGAGTGTAACGTCCCTAAATAAATCGTTACTGTTCCATACATTGGTAGCTGATGAATCCAAAAGCCTATTATCGGTTCGTGATGATAATCTAGTAAGGCAACTAGTTAATGCGATAGAACAAACAAGCTCAGATCATATAGAATTAAAGCCACAATACGCTTATAATCAACTCGGCACAAATATAAATGAGTCGCCGGAATTATTGCAAGGAATTTATACGTTTAGGCCTACCGTATTTCATACTCCCCCTAGCCAAATCTCCTGTATCAACTCAACAACAGCAACCGAGAAGCTGTGCGACACTTCCAGAGCAAATTCAAAATGAATTTCAACCTCCTTCCGGCCAGAAGAGTATGATTACCACAAGACACAAAGCGCAATTGAGCGCTCAACATCATCATCATATAGAATTAAAGCCACAATACGCTTATAATCAGCTTGGCACAAATATAAATGAGTCGCCGGAATTATTGTGAGGCATTTATACGTTTAGGCCTACCGTATTTAATACTCCTCCTAGCCAACGAATACAATTAACAATTCAGTAAATACAAATTCTCCTGTATCAACTCAACAACAGCAACCGAGAAGCTGTACGACACTTCCACAGCAAATTCAAAATGAATTTCAACCTCCTTCCGGCCAGAAGAGTATGGTTACCACAAGACACAAAGCGCAATTGAGCGCTCAACATCCAGTTATCACCGCGACACCAAACAGTAGCAATATGCAGTTTGCTGCAAGTATGGACATTGAAGCGGGACCCGATATGAGACATGGATCAACAGGTGTAGGACATGTTTCGAATGCGATATTCCATAGAAATGTTGTAAACATAAATAATTATCACCCTGTGGATGCATCTACTCAACAAAATGCAACTACGCGCCAACAACAAGCTGCAATGCAACCGCAGCAATATTACAATCAATCGCATATTCAAGTGCAGAAGCAAGCCCAAGGTAACGAGCCACACATTCAGCAGCATCCGCCAACACATAGCACATTTGGGTACGATCGCGAACACAATATAGGACAATCGGAAAAAGTGTCCAGCAGATATCAGGACGGCAGTAGAAATGTAGGCGGAAGTGGGGGAGCAGGTATACCATACGTTGAGCAACATAAATCGAATCTGTCATCTGCATCGAAGCAACAGCAGCAACAACAACAACATCAACCATCATCGCGTCATAGCTCATCAAATGTTTCATCGTTCCATCACCATATTATGGCATTTAAAGCTCGCAAGATGCCAGCTGACACGACACGCGGGAAATGCAGTGAATGCGATGAACAGTGAATGCGATGAACTGGTGAAACATCGAAAAGCTCCCTTATATGAAAGCGTGGCCACCAGAGGGGATATAAGACCCCGGATGGAGCTTGGGAAGCTCCTTTTCGCTTGGCATTTTCCCAAGAGGGAGCACGAATTTTGGGCGGAATTTTTGGAGGTTATCACGAGTTCGAGGATTGATCGGGGGAATCAAGGAGGCTTTCGGATCAGCGAGGAGAGCGTTTTTCTACGACCGAGGTGGATCGACAGCAGAAGTTGGTGGCAGCAAGATTGGGGGCTCCCCGAGTCGAACAAGCCGATTGAAGGGTGCAAGCTTGGTATAATTTTACATATACTTCTTTTTTAAATATCCTTTGTATATTTTTAAACCGTGAAATTAAATTGTGTTGTGATTCAGAAAAAGAAAAAAAAAACATTTGGGTGAAGTAGTGAATTAGAAATTGTGAAGTTGGCTCGGGAAGCGAGGTGCCGTTCCCGTACGAGCGATGCCCAGTGTGTGGAAGGCTCGAGGGCGCTTCGCCGCCAGTTGGTGTGACTCCGAGGTTCGTCAGGGCTCATCCCTTGTTCTAGGTTCCCCCGCCTTAGTTGTGGTCGCGGTTAGGGAGGATAGGCGGTGCATGAGCGCAATGCGCGTCGTGTCGCGGACAGTGTCGGTGCGAGCCTTTTGGCGAGTCGTGATTCTCGCTTGGCGACTCCTGTGGGGCCCATTGGCAAAGCGAGTGGCGCACGGCCCCTCTCCATTGGGCTAACCGGATCTGAGGGCCCCAGTCAGGAGCTCCACCAGAGGGCACGGAAGCAATAATGTAACAATTCCGCGACTGAATATCGCTCCGTGCCTCCTGGTGGAGCTCGTGACTGGGGCCCTCGGACCCGGTTAGCCTAATGGAGAGGGGCCGTGCGCCACTCGCTTTGCCAATGGGCCCCACAGGAGTCGCCAAGCGTGAGTCACGACTCGCCAAAAGGCTCGCACCGACACTGTCCGCGACACGACGCGCAATGCGCTCATGCACCGCCTATCCTCCCTAACCACGACCACAACTAAGGCGGGGGAACCTAAAACAAGGGATGAGCCCTGACGAACCTCGGAGTCACACCAAGTGGCGGCAAAGCGCCCTCGAGCCTTCCACACACGGGGCGTCGGTCTTACGGGAATGCCACCTCACTTCCTGAGCCAACTTCACAATTCCTAATTCACCACTTCACCCAAATGTTTTTCTTTCTTTTTCTGAATCACAACACAATTTAATTTCACGGTTTAATAATATACAAAGGATATTTAAAAAAGAAGTATATGTAAAATTATACCAAGCTTGCACCCTTCAACCGGCTTGTTCGACTCGGGGGGCCCCCAATCTTGCTGCCACCAACTTCTGCTGTCGATCCACCTCGGTCGTAGAAAAACGCTCTCCTCGCTGATCCGAAAGCCTCCTTGATTCCCCCGATCAATCCTCGAACTCGTGATAACCTCCAAAAATTCCGCCCAAAATTCGTGCTCCCTCTTGGGAAAATGCCAAGTGAAAAAGAGCTTCCCAAGCTCCATCCGGGGTCTTATATCCCCTCTGGTGGCCACGCTTTCATATAAGGGAGCTTTTCGATGTTCCATCAGTTCATCGCATTCACTGTTCATCGCATTCACTGCATTACCCGCGTGTCGTGTCAGCTGGCATCTTGCGAGCTTTAAATGCCATAATATGGTGATGGAACGATGAAACATTTGATGAGCTATGACGCGATGATGGTTGATGTTGTTGTTGTTGCTGCTGTTGCTTCGATGCAGATGACAGATTCGATTTATGTTGCTCAACGTATGGTATACCTGCTCCCCCACTTCCGCCTACATTTCTACTGCCGTCCTGATATCTGCTGGACACTTTTTCCGATTGTCCTATATTGTGTTCGCGATCGTACCCAAATGTGCTATGTGTTGGCGGATGCTGCTGAATGTGTGGCTGGTTACCTTGGGCTTGCTTCTGCACTTGAATATGCGATTGATTGTAATATTGCTGCGATTGCATTGCAGCTTGTTGTTGGCGCGTAGTTGCATTTTGTTGAGTAGATGCATCCACAGGGTGATAATTATTTATGTTTACAACATTTCTATGGGATATCGCATTCGAAACATGTCCTTCACCTGTTAATCCATGTCTCATATCGGGTTCCGCTTCAATGTCCATACTTGCAGCAAACTGCATATTGCTACTGTTTGGTGTCGCGGTGATAACTGGATGTTGAGCGCTCAATTGCGCTTTGTGTCTTGTGGTAACCATACTCTTCTGGCCGGAAGGAGGTTGAAATTCATTTTGAATTTGCTGTGGAAGTGTCGTACAGCTTCTCGGTTGCTGTTGTTGAGTTGAAACAGGAGAATTTGTATTTACTGAATTGTTAATTGTATTTGTTGGCTAGGAGGAGTATTAAATACGGTAGGCCTAAACGTATAAATGCCTTGCAATAATTCCGGCGACTCATTTATATTTGTGCCAAGTTGATTATAAGCATATTGTGGCTTTAATTCTATATGATCTGAGCTTGTTTGTTCTATCGCATTAACTAGTTGCCTTACTAGATTATCATCACGAACCGATAATAGGTTTTTGGATTCATCAGCTACCAATGTATGGAACAGTAACGATTTATTTAGGGACGTTACACTCGAAATGGAATCCGATACAGGAAGCTCGCTTAGTAAATCTGATAAACTCGTCAACCCGGTTAAAGTTGTAACCGATACACTTTCATCAGTATTTGCCGGTCCGATTCGGTGAAATTAATTGCACGCTTTTGACATTTCAGCACAATGATTGAATGCATTGTCAGCGAAGTGCTCGTTGATCTGCTCAGAACCTACTTAATTCTAATTTCTAAGTGTGATACAAAATATAAAGCGTTACATACATCGTTAAACCTCGACTTCAGTTGGCTCGGGAAGTTATCCTCGCGGAGAACTTATTATATTATATTAGTGTTTCCTTTTTTTTCGTTTGTTTGTTTTCTTGTGTGTGTGGAAGGCTCCCGTGACACTACCTAAAGGACCAAAGCCTGCTCTACGACACGACACATGGCCAACGAAGGATGGAAATTACATCGGGTGTTGCACAGGGATCTATCCTTGGTCCGGACCTGTGGAACGTGTCTTACGACGGGCTACTGAGACTTGAGATGCCAGATGAGTCACGCTTGGTCAGCTATGCGGATGATGTTGCGGCTCTGGTCACTGGACGCACCGTTGAACAAGCGCAACTTAGGCTAGGTATGCTAATGCGCCGAGTGAGGGACTGGGTGACAACTCGTGGGCTGAGTTTACCACTGGAGAAAACCGAAGTGGTCATCTTGACAAAAAACAGAATCCCTAGAGTAAGGATGATCAGTATTGGAGACATACGAATCGAATCGAAGCCAGCGGTGAAGTACCTGGGGCTACTGATCAACTCGAAGATGAGTTTCTCTGAGCAAATCAGGGCAACGGCTGAGAGTGCTTCGGGAATATTGGCCCTGAGTCGACTTATGGCCAACGTAGGGGGACCCAGCCCATCAAGAAGACGCCTCTTGATGAGTGCTGTAGGGTCAGTGCTACTGTACGGAGCAGAGGTATGGGGCGATGCTCTCAGCAAGGAGGTACACCGAAAACGTTTGGCACAGGTACAGAGAAGGGGAGCACTGAGAATTGCATCTTCGTATCCAACAGTCTCCGACTCGGCGGTGAGAGTGATTGCAGGCGTGATACCTGTCGCCCTCCTTGCTAGAGAGCGCCGTGCTATTTACCTGCGCCGAAACGAGGATACGAGGGAGATAGTTGTCCGGGAGGAGAGACAGCGCTCGCTCAACGATTGGCAGCAGTCTTGGGTGAATTGTACGAAGGGAAGGTGGACTGCGCGCCTCATCCTGGATGTGAGAACGTGGCTGAATCGAAGGCATGGTGAGACTGACTTCTATCTGACCCAGTTTTTGAGCGGGCACGGGTGTTTTCAGTCTTACCTGCACAAGATCGGTAAGTCACGGTCTCCCGATTGTCGGTTTTGCCCAGGAGAGGAGGACAATGCCTGTCACACATTTTTTGCGTGTACAAAATGGATCAGGCTGCGAAGCGAACTCTACAGGGAGACGGGAGAGCTCACCCCGGATAATATAGTTGCGGTGATGCTCGAATCGGTTGACAAATGGAACCAGGTGGCACATTATGCTCGGGCAGTCCTAAAAGATAAAAGGGACACACAGCAGCCGGGGGCGCTGTGGCTGGGGGATCGCACTTCTGGCATTTCCTCTTCCCTTTTCCCCTCCCGCTAGGAAAGGGAATCTCCAGCTTGAAGGTGCCCCACGGCGTAACAAAACGAGACCTGGCCCGAAGTAATGTGTCAAACGGTTCCAGGCTGGGTTCTCAGATTGATAGGGGAGGTGTTTTGTGGGTAGTCCAGTCGCGCATGGGAGTCCCACACTCTATGCTTAAATAGCATTCACCTCCCTACCACAAAAAAAAGCTGACAAAAGGAGGTTGGTTGTCCTAAATTGATAGAAATCTTCAAACTGGAGATTGTTGTCCAAATACTTTATTGCTCCTGCGTAGAAATGTATTTAACTGGACTTTTTTGCTCCTATGCGCAAACCATTCGCTTCTTCCGAAGATGGTGGCGCAGTATACGGAGCCTAATAAAAATTTTGAATATTCCGCCAATAGAGTGGCGAGGACCGAAAATTACTCGTGCCCACTACGCCGTGATTGCTTTATATTTTCCTAAGAATTGCTGTTTTCAATAAAACTTCGCAAAGTTAATTCCGATCTAAACTCAAGCGTTGTTTAGTCGCAGACACGAGCTAGATCAGAATTGATTTCAATAATCCTTCAGCTTCCCTTTTATACTCTCCCAAAGCCATAAATTATAAATTAATGGCATGCTCCTGTCATGATTTAATGGCAACCTAGAATTTCTAATCCCATCCTTAAACATCACTGCAGACGAAACGTCATAAATTCTCACCAAAAAATATTGTCATACACTCTGGATCATATACACTATGCTCTTTTCCATACGTCTAAAACATCAACGGCTACAAAAAAACCAAAATGCTCCATAAATTATCACCCATAATGACTTTATTTCTTAACACATTCCATACATTCATTGTTTCTAACATTCAAAATTCTCATACTCAAATTTCCACATATATCAAGTAACATGCATACACTACCCAATGTTCCCATCATAGGGATTACCATAAGCGACACCTCATAAATCATGCGCCTGTCATCACCATGCGCTTATCTCACTTGGCTAGCTTCTATTCTCATCAATAAGATTCCCAATTATCACCTAATACAATTTCACCATAAGTACTAATAGCCTTTCCGTAACATGGAAAAGATCAACTCACTCCATATCACGTGTGAAAAAAACATCCTCAAGAATATATGTCACATATGGATGCATGCAAGTGCATGCGATAAAAAAAAAACGCTGCGGAAGGTACTTGAGATTGTAGAGGATCGTCTGTAGGATGTAGGTGGCCATGTAAATGATTTATGGGTTCAAGTATCTTGACCTTTTTACGACATGGACTTTGGAAATTGATAAAAAAATATCATGGGAATATTTATGAATTGAAGTCCGTATTCTCTTTGTGATGAGAAAAATACAAATAATTGAATGAATGGATGAATAAATAAAATTTATATGTAAGCTCTAAAGATTATTATTGTTCAACTAAGACAAGACTTGAAGCAATGAATATATAGGAAATCCTTCCAGATGAATAAAAAACATCGATAGTATAATTATCTATTGGCTAAAAGCGTCAAAGGCTCTTAATTTCAAACATTTATATTAGACCTATATAAACACACGCTGAGAAAACTAGGGCTTTAATCCTAGACAGGAATCAACGTTTTACTTTGAATGAGAGACTGGGAACCAATCACAGGCTGTAAAGGCTAAGGATGTAATATAAAGACATATGTTTATTCTAGATTGCAACCAGCAAGACTAGTTCCACTACTAACCGCTAGAGGGCACTAAGACCCGGAGCACTTACCCAATTAACCAAGACACAGATGTATATTTACCTAAGAACCATACCTTCTCATCCCTGGCACCCACCTATACCAATCTTATACACATATCCACATACCTAAGGCCCTCATCTACACTAATCTGATACACATTTCCACGTACCCTTGAAACACACCCTCGCCGCAACTATCCATGACATCCACACATATCCCAGACACACACCTTCTTATCTCAGACACCTACCTGTGCCACCCTAATGCACGCACCTATGCAAAAAGTGGCCTTGAACTGGTATTCTCTGTCTACTCGTGTGCTCACAAATCTTTTCTCGGGTAGCGGCTGTAAGTCGACTCCTTCCTTGCGTTTGAAGGTTTATCGACAGCAATGTTTATAATGCGATTTTTACACTTGTCACTTTATTTCAATTTAATTTTATCCGTTCGGGAATATGTAAAAGGGTGTTAAACAACAAAACGTGAAGACTTTTTATGCACTGTCAGAGTATTCATATAAAAACTGCCGTTCTTCGCGCGCTTCCCGTGCACGATCATAGTAAAACTCCCCGATCCGTCCCAAAACTTGTCTTTTTTCGATTTCTATGCTTACGGTAAATCCATCAGCTGCTCGCTCAGCCTAGTTCGTTTGCCTTTGGTAACGTATTACACTATTGGGGTGCACTAAATCATGTACAACATTTTAATTGACAAATTTAAAATTTTTCATGAATAATTAACTGAAGTAAAGAAATATGAAAAAGATTCTAAATAGTAATAAGTTGAATCCCATGCAGAATATTATTACAGGAAAACGTTTAAATTTAAAATAAAGGAGAATTGATATAAAATTACATTCAATAATAAGAAAGAAAACTATTTAACAAATTACGATTATGAATGCAAGTAATTAAATATTTTTCTAGATCTGCCACAAAATTTTGTATAGGAGATAGGAAGGTTTTCGAGCAATTTGCTTTTGTGACTACTCGATTACTACAGGGCAGCTAATTTTCTCGCAGTCGCTAGGTGACGAGGGTTGCGAAAAAGGAACTGAAGTATTTTCAGTTGGAGAATGTCTTCGGGGTCGAAAAGTGGAGTGGGACGATTGAAGAATGCGGTTGACGAACAGACAGGCTGACACGTATATTTACGTTTTGCTGTAAGTATGTAAACTTTGCGCATGGTTATAAACTGAGCACGAACGGACAAAAAAGACGTTTATATGTAACTATTAACGCAGGTCTTTTGCGTGATATACACCGACTTCTTTCCCTGATAGGTCGGCAAGGAGGTAATGATTGAGTCCTAGAACCTTCTGTATACGGCTTTTCAGGAAATGATGGACTACCTTGGCGTTGTAATGCTCAGCCGCATCACTTTGACGGTAATCGCAACGGAAAACCTCATCCCCTTCTTTAAAATCGGAAGGTCGTGACCTGAGGTTGTGATCTGCCTCATTTGCACGTCCTGTGGCCTTTATCTTCCAGCCGATTTGTTGGCGGAGGTCTCCTAAACGCTCGTGAGGCTCCGGCGCAACGACGGAATCTCCCAAACAGTTCAATTACCATAGTAGCCTGCATGATTTGCCATGGCAAATCATGTGCTGTCCGAAGGCAGCAAAGAAAGGTGAGACACCGGCGACGGAACGATAAGACGACCGCAGAGCGCAAGTGATGGTGGGCAATCTGGGGTGCCAATCTGTCTGAGTTTATTTATTTATTTATTTACTTAAATTCTATTTAACACATGAAACATCGTCCGATTACAAAATGGAACAAAATAAACGGAAAAGAAAATTAATGAAAAGTAGAATTAAGTGTTAAAGTTAATTGAAAAAAGAAATTCAATGTTACTAACAATAATAAATATGCGTGGAAAATTAAATTAAAGCACACAAAAAAGAAAATAAAGTCTAATATTTATTCCAGTTGAGTTTTAAGAATAAGGCTTCTTAATCTCAATTTAAAAACTAGGTATGAATCGGAAAAAGGACCAAGCTCAAGCTTATCATGATTCCTTACCATTCGTTTAATGGGAGGGTGAAAATATAAATTTGTACGGGCATACGGTGGCACGAAAAAATTGTTTGCCCGAGAAGAACGCGATGATTGACGAAGACCTAAGTCTGCAAACAATGTTAATGAAATTTGATTGTGGCAGAGTTGATACGGAAAACACTGATCTAGATACATGCGACGGAACGACAGAGTAGGCAAACGTAGGAAGGATAAACGGCAGTCATACGCTGGACATTCTCTAACGAATCAATGAGGTAGGTGTGTCTGGGAGACCAAACTACGGAGCAATATTCGAGGATAGGACGGGCAAGACAGATAAACATGCGGATGGGGGTAGATATATTGTTAAATTTATGAGCATGCCTGAAAATAAGTCCCAATATTTTCGAGGCCCTAGTAGTCACGATTAGAACGTGTGCATAAAAATTGAGCTTAGGATCAAAAGTAACGCCAAGGTCCTTAGCAGAGCTCACAGCAGCGAGTGGGACTTCATTCAACATATAGGTGAAAGTCAGCGGAGAACGATTTAGATTAAAAGTCATTTTATAGCATTTGGCAACATTAAGACAGAGGTAGTTAGACGAACACCAGTTACTTAGTGCAATCAGGTCCATCTGAAGATAGTGACAATCTTGTACAGACCTGATAGCTCAAAATACTTTAAAATCATCGGCATACAGTAGGCAATTGGAAGCGATAACCGAAGGAAGATCATTTATAAACAATAGGAATAGGAGG
The DNA here is from genome assembly GCA_963969285.1 of Odontomyia ornata. Lineage (NCBI taxonomy): Eukaryota > Metazoa > Arthropoda > Insecta > Diptera > Stratiomyidae > Odontomyia > Odontomyia ornata. The sequence continues at coordinate 225,248,453 of OZ017739.1, forward strand.
GGACCTAAAATGGAACCTTGAGGAACACCAGAGGACGGATAGAATGGAATAGTAGGAGTCCATCCATGATAAGAGAGGGCCGACAACCCCAAAATTTTTCAGTTTGTAACAGAGAAGTTGATGGTTGATCGTGTCAAATGCCTTCGAGAAGTCAGTGAAGATTACATCAACCTGCATTCGATTGTCTAGGGCTTTAGCAATGAAATCGGTGAATTTAATTAAATTTGAGGTCGTAGAGCGACCTTTGAGAAACCCATGTTGTTCCTTCGATAAGATAGGGGTCAATGAAACTGAAAGCCGGAAATTAAGGAAATAGGACGATGATTGGACACAGAGGAAGGATCACCACTTTTAAGAATAGGAACAACGTTTGCTCTTTTCCAATAAGTAGTAATACCAGTCTTTAGACTGAGGTTGACGAGAAATGCCAGAGGGATACAAAGTGAAGACACTAATGACTTGACAAAAATATTCGGGAAGCCGTCAAGACCAGGTGATATATTAGGATTAAGTGAATTAATGAGGGATTCAACTTCGATATGGTCAGTGAAAAGTGAAGAAATGTCAATGGAGTGAAGTACGGGTGTATTAACTGGATCGAAGACATGAGAAGAAGGAATAAAAGTAGACGAGAAGAACTGAGAGAACAAGTTGGAAATATACTGTGGAGAAGAGCTAACTATATTATTCCAGCGGACTGAAGAAGGGACAGGAGGGGAGGACTTAAAGGATCTAATGTATGACCAGAATGGTTTCGCATTATTCGCCATGAGGGAACTCTCTAGGCTACTGAAGTAGTTTTTCATTGCAGTCCTTAGTTATTTTTTTGCTACAAGACTTAGATCACAAAAGCGGGCTCTGGATTCTTCAGTACCACAACGCTTGAAACGGCGGTCTGCCTTACTTTTAGCATTTAAGGCACTAAGTACTTGCTTGGTTAGCCATGGTTTCTGCTTTACTTTGCGAAGAGCTTGTAAAGGTGTGAAGTGTTTAATCAACTCATAAAGGTAATTATAAATCTTATTCTGGGCTTCCTCACACTCCAAATTATCAAAAAACTCCTGCCAGTCAATCAAGCTCAGCTCGAAGGCTAAAGCTTCATAGTTTGCTTTGAAGAAGTTGAATTTTGGAGCAATAGCAAAAGTACGACTTGACAAAGGTGTTAAGGAGAGATCGAGCGATAATGGCGGATGATGACTATCAATACTCACTAGAGGATTTAATGCAGTGGAAACAGATACACAGTTTAGGGGAAAGTTAGAAAGAACAAGGTCAAGTACCTGACCATTAGCATTAGGGATGTTATTGAATTGCAATAGTGAACAGAGTGACAGAAACGAGGAGAGGGATAAAGAAGATGCATCGGTTGACGAAACAGAGAAAGGAAGGTTCTTCGTCCATTGCACTGTTCCCAAATTAAAATCCCCGCTTATTAGAACTAAAGATTGCGGATGATGCAATGAGACATAAGAAGAAAACTCATCAAAGAATGTCTCATACACATACAAAGGAGAGCTACTAGGTATGTAGACAGAAGAAACTAATAAATATGTATTGTTGTGAAGGAAGATCTTGACAATCACACAATCCACAACACGGAAAAAGCAAAAAGTAGCACAAAAAGAGCTACGCACTGTATTACTAACAGCTACAAGAACACCACCTCCATCTTGGGTGGACATACGAACGGATCGCGGATAACAGTGTGCGATTCAAACGTTCAGATGCGTTATACTGAGGAGAGTATATGGGCGTCAGTATATGTTCGACACCGTATTGTTTGAGTAGACCCTTAAACTGCCGAGATCTTAACTGTGCTCCGTTGTCCGAGTACACACTTTCTGGTACCCCAAATATGTGGAATACTCGACTCTCGAAAAATTTCACGATGGATGGAGTCGTGAATTTGGGAAAAGGTTCCACCAGTGGGAATTTCGAGAGCTGGTCTAAAACAACGATGGTTTCGATGTGTCCCATAGAAGAACGAGGATATGGACCAACTAGATATATATGCAGACGTCAAAATACGCGCTCCAGAACGTATAGTTGACCCGTAGGAGATCAAAGAGGCTGGTTGGGCGCTTTAGTGCTTTTACAGGTCTCAAAGGCACTCACGTACTTCTCAAGTCATCGAAGCGTCTGAGTGTAACCACCGTGGGTACCTAAAGAAGGGTTATGTGCGTGAAGGATCAGATTGTGAGTCGTTTTCTCCGGTACCCAGAGTTTTCAGGACTCTTCTTCCTGCCATAGACCACCAGTGGCGTATTCATTTCATCTTTAAACGTAGCCATTTACCACTTACAAATCAGGCCACTGTGTTTGTTGGGTCACGATGGTTGGCCTCAACTCTTTGTAGCTGTCTGATTCGAAATGTGGTCTGTCTAAATCTATCTCAACGGGGTCATCGTTACTTACTGTCAATTCTGCTCCCTCGGGTGAAAACATTCGCGAGAGAGTATCGGGCATGATGTTCTGGGTTCCTTTTCGGTTTTTGATGGAAAACTTGAACCCTTGCAGTTTAAGAGCCCATCGGGCCAGACGTCCATGTAGGTCCACTTGGTTCATCAGCCATTGAAGCGAAACGTGGTCCGTGGCCTTCGATATAGGCTTGGAATTTCTTCACAGCCATCACCGCTGCCAAACATTCCTGCTCGGATATGGTGTAGTTCCTTTGGGCCAAGTTCAGCGTATTGGACATGAAGGCAATGGCAGCTTCCTCCCCCTCTTCAGTCAATTGTACAAGCACGGCTCCCGCTCCATGTTGATTTGCATCACAATGAATAGAGAAAGGCTTCTCAAAGTCGGGGCTGTGCGAGACTGGAGCAGATGTTAAGGCTTGTTTTAGCTCTTCAAATGCCTTTCGGCTGAGCTCGGTCCAAATGAACTTTCCTTTCTGGAGCATGTTCGACAGAGGTGCTGAAACTGTTGCGTGATTCCATACGAATCGTCGGTACCAACCACACACTGTAAGGAAACGTCGAAACTGCTGAGTGGTTTTCGAGTTTCAAGTTTTGTCCGAATCCATTTTGATGGTTTCATGTCCGATGACACATCCTAGATATCGAACTTCGTTCATAACAAACTTACTTTCCTGAATGTTGATGGTGAGTTCCACGTTACTGATATGCAGGGTTATTTGTTGCTGGAGTAGGAGTGGAAAGCCGATAAGAAACTTCTTCAAAAAGCCCCAGAAAATAAAGTTCGCACGGTTGCCCAACAAGAAAAAAGATCCGATGCAAACCGGGGGGAACGAAGCCCCGACAAAGGCCCCACCGGCAGGCACTACTCGTAAAACCCCAATATGGTCAATCATATGTGAAAGTGCTAAGGGACATCAGGGGAAACGTAAGGCCCGAAGACACTAAAACTGCCATTAAAGTAGTATGACCAACGAAGTTGGGCCACATACTATTCGAACTTGAAGCGGAGGCCAAGAAAAGGGAAATATTCTGTGACGCAGTAAAGAAAGTCCTCGGCAACGCGCAGCTATATCATCGCTCAAGCCAAGGGCAACGATCGAAATAAGAGACATCGACTGCGTCACAGCTGAGGTAGAAGTGACCATCAAAATAGGGGTTCCCTCGCGTGGGCAGGATTAGAGCGAGCTTGACACCAGAAACCATAGGGGACAACGCATGGCCATAATTGACTTGACCGAAAAGGACATCAAAGAAATTTCTGAATAAAGGCAAAATACAAATAGGATGGGTTGTCTGTAGGATACGGCGAAGAACAAAGACTCTCCAAAGTTTCAAATGCCTTGGCTATGGTCACACCACACAAGTATGCAAATGACCCAATAGGAGTTCCCTATGCTACAAATTCGGTGAAATGGGACACAAAAGAAAAGAGTGTACGAAAGAGGCACACTGTATTCATTGCAGGCACGTTGATTCAAGACATAATTTTGGACACATCTTGGGATCAGGAAAATGCCACGTTTTCCAGAAAGCTTTAGCCAAGGAAAAACCAAAACTTCAATGACCTACATCCTGCAGCTAAACCTACACCGCAGTTCAACCACACAAAATCTGCTTGAGCATTTTGCGAGAGACATGATAGCCGACTTTTTGCTGTTGAGTGAGCAACACCATCATAAAAGTTCAGCATCAGGTATCCTGATGAAACTGGTACTGTCGCCATCTGGGTCGAAAAAGTGATTTTCAGGCGAGGAGCTGTGGACTTGGGGATGGTTTTGTGTGGGTTCGGTGCTCAGGGACCACCTTCTTTGGTGTGTATCTAACGCCGAATGAATCGATATCATCTTTCCAAGCCAAGTTTAATGTTTTGGAGGGCGCTGTTTCGAACGCAGACAGGAATGTGTTCGTTGGAGTAGACTTCAACGCTAAAACATCCGAATGGGGCATGCCTAAAACAGATCCACGGGGAAAATGAATCCTAGAAATGGCGGCCAGGACGGTGCTCGTCATACAAACACCGGAAACACGCTGACTTTCCGCCGAATTGGCTATGAAGAAACCATACCGGACGTAACATTTGCCTCGCAGTCCTTTATGCGGGGGATACACAATCGAAGACTATTAGAGGACTACTCAGCCAGTGATAACCAGTGCATTCTGCTTGAGATCAGTGATGTTGTCTCCCAACGTCCGTGCTCTCGGCTTTCGAAAATTAGATGGAACATCAGCAGGATGGACGTCAAGAGGTTCACACAGCCGGAACTGGAGGAGGCAGTCCTTCCGCTGAAAGCGAGGAAGGCTCCAGGCCCAGATGGTGTTCCAGCAGGGCTGTTACAGCTTGTCTATCACCATTGTCCTGACTTGCTGCTCAGTACACTCAACGCTTGTCTACGAGATGGGGTTTTTCCGGTACAATGGAAGGTGGAGAGGCTCGTGCTGGTCAGCAAGAGCACGGGAAATCCCAAATCGCCTCTGCATACCACTCGTTATGCATTCTAAACATGGCTGGGAAAGTGCTAGAGAAACTCATCAAGGGAAGACCAACTGACGCGATTCATGCTGCTGGTGATCTATCTCCTGGGCAGTACGGCTTTAGAGCAAGGCATTCTACCATTGATACGATTGTAGAGTTAGTGAGCGTGGTCCGGAAGGCAGAGGCATATAGTCGCACCAAGTGACGGATCGTCGCGACGTCAGGAACACCGCTAAATGGGTTGATATTCTGGATACGCTGGAAAAGTCTTTTCAAGTTCTAGAATATCTAATGCGGCTTTTTAAGGAACTACCTAAAGGACCGTAGGCTACTCTACGACACGAAACAGAGCCAACGAAGGATGGGAATTATATCAGGTGTTGCCAAGGGATCTATCCTTGGTCTGGATCTGTGGAATGAGTCTTACGACATGCTACTAGGACTGAAGATGCCAGATCAGTCACGTTTGATCGGCTATGCGGATGATGTTACGGCTTTGGTGGCTGCACGCACCGTTGAACAAGCGGAACTTAGGCTAGGTATGCTAGTGCGCTGAGTGAGGGATTGGATGACTGGTCGCAGGTTCAGTTTCGCACGGGAGAAAACCGAAGTGGTCATCTTGACAAAAAAGAGAATCCCTAGATTAAGGATGCTCAGTATTGGAGACTTGCGAATCGAATCGAAGCCATTGGTTAAGTACTTGGGGCTACTGATCGACTCGAAGATGAGTTTCTCTGAGCAAATCAGGGCAACGACTGAGAAGGCTGCTTCGAGAATATCGGATCTGAGTCAACTTATGGCCAACGTAGGGGGACCCAGCCAATCAAGAAGACCCCTCTTGATGAGTGCTGTAGGCTCAGTGGTTCTGTACGGAGCAGAAGTATAGGGCGACGCTCTCAGTAAATAGGTATACCGAGAAGAGGAGCACTGAGGATTGCATCTTCGTATCCGACAGTCTCTGATTCGGTGTTGAGAGTTATTGTACGCGTGATACCTGTCGCCCTCCTTGCTAGAGAGCGCCGCACTATTTACCTGTGAGGGAAATGTTGTCCGTGAGGAGAAACAGCGCTCCCTCAACGATTGGCAGCAGTCTTGGGTAAATTGCACGAACGGAAGGTGGACTGCGTGCCTCACCTCGGATGTAAAACCGTGGCTAAATAGAAGGCATGGTCAGACTGACTTCTATCTGATGCAGCTTTTGAGTGGGCATGCGTGTTTTAGTCTTACCTGCACAAGATTGTAAGTCACGGTCCCCCGATTGTCGGTTTTGCCCAGGTGTTACACAACCAGTATACCCTATGTATACTGGTATGAACTGGGAGCACATTTGATGTGTATCCAATATACATCATCAAGGCTCCCGGAGAAAGAACTCACTTTACACCACTTACCTGCTACTCTGTCCGCTTAAACTAGAACAGCAAAAGACGAGAGTTAATTTTTAATGAATTACCTTAGTTTTATTGCTCATTCTTTTTAAATCTCTAACATTACAATCAATTATTTAGTTAGTTTAAACAGCTATCCATTCCGGGTGAAGCATTTACATTCACACTTCTTTAGTTAATTATAGCAACTATCCATACGGTGTCTACACGGACGGAGGTTGCCTAGAAGTAAGTAGGAGTTAGTCGATGGTGGCTACGCAGCGTAAAAACGCATCCAAGCCGAATGAGGTTCGCGGCTCAAGCCTACACCTCACCATCTAACTGATGTGATGATTTCCTGCAATTGCACCGGAACTAGGTGCACTTTCTGGCTTCGCTGTTGACTTCGCGGCGAAATACACTTCGCGTACAGTTCTGTAACCGCTGTTATTAATACTTGCCGTTTTTCGCTCGATCAATTGCCTTTTAAACGATTCATGCGGCCTCAATTCGCCCTAAATTCGCTGAGTGATTGAAACGTGCGCTCTCGTTCCACGAAAGCTTCTTCCTCCGCGCTCCTGTTGCGAATTCCGGCGTACCAACTTCCTCCCATTCGCAACTTCAAATTGCCGCCGTAACATTGTCCCTTTCCTTTGGGCATTCCTACCTTTTCCTCCATAAATTTATTTATTTTTTTTTACATGTTTCCATTTTCCCTTTAATTTTTACTCCCCCCATCATCACAATACTACCCTTTTTCCTTATTAACAACTACAAAAAAATAATACCTACTAATAATTTCAATTTTCCCACTAATAACGTTCCATTTATTAATTCCCACTAACAAAATTTCATTCTATTCATTTCCCCTAACAAAACCTAATTCCTTCCTTAACACTAACTAATTCCATTCCCACTAACAAATTTTATATTTTTATACTAACAAAAATGAATTGACTAACAAAATTCAATCCCATGCCCAAATAATCGTTGAAGTTGCTTATCTGATGAATGGGAGATCGATAAGGCATAGCTCCATTGGATACGTCGCGAATTTCGACCGTGCGACTGCTGGAACCCTGAGTTCAAGTTCCCCCGGGCGCACGGAAGCACTCTTTTTTGGGGTATCGGCAAAATCAATAGTTTTCGTAATGTACTCGTATATGTGACACTTTACATTCAATCAAGCGATTCTTGGGGATGTAAATTGCCATATATGCAAGTCAATGGAAACTACTGTGATTGTCGATACGGACCAAAAGATGTGTGGGTAGCGGAATCGAAGTGTAATGAACTTCGATTACGTTACCCAGATGTGGCAGCGGTAATTGGAAAATGAAAGGGATTGCGGGATCGAATGGCATGAAGGTGGAAGGTGAAAATTAAGTGGTTGGAATTGGGGAGTCAGATTTTTGATTTGGAGAAGGAAAGGTGTTTCCGGTGCGCGGTGAAGGTGATTTTTGGAGGTGTTAGGAGTGTGGAAAAAAGGAGTTAGTCTATGACTAGTAGATAAAAGGATTTGTGTTTGGCGACGTGTGATTTTGAATTTGAATTCAATTATAAACGTGAGAAATTCAAGATAAAAACTAATAAATTTTGCTTGTGGCGTATGCGAGTGGAGCTAAGTGTGAATTTCAGAGGAAATAATAACTTAAGTTGTGGAGTGAATCGGGAATAAAATGGTCCAAAACGACTCAAATCCGAAATTCTGTAGAAAATAATATCAAAGAAAAAAATAATAGAGTGTTTGGACATTTAAAAGTAAAGTATAAAAGTGTCTTAATTTGATTTAATGAAAAAACGAGAAGAAAAACGAAAAAAAAAACAAAGAGTAAAGTTTCCGTGAAGCACTTTGTAAAAAACATACAATTTGTCGGATTCAAAAGTATCCTATTGGATGAAGGGTAGTGAATTGGTGAAGAAAGTGGAATCAGCGTCTTGCGAAAAGTGGCCGTTCAGTGCTTTAATTTCTGGACTTTGTTCACATTAATTAGTAAATTGAAGTTTGAGTTTCAGGTGCCCCGAATTTCTTTCTTTTGTTCTTCGCCGAGCGCTCGGAGTTCAACAAGGAAAGTGTAAGTAACTATTTGAATTTTTTTTGTATAAAAATACTGTTAGTTTTTGTCTCAAATAAATAATTTTCCTTTTTTTGTTTTTTTTTCTTGTCAATAAATTGTATATAAATTGTATTATGCTTGCATAAATTTTAAAACGGGGAGTTAAAATTTGTAAGTTTCACTTTTTAGAATTTTTTTCTTTTGTTCTTGTTTGAATTAAATAAACGGCCATGTCATATTAAAAAAACCTTATTTTCATTTCTCAAAATGACCTCTCCCTTTCCCATCCTTTTCCCTTTGTGCTAGTTTTTATGTAAGGTGGCTCAGCACGAGCAGAGGGTGTCCCGGAAGACCCACGGCACGACTGAGCGCTAGCCGGCCTCAGTATGCCACCCCGGGCTACACACCCCTCTGCCAATATTTAATGTCTGCAACTGCGGTGACTTCCGTGGTTGCTACATATGGCGCCCAAAACCTGGTTTTAGTTGATTTTATCAGTTTTTAATTATAACTTAAATTTTTCAATTTCAGATTTGTTTGGCTTGAGTACCTGGAGTGCCTGTCTTGAATAGTGGTTTGAGCATTCCAGGGAAATTATTTTTTTTTTTTTTTTTTGTTGCGTTGGAAATTTTTTATGAGTTTGGATATAATTTTTACATGATTTCATTGTTGGTTTTAAGTTTAATCTGGAGTTTTGATAGTTAAATATTGAAATTTTGATCACGGGGTTCGCCGCAGTTGCAGTGGCGCCTACCGTGCTGAATTTATGTTTTATAGTTCACACCGGCTATGATAGTGGTCATGCTGTAGCAGTGTGGATGTTGGTTGGGATCAACCGAATTTCAAGTCGTTGGTTATATCTCCCTGCACGGGATGGTTGGACTTAGATCCAACTCTTGGAATTAGCCAACGCTTTCGGCCCTTCCATCATCTATCTGGTGGTAACTTTGGGGATTTGTGCGGCTCTTGTCCGAGCCATTATGAAGTCCGTCGAGTTTCATAATGGTCTCGTAGTCGGCCCTTTGTGGCGACAATTTGAGCGGAGTCCGCCTTCAAGTACCATCGTTATGCCAGGCAATGCTGCAGTTTGTCTGCTTTGCGTCTCGTACAATTTTAATCACTATCCCGTTCAATTACCTTTTCTTTTCCCTTTCCATCAATGGGGAGATTCATTTTGAGAAATGATAGCGCAAGTAAATTGTTATATTTAGTTCATTTACACTCGCCTGCACTAATTTCACTTCTAATCATATATTTTCTTTTATTTCGCCATCGCATTATTGATTGTGTAGTAATTACCGTTAGGTTGCTTGTTTAGTTTTAAAGTCATTGGATTTAGGTAGTTTAGTTATAGATTATTGAGTTTAATTAGGGTTTATGATTTAGATTATTGATTTTACGGTTGTTAGTTTAGAATAATTTCTTTTAATTTTAATGATTGAGTTTGTTTTAGTTTATTTTGGATTTGAGTGATTTTAGGTTGGGTTTGATTATTGAGTTTAGTTTATGTTTATCAGTTAGGTTTTGGTTAGGGTTAAGATTCAAGTATTGTATATTATAGAGAATTTCAGTATTTATTTTAGCTAGTAAGATTTTAAAATTTTTAAAATTTTATATATTTATTTACTTGTCCGTTTGTCCGTCTGGGATTCAAATTTTAATTTGTTTTTAAAGAATCGTTTGTTCGTCCGTCTGTGATTTATAAAATTATTTATTTTATTCAAATTGTCGATGTTGTCCGTCTGTTCATAGATTTTTATATTTCTAAATTGTTTAGATGATCTGTGGTTTTTTATCATTTTTAATTTTCATCATGTTTCCGCACACGCCATATGAGTACTTCGCTTGCCCTTCACCGCGTTCTTCTCAGGATTTGCCAGAATCTCATTCACAGCATCCGTTTCGGGATAATGGCCAGACATCTGAATCGAATGAAACTTTTATTCCCATGCATAAATGGGGATTCAAGTTTGATGGAGGCTCAGGTGGAATGGATGCTCGCCAGTTTATGTTCCGTGTTAGCACCTTGGCTCAAAGCTACGGTATTTCGGAGCGTGAATTGGTGTCGACCTTACATATTCTCCTGCAAGGATCTGCCAAAAACTGGTACTGGCAGATGCGTGAACTGTATGGAGACTTGAGTTGGAGTCAGCTGAAATGCGAACTCATTGAGCGATTTGGATCTCGGTTTGATGATGCACATATTTGGGAAAATATGTTCGCCCGCAAGCAGAGATCCCACGAGCCGTTCATAGAGTTCTTTGAATCCATTGAAGCGATGTCTCTCCAACTCAGGACTCCGATGAGGGACACGGATCTGCGAGAACTAGTCTTTAAGAACATGAATCTCCGATTGCAGGAGCATCTGGCTGGACATGAGTTCTCAACCACCCGAGATCTCGTCAGAATGTGTCGCCGAATTGAAGTCACATGGCAACGGCTGGAAATGGATAACCTTCGATATCCAGTTCAGACATGTGAAGTCAATTCTGTGCAACTGCATGACGAATTTTCGGCTGGTTATGATTCATGTCTCCGGTCCGGTGCCCCCCCTGCTGAAGCGCATCCTACTATTCCCCTGCAATCATTTTCTCGGGGAACTGGAATTCAGTCACCGAGGTCTGTAGATGTTTCTACACAGACGTCGCTGCCTGAGGTCCAATTTCACCAAAGCAATTCCCTGGACGTGGCTTGTGACTTTGATTCTGACTGCAAGCCTAACCGCAAGCGGCGAGGATCGAAGTCACGATTCCACAGATCATGGAAATATTTTGTCACGCGACGGTTTCTCAAGCGAGCGTGCATTGAGTCAATCGTGGCATCGCACGAAGACAAGCGGCCTTATGCTGAGATCAGCATTAAGGGACGCAAATTGAAAGGTCTGTTAGACAGTGGTGCAAGCGTTAGCATCCTGGGAGCGGGAGCCCTTGACCTCGTCCGGGACCTTGGTTTGTATCCTCATTCGATGCATGCCGATGTCAAAACGGCATCAGGTCATAGGGCTGACGTGTTGGGATACGTTACTGCATTGGTTCAATTCAATAATCGAACTCGGTTGATTCGGTTTTTGATTGTTCCGGCATTAACGTATTCTATTTATCTCGGGATTGATTTTTGGGACGCTTTTAACATCGCGCCAGTTGTATTGCCCCTGTCTGCAGAATCTTTTATGTCTACTTCAGTCCCCTTGAGTCGTTCTTCTCTTGCGGCCGGTGACCCATCCGAAGTTGTTGACCACCACCTATCGTCCATCGATAAGGTGAAGCTGAGCAAAAGCATTCCGATTTCTAAACGTCATTATTCGGGTACTGCTCATTGCACGGTCGATACTCATTACAGTGGTGAAATCGTACTGCTGAATGAGGTGCACAATGATTCGGATGGAGCATTGTCTGCCGGGAGGAGCGAGTTAAGTGACGGATACTGGGGCTCGCCAATCACCTAAACAGAAACCAGACAGAATATTTCCATGGTGTGAAGTCCAGTGAATGTCTATTTTTTTTGTTTTCTTTCCGGTTACCTCTGCCGACATTCTTTCTTTGCCCGGCTGAATGAGACACTCAGGGTCTGGGTCGTCCCCACGATTGTTGCGAATTCCGGCGTACCAACTTCCTCCCATTCGCAACTTCAAATTGCCGCCGTAACATTGTCCCTTTCCTTTGGGCATTCCTACCTTTTCCTCCATAAATTTATTTATTTTTTTTACATGTTTCCATTTTCCCTTTAATTTTTACTCCCCCCATCATCACAATACTACCCTTTTTCCTTATTAACAACTACAAAAAAATAATACCTACTAATAATTTCAATTTTCCCACTAATAACGTTCCATTTATTAATTCCCACTAACAAAATTTCATTCTATTCATTTTCCCTAACAAAACCTAATTCCTTCCTTAACACTAACTAATTCCATTCCCACTAACAAATTTTATATTTTTATACTAACAAAAATGAATTGACTAACAAAATTCAATCCCATGCCCAAATAATCGTTGAAGTTGCTTATCTGATGAATGGGAGATCGATAAGGCATAGCTCCATTGGATACGTCGCGAATTTCGACCGTGCGACTGCTGGAACCCTGAGTTCAAGTTCCCCCGGGCGCACGGAAGCACTCTTTTTTGGGGTATCGGCAAAATCAATAGTTTTCGTAATGTACTCGTATATGTGACACTTTACATTCAATCAAGCGATTCTTGGGGATGTAAATTGCCATATATGCAAGTCAATGGAAACTACTGTGATTGTCGATACGGACCAAAAGATGTGTGGGTAGCGGAATCGAAGTGTAATGAACTTCGATTACGTTACCCAGATGTGGCAGCGGTAATTGGAAAATGAAAGGGATTGCGGGATCGAATGGCATGAAGGTGGAAGGTGAAAATTAAGTGGTTGGAACTGGGGAGTCAGATTTTTGATTTGGAGAAGGAAAGGTGTTTCCGGTGCGCGGTGAAGGTGATTTTTCGAGGTGTTAGGAGTGTGGAAAAAAGGAGTTAGTCTCTGACTAGTAGATAAAAGGATTTGTGTTTGGCGACGTGTGATTTTGAATTTGAATTCAATTATAAACGTGAGAAATTCAAGATAAAAACTAATAAATTTTGCTTGTGGCGTATGCGAGTGGAGCTAAGTGTGAATTTCAGAGGAAATAATAACTTAAGTTGTGGAGTGAATCGGGAATAAAATGGTCCAAAACGACTCAAATCCGAAATTCTGTAGAAAATAATATCAAAGAAAAAAATAATAGAGTGTTTGGACATTTAAAAGTAAAGTATAAAAGTGTCTTAATTTGATTTAATGAAAAAACGAGAAGAAAAACGAAAAAAAAAAACAAAGAATAAAGTTTCCGTGAAGCACTTTGTAAAAAACATACAATTTGTCGGATTCAAAAGTATCCTATTGGATGAAGGGTAGTGAATTGGTGAAGAAAGTGGAATCAGCGTCTTGCGAAAAGTGGCCGTTCAGTGCTTTAATTTCTGGACTTTGTTCACATTAATTAGTAAATTGAAGTTTGAGTTTCAGGTGCCCCGAATTTCTTTCTTTTGTTCTTCGCCGAGCGCTCGGAGTTCAACAAGGAAAGTGTAAGTAACTATTTGAATTTTTTTTGTATAAAAATACTGTTAGTTTTTGTCTCAAATAAATAATTTTCCTTTTTTTGTTTTTTTTTCTTGTCAATAAATTGTATATAAATTGTATTATGCTTGCATAAATTTTAAAACGGGGAGTTAAAATTTGTAAGTTTCACTTTTTAGAATTTTTTTCTTTTGTTCTTGTTTGAATTAAATAAACGGCCATGTCATATTAAAAAAACCTTATTTTCATTTCTCAAAATGACCTCTCCCTTTCCCATCCTTTTCCCTTTGTGCTAGTTTTTATGTAAGGTGGCTCAGCACGAGCAGAGGGTGTCCCGGAAGACCCACGGCACGACTGAGCGCTAGCCGGCCTCAGTATGCCACCCCGGGCTACACACCCCTCTGCCAATATTTAATGTCTGCAACTGCGGTGACTTCCGTGGTTGCTACACTCCGTCTCACTTGGCCGCATGGCGAAACTTCGCGGTGAATTGGAGAAATGGTTTGAAGGCAGGGTTTAGCACAGTGTCACTCCGCTGGAAACACACCCCGAAGCATCTTATCTACATTGTCGTTGTCGTCGCTAATGTTGTGGCTTATGTAGTATAACACTTGGCGTAGCTTGTCGATATTTCTATAAGCACACCCCGAAGCTTCTTATGTACATGGTCGTTGTCGTCGCTAATGTTGTGGTTTATGTAGATCGAATTATGAAGTCTTTACGCTTGCCGTTGGTCGACAAGTACATGCTTTGATGACAATGGGCGTAGCTTGTCGATAATTCTATAAACACACCCCGAAGCTTCTTATGTACATGGTCGTCGTCGCTAATGGTATGAATTATGAAGACTTTACGCTTGCCGTTGGTCGACAAGTACATGTTTTAATGACGATGGGCGTATGCGCTTGGCCGTATACACTTGGCGAAGCTTAGACGATTGACGACGTTGTATATAGCATAACATTTCCTCCGGCGGATTTGACTGATTTACGTACTTGGAGAGTGAAGTAAATCGTTGTTCCGTTCCAATGATGCGAATTACTTAATGCGTAAGTTGTACTTTGCGCTGCTAAGGCCATTACTATTGTCCGCTATACTTCTCACTGCCTATTGTTGATTGTTGTTTTGCTGCTGGTTCTTGATTAACATACTTAATTCTACCGTTTAATTTCGTGTATCTTGAACTCCTAATTTACGCTACTTAACATGTTATGGCATAATACAACGTTACAATTGAAAACTACTTCATTTTTGATTTTATATCGTTACGAATTCATGATTTACTTGCCTGAGTCGCTAATCTGTACGGTTACGTTTTTACTTGATACTAACATAATAAGTTAATTATAAATTAATGTTTTGTCTGATACTCAGTAGTACTTAGTATTTCTTTTGATACAGTGAGCTAAAATTTTTTTTTTTGATTGTTTATCAGTATAATTATTCACAAAGATTTTTGTTTGATACAACTTTGAGCCAAGCAGGTTCGTGTTTGGTTTGATTCTATACAAACATAAATTAACAACTCAATATTTCATTTGATATACAATAATGGAATAATGTTACGTTTGATTCTAATGTTGAAGAATATACTGAACATTTCTTCCGGTCCTAAATCGTTTTTTCTTGAGAATAAAACTATTATTTATATAAAACTGTTTTTCATTTGAGGGATGCCGGAATTCAATATTACTTTTAATTGGCTTTACTTTATGAGACAGTACATTTTCCTTTAACTTCCATATTTGCTGCCGATTTTTCTTTAAATCAGAATTGTATATTATTGGTTTACCTATTTGTGCGTTACTAGGTTGTAGTACAGGTGTTAGCAAATTAACTTGTTAGCGTTAGTGAGGATGTAGTGTGAACGGTGCAGGTGCAACGGCACTTATTATTTTCTTCTTTTCCTTTTCTTTTTTTTTGGTTTTGTCTTTATATTCATTGCTACTTTCGATTTCTATTCGATTAACGTTCTTTTATATCTACTAATATCATTATTCTTACTGTTTCCTTGTTTTTTACTTTGAATATTTCAGATTTTACTTATTAAATTGTTTACATAATTGTTTCTTATTGCTTTTAACATTACTATAGTTTCCTATTAATTTTATTTAATACGATAACTAAGCTTTCGCGCAGCCCCCAGTGAAACTGCAAATTTTGGTAAACTTTACAGCCGTACACCTCAGAAACGTTACGAATATTTGCAAAAATTTTTTAGCAAGAAGTCAAAATGAACCTTTGGTTATCGTACTAACTCATTAAATTTTGCAAAAAATTTGCTGCAAAGGTTATTTAATTCAAACAAAATAGCATGTCTTCGTCAAAAAATGTAGTAGATCTCGGAAACCACTTAACGTACCGAGTTGATTTAAGCTTCGGTTGTTAGATCTGAATTATTTGCAGTGAATTAACTCATCAAAAATTTAAAAAAGTTTTTTGCAAAAAATTTTCTAGAGCTTGACGGCATTCTATTCGCTCATACTCGTATGGTTGATAAGATTATTCACTCCAATCGCTTAATTAGCTTCGGACTTATTTCAGCCGAGCGAAAAACTTTCATTGTGGTGGCGGCGAATGCTACCTTATCAAAGCTTCCGCATGGGTTTCCATCGGGATTGGGAATTTTGTCGAGTACGCTCGCTTACTTGCTTCATATGGTGTGATAATGATTAAGCTTTGGGCTGAACAGTTCGCACGATCATTGAAGTTCGTTATCAGGGAATAACGTACTGTGCTTATCACTACATATGTGCGAATTGGATCTGGCGAGTCGTCGCAAGAGACCATAGTGAGTGTGATAAAACTCTTTCCCCTTAATATGCATGATTAATGTTGTTAATGGGAATGGGAGTCATGGATTGAAGGTTTATGTGATTGTTTTTGCTCGCCGCTAACGAGCTTTGAAGATATGATTAGCATTGCTTCTGCAATGATGCATGAGATAATTGAATGAAGCCATATATTGTAGCTTTTACATGCGCTGATTGCTAGGAAGTATGTGACGTATATGATATGTATGTACTTATTCGTGGTTGGCTGGTAATTGCCTTGAAGAACATTTGTTTTTAATTAAGTCGGCTTAATGCATTTCATAGTGGGCAGGGCTTTTACTTCATCCATGCTATAAGAGCTTTTGAGGTATATGCATTTAATTATCGTTGCAAATTACATACTTTTTATTCATTTGAAGTTGTAAAAAGGGAGGGTTATTAGAAATGTATTCAGCAGTATGTGTAAATGGATGTGGATTGTTTATAAATTGGAATCTACTATTTATTATGAAGGTTTTTTGTTAAGTATAGAAATATTGTATGAGTTGTGAATGATGATGATCTGTTTCATTAAATTGAAATTAAAAGGAGAGACACTATCACTATATCGGCTTGGGAACATATAGTTTCGACCTTCATTCAAGACCCTATATGTGTTCCATCTAATTTTTCCCTAGTGTGTGTCTACTTGGTTTGGCATAATGCTGTCCTGGACCTTACTGGAAGACAGTACAGTGCCGTGCGAGGTCACTTCATTAGCCGTGAATAAATTTTTGATCTCGATCTTGATTGCTTAAAGCAACTTAAAGACATCTCCTAAGACGCTATTTGATATTGTCGCCATATATAAAGTAAAAGGGTGGGAAATGGGTGGGCTTTGAATTGTCTTGCGCTTTCTACAGGAGTTTTATTTGTGACTTTTTTTCTAACAGTTAGCAGTTATATAAGGTATTTATTGTGCAAGGAAACGTAGTGGCTTATTTAAAGGGTATATGATTGATAGCGTGTTGTAAACCCTTTTGGATCAACAGCTCAAAGGCTACGACTGGATAGTAAATTGATGTCTCTTTTGCATATGACTTAATACTATATGTAGCCTGTCTGCCGAAAGTTGAAATCGGGCAGCTCAGAGGCTATTATGTATTTCTTTAGGGATTTACTAAAAATAGCGTGTCCACCGACAGCTTACGTCGACGGCTCAGAGGCTGTTGTGTAATCAACTGGTTTTCATTCCAGTGATCGTGCAATTTAGACATCGACAAAGCGTGTCTGCTGATAGTTTTGCCGGGGTTTTACCGACTTGACTGCCACTTTACCCGTTTCCTGTATATTATGAAATGGCACATTTAGTGCTGGATGAAAATTTGGTTTGTGAGTGAATTGCAGTGGAACTTGAAAGAGATAATTGGTTTTTGGGGCAAAATCGTTTGCATTGTTGTAATGTTCTAAAATTCTGCTGTTTCAAATCCGCCAGAGGAAATGTTATGCTATATACAACGTCGTCAATCGTCTAGGCTCCGCCAAGTGTATACGGCCAAGCTCATACGCCCATTGTCATTAAAACATGTACTTGTCGACCAACGGCAAGCGTAAAGTCTTCATAATTCGATCTACATAAACCACAACATTAGCGACGACAACGACCATGTACATAAGAAGCTTCGGGGTGTGCTTATAGAAATATCGACAAGCTACGCCAAGTGTTATACTACATAAGCCACAACATTAGCGACGACAACGACCATGTACATGAGAAGCTTCGGGGTGTGTTTCCAGCGGAGTGACACTGTGTTAAACCCTGCCTTCAAACCATTTCTCCAATTCACCGCAAAGTTTCACCATGCGGGCAAGTGAGACGGAGCGCGGAGGAAGAAGCTTTCGTGGAACGAGAGCGCACGTTTCAATCACTCAGCGAATTTAGGGCGAATTGAGGCCGCATGAATCGTTTAAAAGGCAATTGATCGAGCGAGAAACGGCAAGTAGTAATAACAGCGGTTACAGAACTGTACGCGAAGTGTATTTCGCCGCGAAGTCAACAGCGAAGCCAGAAAGTGCATCTAGTTCCGGTGCAATTGCAGGAAATCATCACATCAGTTAGATGGTGAGGTGTACGCTTGAGCCGCGAACCTCATTCGGCTTGGATGCGTTTTTACGCTGCGTAGCCACCATCGACTAACTCCTACTTACTTTTAGGCAACCTCCGTCCGTGTAGACACCGTATGGATAGTTGCTATAATTAACTAAAGAAGTGTGAATGTAAATGCTTCACCCGGAATGGATAGCTGTTTAAACTAACTAAATAATTGATTGTAATGTTAGAGATTTAAAAAGAATGAGCAATAAAACTAAGGTAATTCATTAAAAATTAACTCTCGTCTTTTGCTGTTCTAGTTTAAGCGGACAGAGTAGCAGGTAAGTGGTGTAAAGTGAGTTCTTTCCCCGGGAGCCTTGATGATGTATATTTGATACACATCAAATGTGCTCCCAGTTCATACCAGTATACATAGGGTATATTGGTTGTGTAACAAAATTGGCGCAGCCGGTAGGATATCGGTTTTGCAGAGACCACAGTGTAGTGCGCTGTGTAGCAAATTTAAATGGGCTGAAAAATCCATGCACCCAGCCGATATCTCAAACCATTCAACTCCTGTAAGACACCATTGCTACTCATACTGTCCATCAAACTAGATCAGCTTTCCTAAAAAAAAAATCAACTAATAATTTTAATCATTTAAAAAACAAAACTATAGTATCAATATCCCCACATCATAATAATGCTACTCATACAGTGCATAAAACTAAATCAACCTTCTTAAAACGAAAAAAAAAATCAAATAATTATTTCAATCATTTAAATAACAAAAAGAAAGTATGAAACTTTACCAGTCTTCCTAAAAAAATATAGGATCATGTTAATCGTTTAAACAACAAAAATATAATATCAGTTTAACGCTACCCATACTGGTCATCTACCCAGATCACTCCTTAATCGAAACAAATAATCCTATTGATCATTTTAATAACCAAAACATAATATCAACATTCAAATATAATATTATAAGACCAGTCCCAAAATCAAGTAGTCATCTTGAACATTTAATTCTTCATTCATTTACTCCCTCATTCATATATCTTAAATCTCATCTTTCTTATCTGAAAGTCATTCAAACTAACTCCTAACTCATTCAAACCCAACGTACAATTTATAGAAGATATAAAGTTTCAATAAACTAACATGCAAAACACAAAACATTACAAGTAAATACTAAACGCAAATAAGCAAAACGAAAACTTAATAGCGAGCAAACAAACGCGTGCCATTGTTATCGAAATATGATACCACTTATCACTCCAACTGCTTGGACAATACGCGTACCCACATGCATATTAAAGTCTTATCTCTTGAATTGAATGAGCATTCGAATTACCTGAAGCATAATTAAAAGAGCAAACAAAAACAAACATTTAACTGCAAATGGAATATATAGACATCTGGGCAATATTTTTAAATGCAATAACATGGAAGAGCCGACGAAATAAATTAACTGCGCTAAACAAATAGAAAGAATAATTTACATGACAATGGCAATTTCCCAGGGCAAATAACCATGAACTTAAATTAATTTATGTAAACTATGAAACAATCGAATTTTCAGTTATAAGAACAATGCAACAATGCAATCAATTTTACCCCAAAACAAATTATCTGCAATTCCATCGTGTTAAAGAAACGGAAAAAGTGGCAGTCAAGTCGGTAAAACCCCAGCAAAACCCCAAACCATCACTATCAACAGACACGCTTTTTCTATGTCTAATTGCACAATCACTGGAATGAAAACCAGTAGATTTAACAACAGCCTCTGAGCCGTTGACATAAGCTATCGACGGACACGCTATTTTTAGTTATAAGTCCCTAAAGAAACACATAATAGCCTCTGAGCTGCCCGATTTCAACTTTCGGCAGACACGCTACATATAGTATTAAGTCATATGCAAAAGAGACATCAATTTACCATCCAGTCGTAGCCTCTGAGCTGTTGATCCAAAAGGGTTTACAACACGCTATCAACCATGCTCCCTTTAAACAAGCCACTACGTTTCATTAGTAAAAAGTCACAAATAAAACCCCTGTAGAAAGCGCAAGACAATTCAAAGCCCACCCATTTCCCACCCTTTTACTTTATATATGGCGACAATATCAAATAGCGTCTTAGAAGATGTCTTTAAGTTGCTTTAAACAATCAAAAATTTATTCACGGCTAACGAAGTGACCTCGCACGGCACTGTACTGTCTTCCAGTAAGGTCCAGGACAGCATTATGCCAAACTAAGTAGGCACACACTAGGGAAAAATTAGACGGAACACATATAGGGTCTTGAATGAAGGTCGAAACTATATGTTCCCGAGCCCATATAGTGATAGTGTCGCTTCGACTATAATTTTTCTCGCAAGATATTTTCAACGCAGTATATCCGTTTAACAGTTCACTAAAATCAATACAAGTATACATCAGAACTATTAAGCTTGCAACCTCTCCTTTTAATTTCAATTTAATGAAACAGATCATCATCATTCACAACTCATACAATATTTCTATATTTAACAAAAAACCTTCATAATAAATAGTAGATTCCAACTTATAAATAATCCACAACTATTTACACATACTGCTGAATACATTTCTAATAACCCTCCCTTTTTACAACTACAAATGAATAAAAAAGTATGTAATTTACAACTTAAGCCAATTAAACGACAATTAAATGCATATACCTCAAAAGCTCTTCCTCCTACACAATCCCACAGCATAGATAGATTAAAAGCCCTGCCCACTACGAAATGCATTAAGCCGACTTAATTAAAAACAAATGCTCCTCAAGGCAATTACCCGCTAACTACGAATTAGTACATACATATCATATACTTCACATACTTCCTAGCAATCAGCGCATGAAAAAGCTACAATACTCGTACATGGCTTCATTCAATTATCTCATTTATCATTGCAGAAGCAATGCTAATCATATCGCCATATCGACTCGCCAGATCCAATTCGCACATATGTGGTGATAAGCGCAGTACGTAATTCCCTGATAACGAACTTCAATGATCGTGCGAACTGTTCAGCCCAAAGCTTAATCATTATCACACCATATGAAGCAAGTAAGCGGTGGTGAAGTTAATGCTTTCAGAAAGATGCAATTGACTAGCAGTGAATTTACCTATGGTCTCTTGCGACGACTCGCCAGATCCAATTCGCACATATGTGGTGATAAGCACAGTACGTTATTCCCTGATAACGAACTGCGAACTGTTCAGCCCAAAGCTTAATCATTATCACACCATATGAAGCAAGTAAGCGAGCGTACTCGACAAAATTCCCAATCCCGATGGAAACCCATACGGAAGCTTTGATAAGGTAGCATTCACCGCCACCACAATGAAAGTTTTTCGCTCGGCTGAAATAAGTCCGAAGCTAATTAGGCGATTGGAGTGAATAATCTTATCAACCATACGAGTATGAGCGAATAGAATGCCGTCAAGCTTGACGTTCTATCCCTAATAAATATCCTCACATTCCATCCCATTAAAAATTAATTCATAACGTTCCGCCTACATATTAACAAAAAAAAAAATTCCCACTAAACTATTGGCACAATAATTAATATGTAGAACTCTAAGAAAGCTTCGTTATCGTATTAAATAAAATTAATTAAAAACTAAAGTAATGTTAAAAGCAATAAGAAGCAAATATGTAAACAATTATTATTAAAGTTAATAAGTAGAATCTGGAATATTCTAAGTAAAAAAACAGGGAAGAAACAGTAAGAATAATGATAACAGTAGGAATATAAGAACGTTAATCGAATAGAAATTGAAAGTAGCAATGAATTTAAATACAAAACCAAAACAAAGAAAAGGAAAAGAAGAAAATAATAAGTGCCATTGTACCTGCACCGTTCACACTACATCCTCACTAACGCTAATTTGCTAACATCTGTACTACAGCCTGGTAATGCACAAAAAGGTCAACCAATAATTCACAATTCTGATTTAAAGAAAAATCGGCAGTAAATATGGAAGTTAAAGGAAAATTTACTGTCTCATAAAGTAAAGCCAATTAAAAGAAATATTGGATTCCGGCATCCCTCAAATGAAAAATAATTTTATGTAAATAATAGTTTTATTCCCAAGAAAAAACGATTTAGGACCGGAAGAAATGTTCAGTATATTCTTCAACATTAGAATCAAACGTAACATTATTCCATTATTGTATACAATCAAATGAAATATTGAGTTGTTAATTTATGTTTGTATAGAATCAAACCAAACACGAACCTGCTTGGCTCAAAGTTGTATCAAACAAAAACCTTTGTGAATAATTATACTGATAAACAATCAAAAAAAATCTTAACTCACTGTATCAAAAGAAATACTAAGTACTACTGAGTATCAGACAAAACATTAATTTATAATTAACTTATTATGTTAGTATCAAGTAAAAACGTAACCGTACAGATTAGCGACTCAGGCAAGTAAATCATGAATTCGTAACGATATAAAATCAAAAATGAAGTAGTTTTCAATTGTAACGTTGTATTATGCCATAACATGTTAAGTAGCGTAAATTAGGAGTTCAAGATACGCGAAATTAAACGGTAGAATTAAGTATGTTAATCAAGAACCAGCAGCAAAACAACAATCAACAAAAGGCAGCGAGAAGTACAGCGGACAATAGTAATGGCCTTAACAGCGCAAAGTACAACTTACGCATTAAGTAATTCGCATCATTGGAACGGAACAACGATTTACTTCACTCTCCAAGTACGTAAATCAGTCAAATCCGCCGGAGGAAATGTTATGCTATATACAACGTCGTCAATCGTCTATACGGCCAAGCGCATACGCCCATTGTCATTAAAACATGTACTTGTCGACCAACGGCAAGCGTAAAGTCTTCATAATCCATACCATTAGCGATGACGACCATGCACATAAGAAGCTTCGGGGTGTGCTTATAGAATTATAGACAAGCTACGCCCATTGTCATCAAAGCATGTACTTGTCGACCAACGGCAAGCGTAAAGACTTCATAATTCGATCTACATAAACCACAACATTAGCGACGATAACGACCATGTACATAAGAAGCTTCGGGGTGTGCTTATAGAAATATCGACAAGCTACGCCAAGTGCTATACTACATAAGCCATAACATTAGCAACGACAACGACCATGTACATGAGAAGCTTCGGGGTGTGTTTCCAGCGGAGTGACACTGTGCTAAACCCTGCCTTCAAACCATTTCTCCAATTCGCCGCAAAACTTCACCATGCGAGCAAGTGAGAAGTGCGCGGAGGAAGAAGTTTACGTGGAACGAGAACGCACGTTTCAACTACTCCGCGAATTTAGGGCGAATTGAGGCCGCATGAATCGTTTAAAAGACAATTGATCGAGCGAAAAACGGCGAGTAGTAATAACAGCGGTTACAGAACTGTACGCGAAGTGTATTTCGCCGCGAAGTGATCAGCGAAGCCAGAAAGTGCATCTAGTTCCGGTGCAATTGCAGGAGATCATCACATCAGTTAGATGGTGAGGTGTAGGCTTGAGCCGCCAACCTCATTCGGCTTGGATGCGTTTTTACGCTGCGTAGCCACCATCGACTAATTCCCACTTTCTTCTAGGCATCCTCCGTCCGTGTAGACACCGTAGGGATAGATGATAAATAAATAACTAAGAGGTGTAAATGTAACCAATTTAAAATAGCAACATGAATAAAACTTAAAGCTTTCAACATGTAACTCTATTCCTTTTTGTTGTTCTAGTTTAAACGGACAGAGTAGCAGGTAAGTGGTAAATTAGGAGTTCTTTCCCCGGGAGCCTTGATGATGTATATTGGATACACATCAAATGTGCTCCCAGTTCATACCAGTATACATAGGGTATACTGGTTTTGTAACACAGGATAGGAAGAATTTGCCTACCACAGATGTTTTGCGTGCATAAAATGGACAGCCTGCTAAGGGTTCTCTACAGGGAAACATGAGAGCCCTCCCCGGATAATAAAGTTACAGTGATGCTCGAATCGGTTGACAAATGGAACCATGTGCCACATTAGGTTCAGGCAGTCTTAAAAGATAAGACGGTCTCACAACAGCCGGGGGCGTCAGGCTGGGGGATCGCTTTTCTGGCCCTTCCTCCTCCCCTTTCCCCTCTCACTGGTAGGGGGATCCCTCAGCTTGAAGGCGCATCACGGCAACAAAACGAGATCTGGCCCAAAGTAATGTGTCAAACGGTTCCAGGCTGGGCTCTCAAATTGACAGGGGAGGTGTTTAGTGGGTAGTCCAGTCACCTTCTTGTGAGTATAGGGGTTCCAAGCTCTGTGTGTAAATAGCATTCACCTGCCGAGCACACACAAAAAAGGAGGTGTTGGCCGAACGTTTTCGTGATGAGTAGAAGATCATCCGGGTACACAAATACTTGATGTTTCAGATGGGGTGGAATTACTTTGTCCATCAGCCGGTTCATCGTTTGCAGAGCATTAGATAGTCCAAAAGGCATTGTGACAAGCTGGTAAAATGATCGTTCAGGCACTGTGAAAGCGGTTTTATCCCTCGACCCTTCATCGAGTGGACTTTGCCAGAATGCATCTTTTAGGTCGAGACTGGTAATGTAGATTTCTTTTGGTAGTCACCCCAATATTCCATCGATAAACGGAAGAGGGTAAGCATCTTTAACGGTCACTGCATTGACTTTCCAGGCATCTAGATAAAGACCTGGCTTCACCACTAAGGTTACCGGTGAGGACCAAGCACTTCGGGACTCCTCTATAACCCCCAACCCTTGCATTCTTCGGGTGTTGCACAGGGATCTATCCTTGGTCCGGACCTGTGGAACGTGTCTTACGACGGGCTGCTGAGACTTGAGATGCCAGATGAGTCACGCTTGGTCGGCTATGTGGATGATGTTGCGGCTCTGGTCGCCGGACGCACCGTTGAACAAGCGCAACTTAGGCTAGGTATGCTAATGCGCCGAGTGAGGGACTGGATGACTGCTCGCGGGCTCACTTTAGCACTGGAGAAAACCAAAGTGGTCATCTTGACAAAAACGAGAATCCCTAGAATAAGGATGATCAGTATTGGAGATATACAAATCGAATCGAAGCCAACGGTGAAGTACCTGGGGCTACTCTGAGCAAATCAGGGCAACGGCTGAGAAGGCTGCTTCGGGAATATCGGCCCTGAGTCGACTTATGGCCAACGTAGGGGGACCCAGCCCATCAAGAAGACGCCTCTTGATGAGTGCTGTAGGCTCAGTGCTACTGTATGGAGCAGAGGTATAGGGCGACGCTCTCAGCAAGGAGGTATACCGAAAACGATTGGCACAGGTACAGAGAAGAGGAGCACTGAGAATTGCATCTTCGTATCCAACAGTCTCCGACTCGGCGGTGAGAGTGATTTCAGGCGTGATACCTGTTGCCCTCCTTGTTAGAGAGCGCCGCGCTATTTACCTGCGCCGAAACGAGGATGCGAGGGAGATAGTTGTCCGCGAGGAGAGACAACGCTCGCTCAACCATTGGCAGCAGTCTTGGGGGAGTTGCACGAAGAGAAGGTGGACTGCGCGCCTCATCCTGGATGCGAGAACGTGGCTAAATCAAAAGCATGGTGAGATTGACTTCTATCTGACCCAGCTTTTGAGCGGGCACGGGTGTTTTCAGTCTTACCTGCACAAGATCGGTAAGTCACGGTCTCCCGATTGTCGGTTTTGCCCAGGAGAGGAGGAGAATGCCTGTCACACATTCTTTGCGTGTACAAAATGGGTCAGGCTGCGAAGAGAACTCTACAGGGAGACAGGAGAGCTCACCCCGGATAATATAGTTGCGGTGATGCTCGAATCGGTTGACAAATGGAACCAGGTGGCACATTATGCTCGGGCAGTCCTAAAACCGGAGGCGCTGTGGCTGGGGGATCGCTCTTCTTGCATTTCCTCTTCCCCTCTCCCCTCCCGCTAGGAAAGGGACTCCCCAGCATTGAAGGCGCCCCACGGCGAAACAAAACGAGACCTGGCCCGAAGTAATGTGTCAAACGGTTCCAGGCTAGGTTCTCAGATTGACAGGGGAGGTGTTTAGTGGGTAGTCCAAGGGTATCCTCCATGGGAGTCCCACACTGCCAGACTCAGCGGGCGTAAATGCCTTCACCTCCCTACCACAAAAAAAAAAACTCTTGCATCCTGTCCAACTCTGCGTACACTCAGTTTTCCATGGCCAGTGAGATGGCAATGGCGTATTATCTCTGCTTCATGGGCTTACTATCGCGAACATCGATGACATGTAAGGCCAAAGTGACGCGGCCAAGGCCTTGCGTAGCGTAAGATGGAAAAGCAGCGATGGATGCTACCAGACATCCTATCCAACTCTGCATACACTAACTTCTCCATGGCCGGTGAGATGGCATAGTGTCTCTGCTTAATTGGCTTACTATTGCCAACATAGATGACATGTGAGACCAGTGTGGTGCAGCCAAGGCCTTGCGTAGCGTAAGATGGAAATGCAGTGATGGATGCTTCCAGACGTTGTCGTTAGTTTGGCGTTGATTCATGCCTATCGGGTATAGAAGCGAGTTCGTTGACATATCTAGTATTTAAGGGTGAGTCATTGAATAAGTCTGGGGCCAAACCAAATTGAAGGACGAAATCGCTGGGTGTTGTAAAGCTTCAAGTGGTTTTAAGAACGCGTGAAGTGCATGCATGTTGTTGCGCGGAGTGAACACCAGTCGCTGTCGCAGCTTCGGCCTGATTCCCTCCCAGAAGAGACTGAGAAACTCAGACTCCGGCATGGGGCTCATCAGACGTTCCAGCAGGCAACACAGGGCTTCTTAGTAGTCATCAACGGTCTCCTGCACCTGTTGGTGTCTGTTCCGAATTCAATGCTTCAAGGAGTCATCCCCCTCGACTGGTGCAAACTCCCGCAGGGCTGCATTCCTCAATGTATCCCAGTCAAACGTTGGAGAAGTATGCACAAACCGCCAAAACCAACGGAAAGCGCTCCGTGTGAATAGCATTTGGGTACAGCGTGTAATAGCTCTCATGTTTCCTTCCAATTTTAGCCAAGCCATATTCTCGACTCTCCTCAGGAAGGCACCAATGGTCGTAGGGTGGTTCTGGCCTGTAAACACCTACTTCCAGTTAGCCACTATTTGGCTGGGTTGATGGACGAAGATCCCAGTTGTCCTCAGGCATGGGTCAAGATGGTGGGTCCGGAGGTGGTGGATGAGGCAATTGCTCTAATTGCTGCCTCATTCGCTCCATGCTGGCAGCCATTCCCTGCCTGGCATCTAATAGTTCTGACATTTTGGTGTTGGGTCTGAAAAAGCACAAATTTAAATCTAAAAACAAAGTGGCCGTTAGTGGCGAACTATTAATGAACCTCAAAAATAAAAAAATAAAAGTAAATAAGTAGATTTAAATAAATATTGTGGATTTGAAAAAGATAATAAATTTCAAAACTATTTCAATATCAATATCAGATTCGGTGGTTTCGTTTTCCCTTCACAGGCAAGGATATCAACGGCAAGCTCCTCTTTCGAATTGCAGGGACTACTCTCTTGAGGCACCATAAGATGGTTCAGAAGTGCTCTCTCGCTAGCAAGTTTTGAGCAGGTAAAATATGTCAGCCCAGGCTTGATTCTGACCCACAAGCAGCGCGTGTCTTATCATGGATAGTCACGCACAAATTCCGGGGTCAAAGGAATGTCCACTGAAGTCAAAAAGAAGGTAGTTGGTCAAAGGGAATTGCTGACTTAGAGGAAAAAACTGGACCTAGGGAAGACTGACGGATATAGTAATCGAGCAGTCCCACAAGCAAACTGCTCGAAAACCTTCTTTCCTTCCATTCGAAATTTTAAGGCAAGATTTGGAAAAATTTTTAATTATTTCCATTCATAATCGTAGTTTGTAAAATAGTTTTCTTTCTTACCACCATTACTAAACGTTATTTTATATCAATTATCCTTTATATTAAATCTAAACATTTTCCTTTCATCATATGCTTCATGACATTTAACTTTTATTACTGCTTAAATTCCTCATCATTTTCTTTACTTCTGTTGAATTTTGTTTTTAAAATTTCAAATCTGCAAATAAAATTACTAGTACAAGTATAATGTTTCTCGTTCGTTTGTTGTTACTTTGGCCTCACTGCAAAGAACCTTGATAAATATTGAGGAGTTAATTCGAGTTATTTTTCTCACCTAACCAAGCGGCTGAGCTGCAGAGAGTTCTGGCGAGGATTATTACAATCCACGAACGCCATGGTTTCTAAAAGTCTTGTAAGGAAAGTTTTAGCAGCTACTTTGCCTCCGCTACGATGCGCAGCGCCGTGCAAGAATGACTACCTCTTTCTTGTTACAAAAGCAAATTTTTTTTCTATTAATTCCTTAAGTCTATTTATACAAAATTTTTCTTACTAGCTAAACAATAAAAACATTAATTTATTGCTCATCGATTTTGTTTTCCCACATTACAATGTAACCCAATTTAAGTTTATTACCCAAGTGACAGTACTTGAGGAAAATACCACACGTAAGCGAAATGATTCACTCATATCTCAAGTGTCGCGTGCCTTCGCTAATGCATGGTGCAATTGGGTGTTTGTTTACACCTTTGGTCTGAACGAAATTTCTGTTGAGATTTTCCGTATAGGATTTATGACGTGTGAAAGAAATGGGTTGTATGGGAATTTGTAGAGATGGGTATGAATGGATATGTGTCCATTGAAGATAATTTATGCGCTTCGATACGACACTAGTGAATCGTGCACTTGTTGCATTTCTTGTTCAATGAGATATTGGATATTTGTTACATCCATATAAATTAATGATTTAGGAATTTAATGATTGTTGAATTTAGGAATTTATTACAGGAATTGCATCGGTTTATTAATTAAGGTTAGTATCCTTACATAAGAACGCTGATCTAGTGCAGCCATCAGTGTATTACACCACGCAGTGTAAGTGAACCTGGCTGAGCTGGCAGCTGGTGCGAGTTAGCGGTACACAGAAAAAGAAGGAAAGACAAGTCTTGTGACGGGTCGAGGAGTCCGCTTCAAATCGCCCAAGAGTGAAGGCCGGTTCCGTGCAAGTGCACGTAGTGAAATTAATCCATACAAAAATGGCCACCTATGCGTTGAGTTCTATCTCTATGTAAGGATTCAACGTGAGTAACAGCAGTCACACAAACTTTGGCCCAATGGGAAATTTTGCCAAAAGTTCGATCCGCATGGGATGTAGCGGAGGCTTCTAAAATGTCATTCATTTCGACCGAGGACATGTTCTGCACTTGCTACTCAACAGTTTGAAGCGTAAGTACAAGCTCTTGCAGTATGTGGAGTTTTACAGAGCCATCACAAGACATATCCAAATGTTTTCTTGCAGTGTTGATAAGTGCGTGGTGGACGTTTTGGGGTGGACGGGCTGAGTAGGTAACCTCCGGGCGGCATGCGGCTGAGCCAGCGAAGGAAAATGAGCAACGGTAAAAATAGCGAGTGAGGAACCATGAGCTGGGTGTGACGAATGTCGAGCAAAATATGCGGAAGGGCTCGGTGTTGTTTAATATGCGGAGGAGCTATTTACCAGTTCCAAGGAATTTCAATCGGCCACTGAGAATTTGAATTGGACGTAAACAAGTATCCGACTAGCAGCATGGCGGGGCAAATTTATTGGAAACTTTTGACGGTACCTATAAAGTTTCTTGGCGAATAGCTCTTCAAATTGGGGAATCTTGAGGTTAATGGAGACACGAGGTAATGCATCGTAGTCAAAGTCACCTGTGTAAACATTCAACAAGACCTGGTGAGTGATCGCTTTTAATTTAAATTGGCCGTGTAATATCATGGAAAAAAGCCCTTGCACTTTTCGATCCGTTCCGCGAACACTGTGCAATTGTTCTGTGCGCGCCGCTTTGACCCAAGTAAGCCACCTTAACTTCTTGTTTGCCATGTGTCGTGTTAAAAATAAATAAAATTAATCGACTCTTACGAATTTACTTCTTGTATGCAAATTAACAATCGAATGCGTGCGAAGACCGTGAAGAGTGCTATGATATGATGTAGTTCTGAGAAAATTTTGATTGGATTCTAGTGCAGTTATTGCTTCAAGTGCACTTCATAATGATGGTAAGAAAAGAAGAAGAAAAACTCGTTTGCTATTGTTTTTCTTTTTTTCATGTGTTTGGGATGTTTCGTTTGTGGTATTTTTGCGACTTACCTTTACTTTGGTTTCTCTTAGTTGAAATAATTCGCAACTCACCTCGAAACGGACTTATGTAGAATATCTCACTGCATGACGTGATCACCCGAAAAAGGTTACTTTGAATTCCAAAGCGAGTCGTTGTGTCGTTTTGTTGCTGTGATTGTTGCTATTCTGGCAATAGATTTTGTTTGATTTCCATATTATTCATACAAATGTATGTAGATCCGCATTAATTCCGCAGTGATTATGCATTTGAAGAATCGACCGCGATAGTAACGGCGTGGCACACCTGCAGCAAACCGTGTCTGGATACGAATATCACGCGCAACAGCTAATTACTATTATCTCATAGTAAACGAATTAGTTGAGGAGATTAGTTTTGGTTTCTGGTGAACTTTAGAAAACAATACTTGAATCTCATTTAAATTTTTAAAGATTTGAAGTTTGTCTCGGCGAGAACAGCTTGAAAGCAAAGTATTTGTTCCGAATCAACGAGAAGTTTCGTAATCGTCAATCCGGAAGCCAAACTGTATGATATTAATATAGGAAATAAATCAATATAATCATCCCGTGGATCCTTCACGTCCGTAGCCCAAACCGCTTCAGCTTCGTGCATTGCGATGAATGGCTCTTCAAATCAGAACTATACATGGATTAGAGCGAAGCATTTGCTGTAGATCATCATTATAACTAGCCTTCCATTTTATCACAAAACCATTGTGAGTTTGGTAATGCGTGATTGCTCAGTCGTCAGATGCCGGCAGCGTGTATCTGCGTTTAAGTGATGGTGCCCGAATAGACTTATTTTTTTAAAAATGAAGCTTAGTGGCGTTAAGACCACGGATTGCGAACATTTATATTTCAAATTGGTAAAAGTTAACTCTCAGGCAGTGAATCGCTCATTATACATTCGAATTGTATTTGTGTCTTTTTCTGCCAGCATGAGAGGATTGAAGGAGATAAATGTTCAATTATATAGGAATCAAAACAAACCCCAGAATAGTATTACTAATAATCATCCTGCGCCGTGTGGAAATTCTTGCTCAAGCTTCCATAGGGACTTAAGTTCCTACTCTTCCTATGAAAATCATCCCTGCTTGAACCTGCGCTGCAATCACATTTTGCCAACGACATTTCATTTGGCAGAACTAAAAGCGAAGAAGTTGGAGGTTACACTGCAGCAAATTCGAGAACAACTACAATTAAATCTTTTGAAACATGCAATTTACTCCTATTAGATAACTATCCTTTTTCACTGAGAAAAAATTTACTTGATGAACGATCAAAAATCTGAAATATAAATCATATGACAGACTAGGAATAATCTTTAAAACACTATTTAAATTGCCATGCTTATATTACATGGAATGAGAAAAGCAATTTACTATATTAGCAATTGTAATGATAATAACAAAGGGATGAATCAAAATTTAGCTTTTAATGCATTTTGCATAGAAACCATGCGTAAAGTATAGAGATTATCAAAAATGAAAAGATTTTATTTTTAAAAAGGATTTGTTAAAAATTTGAGTTGTCATTTTAACTATTAACTCGGCATGATTTGAGGCAACAATTTTTGATAAATACCCGACAGATTTAGTCCACCTCGCGGTGCAAAATAGGTTCATACGAAACTATTTTGCACCACGGCCGTGTACTCACAACTCTTTTCTCGGGTAGCGGCTGTAAGTCGACTCCTACCTTGCGTTTGAAGGTTTATCGACTGCAACGTTTATAATGCGATTTTTACTCTTATCACTTTATTTCAATTTAATTTTATCCGTTCGACAATTTGTAAAAGAGTGTTGAACAACAAAACTAGAACACTTTTTATGCACTGTCAGAGTATTCATATAAAAACTGCCGTTCTCCGCGTGCTTCCCGTGCACGGTAACTCCTCGATCGGTCCCAAAACTTGTCTTTCTTTCGATTCCGGTGTATACGCTAAATCCATCAGCTGCTCACTCGGTCTAGTTCACTTGCCTTCGGTAATGTAATACACCATTGGGGTGCACTACATCAGTGCTCCCATGTTCAACATTTTAATTGGCAGATTTGAAATTTTTCAAGAAAAATTAACTGAAGTAAAGAAACATAATAAAGATTCTAAATAGTAATAAAAGTTAAACCTCATGAAGAATATTATTACAGGGAAACGTTTAAATTTAATATAAAGGAGAATTGATATAAAATTACAGTTAATAATAAGAAAGAAAACTATTTAACAAATTACGATTATGAATGGAAGTTATTGAATATTTTTCTAAATCTGCCATTAAAATTTTGGTCAGGAGGTAGGAAGGTTTTCGAGCAGTTTGCTTGTGTGACTGCTCGAGTAATAAAGGGTAGCTAATTTTCTCGCAATTCCAAGGTGACGAGGGTTGCGAAAAAGGAGCTGAAGGATCTTCAGTAGAAGAATCGATTGTCTTCGGGGTCGGAACGATTGAAGAAAGCGATTGACGGAAGGACAGAATGACCCGTATATTTACGTTTTGCTGTGAGTATGAAAATTTGGCGCATGGTTGAAGTTGAGCACGGACGGATAAAATAGACGTGTATATGTAACTATCGGCGCATGTCATTTGCGTGATGTACCCCAACATCTCTCCCCGATACGTCGATTAGTAGGTAACGATTGGGTCCTACGACATTCTATACACGCGTTTTCAGGAAACACCGATCTAGTTTGGCGTTGTAATGCCCGGTGGCATCGCTTTTTCGGAAATTGTGACGAAAACCTCATCCCCTTCTTTAAATTCGGAAGGTCGGAACCTGAGGTTGTAATGCGCCTAATATACCCATCCTGCGGCCTTTATCCTCCGTCCAATTCGTTGGCGGGGGTCTTCTAAATGCTCAGGGGGCTCCAGCGCAACGACGGAATCTCCCAAATACTTCGATTTCCGTAACAGCCTGTATGATTTACCATGGTAAATCATGTGCTGTCCGTAGGCGCCAAAGTAAGGCGTGACACTGGTGACTGAATGATAAGACAACCGCAGAGCGCAAGTGATGTTGGACAATCTGCGGTCCCAATCCTTCTGCGTTGGATGGACATACGAACAGATCACGGCTAACAGTGTGCGATTCAAACGTTCAGATGCGTTACAATGAGGAGAATATATAGGCGTCAGGTGGTGTTTGACACCGTACTGTTTGAGTCGGCCCTTAAACTGCCGAGATCTGCACTATACTCCGTTGTCTGAGTACACACTCTCTGGCACCCCGAACACGTGAAATACTCGCTTCTGGAAAAATTTCACGATGGATGGAGTCGTGAATTTGGGAAAAAGTTCTACCAGTGGGAATTTCGAGAGCTGGTCTAACGCAACCATAGCTCCTTTGTGTCCCATAGAAGAACGAGGATATGGACCGAGCATATCCATGTATAGATGTTTGAATATGCGCTCCGGAATATTTAGTTGACCTATAGGAGGTCAAAGAGGCTGGTTGGGCGCTTTAGTACTTTTACAGGTCTCATAGGTGCTCACGTATTCTTTAACCTGGGACGACATTTTAGGCCAGAAGAAGTATTTCTTAAGTCGACGGAGCGTCCGACTGTAACCAGCGTGGACACTTAAAGGATGGTCGTGTGCGTGGAGGATCAGATTGTGAGTCATTTCTTCCGGTACACAGAGTTTTCAGGGCCATTCTTAATGCCGTGGATCACCAGTGGAGTATTCATTTCGTCTTTACACATAGCTGTCTATCACTTACAAACCAGTCAACTGTGTTTGTTGGGTTACGATGGTTGGCCTCAACTCTTTGTAGCTGTCTTACTGAAAATGTGGTCTGTCTAAATCTATCTCAAAGGGGTCCTCGTCATTCACTGTCAATTCTGCTCCCTCAGGTGAAAACATTCACGAGAGAGTATCGGGCACGATGTTCTGAGTCGGATACTGTTTAGTGCCTTTGTACCGAGTTCAGCTTATTGGACATGAAAGCCATGGGAGCTTTCTCTCCCTCTTCGGTCGATTGCACAAGCACGGTGCCAACTTCATGTTGAATTGCGTCACAATGAATGGAAAAGTGCTTCGTATGTTAGAGTCGGAGCTGTGCAAGACCGGAGCAGATGTTAAGGCTTGTTTTAGCACTTCAAATGCCTTTCGACTGAGCTCGGTCCAAATGAACTTCCCTTTCCGAAGCATGTCCGACAGGGGCACTGAAACTGTTGCGTAGTTCCGTACGAACCTTCGGTATCAACCACACACTCAAAGGAAACGTCGTAGCTGCTTAACAGTTTTTGGTTAGGGGTACTCATCCATCGCCCGAGTCTTGTCCGGATCCGTTTTGATAGTGCCGATGATATGTAGTATTTGAGCACAAGCAAACTGCTCGAAAACCCTTCCATCTCCTATCTAAAATTGGAATGGCAGATCTAAAAAAATATGAAATATTTCCATTGTAATTGTAATTTTTAGAATAATTTTATTTCTTATTTTTATATTAAATGCAACTTTATATCAAATTTTCCTCTATATTAAAATTTATATGTTCTCCTTAAATTATCTTTTCCATAAAATTTCATTTTTATAACTATTTAAAATTTTTATTTCTCTACTTCATGTAAATTTTCTTCACTTCATGTAAATTTTTTTCACTTCATGTAAATTTTCTTCACTTCATTTGAATTCCTTTACTTCATTTCAATTTTTTCAATTCATTTAAAATTTCTCTACTTCAGTTAAATTTTGGTTTAAAAAAAATTTTTAAATCTGCCCATTACAATTTAGGATGTGGAAACACTGATTTAGTGCAGGCCAACGGCACATTACATGAAAGAATGTGTTCGAGTTCAGCTGAGTGGGCAGTTGATGGAATTTTACCGTTGGCGACACGGGAAAGAAAGGAAAAAGACAAGCTTTGCTGACGGATCTCAATTAAAATGGGCTAGCCATCGATTTGAATCGCCACACGGGATGGACCGCAAATTTGAGAAGCTTGAGCGGGGAGAGAAATGAGAAGAGCGATACGAGAAGGCCGATGATTGTGAGGTACTAGCATGTCGTAGCATAGGAGCCTAATTTAGACCCAAAAATTCAACCATCTGAAGTCGAATTGGACGCGCGCAAAAATGTAGATTAGAACCTTTTCCGGAAAACTGCCTATTTTCCGCGGATCGCGAAAGTAAAGATCCCCTATTTTAAAAGTGTCGGTATTTCGTTTCGCATACATACTTGCTTTGCGCTCTTGGATTTGTGTCGGTGCTTTCCCTGCCAGCTGGCCTGATTTGCGACTTGCGAATGATGTTCGGTAAAGCGTTAAGACGTGTGTGGTCAGAGAGAGCAAGAATCTTCTAATTGGGTGCATTGGTATAGTTGTAGTCTGAATAAGAAAAGTGCAAATGTCAAATTTTAAAAAGCGAATTGTGCAAACATCAGTATTACGTGAAGTGAAGAACTCGTGTAAAATTAATGAGAGTGATAGAACCGATCAAGGGTGATTTGCAGCTGGATTAGTTGCGTTGGAAGCAATAGTGTAGGACAAAGACGCGGAGAAAGGCCACCGTCGTAAATTGTTGGTGGCATTGTGACACCCACAGCATGGATTTATAAGATAAGCTACCGCGAGATTCATATGCAAGTGAGTTGATATTGACAACTGCTTTACCGGTCGGAAGATATATCATTGAAGCTTTCAATTAATGGAATCGTGCGCAAACTCTATTACAAATGCTACAACCATTTGTTTTTCGATGTCGCGATTCGATTTTGACGGGGATTGTTGATTTTGGTAGAGCGTGTCTGCTACGCTGAATTTCTTATGGTCGCTCTTAAGTTCAGTCGCTGCTGTTAACGACATCCAATGGGCTCTTTCAGACGCAGTTTCAGTGAGCGTCAAACAGGTTATAAGGGCAAGAAGAGTGAGAGGCACTGAGGGGACCTGATGGTAAAATCAAGCCAAAATTGTTTAGGGTGAACGAGCGTAACGCACATACACAAACGCATTTTGTTGATCATTTGGTGGGGGAAATTCTATACAAACGCCGGTAATCATTCCGAATTGAGCATTCGGTGAAGAAGGTAGTCGTCACGAAACGATTGCCTTTCTTTAATTTGCGTGGAAAACTGAATGCGTGCACGCGAGAAGCTGCGCGTTATTTAATAAATTTATAAAAGCGGAGGCCATGTTCAATTTCAGGAAACAACACGACGAATTACACAATTTCAATAAAGTTAAATTGCCTATTGTGAATCCATAGAAAATTTACAGTACGCATAATCTTCATAGAATCACATTATAACAAGCAAGAAAAATATGCGACTAAAAAAGATATTCAAATTTGGAATATATTTTTCAGAAAGCGGAAAACATGGAGGATTCAAATAATTCCAATAGAAGTTTGAATCGACAAGCTGAAACAATCATAAAGTACATTTTCCATTCCAGGGTATATTACCTCGTGCCCAATTCAAGGCTAAAACATCAATTCTCAATCGCTTAGCTCTCTGTCTCCGCTTTCATGTTGTCCGCACGATGTTTAACGATCAAATGACCCTTTTGACACATACATTCGCAAGACGTGTATCGTATACAAAAATAGGTTGGCTGAACTATGCAACGTGTAAACATAAGAGCGTAAGCGTGAAACCTGTTTGGATATGGGTTTTTACCATTCCCGTGTGAAAAAGCCCAATCAGTGACTTCGGCATCGGATCGTTTCTTAAATGTCCAGATGGGGTCTTTCACACGGGAATGGTAAAAACCCATATCCAAACAGGTTTCGCGCTTACGCCCTTATGTTTACACGTTGCATAGTTCAGCCAACCTATTTTTGTATACGATACACGTCTTGCGAGCGTATGTGTCAAAAGGGTCATTTGATCGTTAAACATCGTGCGGACAACATGAGAGCGAAGGCAGAGAGATAAGCGATTGAGAATTTATGTTTCAGCCTTGAATTGTGCAAGAGGTAATAAAAACTGGAATGGAAAATGTATTTTATTATTGTTAAAGTTTGTCGATTCAAATTTATCTCTTGGATTTATTTGAATCCTCCGTGTTTTTCCGCTTCCTGAAAATATATTCCAAATTTGAATTCCTTTTTAAGTCACATAACTTGCTTATCATAATGTGATTCTATGAAGATTATGAGTACTGTTTATTTTCTATGGATTCACAATAGGCAATTTAACTTTATTGAAATCGTGATATTCGTCGTGTTGTTTCCTGAAATTGAACATGGCCTCCGCTTTTATAAACTTATTAAATAACGTGTAGCTTCTCGCGCCCACGCATCCATTTTTGCACGCAAATTAAAGAAAGGCAATCGTTTCATGACGACTACCTTCTTCACCGAATGTTCAATTCGGAATGATTACCGCCGTTTGTATAAAATCCCCCACCAAATGATTAACAAAATGCGTTTGTGTATGTGCGTTACGCTCGTTCACCCTAATAAATGTTGGCTTGTTTTTACCATCGGGTCCCCTCAATGCCTCTCACTCTTCTTGCCCATATAACCTGTTTAACGCTCACTTTTAACGCTGCGTCTGAAAAAGCCCAATAAGTGACGGAAAATCGGATGCTTGTGATTTGGTAGAAGAGGTAAGGTCTAGTTAATCAGTTCTTGATTATTGTTCATCACCACATGGCTACCTTGGCGACTGCGTTGAATGCAAAGGAAACAAAACCTCCATCGTGTTCCACCGTTGCTGGAATGGGTAAGAAGTCTGGAGTTGACTGGAAGCAAATTGGATGCCAGTGTTCAGGGAGCTGCCGTTGATGTAATTTCGTTAATAAGTTTGAGTCTGAAGAGGAACCACCTTGCAAAAATACCAACATTGCGTGGACTTTCATCACTAGAAAAACTAAACGTAGCGCATAACCGCATTCAAGTGATGTTCAAACGTTGCCCTCTCGTCGTTATCTGGACTGAAAGAGTTAGATTTAGTGAATAATCGTATAAAAGTTATCAGTACTGAGTGTTTTCCTACACAGAATAAAATAATTTTACTGAACTTAAATAGTAATCACATAACTCAAGTTTCGCCATGTGCTATTGGACATCTGGATGCGTTACTTGAATTGCACTCAAGCCATCATAATTTGCGTGACTTGCTACATGAAGTAATTGAATCTCCAAATGCTTTACGAAGGTTGGATATGAGTTGTAATAGTTTGAATATAGCATGGGCGATATTCAAAGGTCTTGATCAATTGAGAATTAACTACGCGCAAACGGAATTCAATATTTTGAGAAGTTTTCATGAAAAAAGAATTGGTTAGAAAGTGGAGTTGCCATTTTTAACTGTTAATTCGGCATCATTTGAGGCAACAATTTTTTGATAGACACTCGAAAGGTCCTTCTCATTCATAGTTAATGTTAGGTATTTTAGCCTTTGTATACCATTTATTTTTATTGTAGCTACAATAATAATATTTATTTTTAACTTCATTTTTCGATGACCCCCTTCAAATCATTTTAGGTTTAAAGTATTATTTGCAACAATAAATCAAAATCAAAAAAAAAAAACCTGAGGAATAATGGCGGTAAAGTAACGCGAATTTGAGATCATCAAAAAAAAAAAACATCAGAATACTAGAATATCTCCGCACTAATTGGAAGAATTTTAAGAATAAAATGGATTGTTAAGCGTACCCTGCGGTCTTCCCATTCTATCATTCTGACCGGGTATAGTACCCGCCACGATGGGAGGCTTTCCAATTAGTATGGGCTAGCCATCGGGCATGTTTCACCTGTTCTTAGTTTCAAGGCCTCTTGCCGGGTTGAGTGGCCTCCCTCACACGTGCCCGTTTTATGGCATGGGGTTATGTGTATTAATTAAGGTTAGTATCGTTACACCCTCAACCTCAAGATGAGTATTAATAGATTGCGTTTACATCAATATCTTAATACGAATCTTAAAAGTAAACTAAACTTATATGTATGTATATATGTTTATTCTTATGTATATTCAAAAAATTTTTTTTAAATATTTTTGTTATATTTAAAATTTATACATTTATGACTATTATTTTGTTCATTGTGACAAAGCATTATATGATTTTATTCTATCTTTATGTATTGATTTGTGGAGCCCATTTACATTAATTACTACATTACTGTTTATAACTTTAAAAGGACCTTTATAAGGAGGCTGATGTTTCTTTCTGTTTTCATTTCGGATTAATACCAGGTCACCAATGTTTATGTGTATAGGGTTTGTACGAATTTGATTTTTGACTCTTTTGGCCTTTACATTCTGTATCATGTTTCTAGCTTTTGTTATGGATGTTCTTAATCTAACCTTTAGCTCTTTAGAATAGTCGCCAAGATTGTAGACCTTATCTCTATTTTGAATTAAATTATTCGGAAGGTAAGGGTGTTTCCCAAAGACTAGTTCGTACGGTGTATAGTTAGTGTCTACATGTGGTGTAGTGTTATATGTAAAGGTGTAGTACGGAACCCATGTGTCCCATTGCTGGTCATCAGCAAAAGAGTGCATATATTCATTTAGTACGCGATGGTTTTTTTCAACCGAACCCAATATCTGGCGATGGTACGGCGTAGAAAAAATTTGCTTTATTTTCAGCAGTTCACAGATATCGCTCATTACTTTATTCGTAAATTCAGTCCCTAAATCTGATTTCAATATTTTAAAATGACCATATTTCAATATGAATTCTTCTACTAATCCTTTAGCTATGGTTCTGGACGCCTTATTTTCTACAGGGAACGCAACTATAAATTTTGTTAATTCGCATTGTAGAGTTAGTATGTATCGGTAGTCATTCAATATTCTTAATGGACCTACTGTTTCTATTTGTACCACCTCAAAGCTTGTTGATGGGGTATCGGTCTCAATCATTCTCTCTTTTGTATGTCTTACTTGTTTATTAGTCTGACATGCTGTGCAATTTCTTATGTAATTCTTAACCATACTGTTCATATTTTTCCAACACTATCGTTGTTTTAACTTTAGCAATGTTGTGTGAATCCCAAGATGTCCTCCGTGCGGTGAGTTGTGATACTCTTCTTTTAGCTTCATTTGGTTTGCTTTATCCATTACCCTAGTTGGTGGTTTGTATATCGTGATTAGGAGTTTCTTTTCCGTACTTGTTTTATGTTGCAAAATATTAAATATTCTTTTAAATATTACTTTGTTTATAGACCTTAAAAATAATGTCTTCACAAGATAATGAGAGTTCATTTATGCTTTCTCGATTCGCGAATCTCAATAGCTTCTCCAAAATCGAAACGAGTTTCGGATGTGGATTATCGCTTATTGTCTCATTATATTTGTTCCTTGTGGTAGCATTTTTCATTGTTAGCTTATCTTTGATGGAAACGGATTTCTCATCAGATATATCGCTATAGTGCACTTCTATAATATCATTCATACGTGTAATAGAAACTTTATTTTCTCTGCGCAGAATAAATTTTAATTTCATGATTCCGTTGATGTCTGACAAACTTGTGCAATCCCAACAATAGAGTTGATCAAGTTCTATCGGTGTCTGGGTGCCTTCGTTGTCGACCATCATTCTTTGCTTTTCTTGTTCGGAGGCCATTCGCCTGGCAATAGCTAATAGTTTTTTCTTCGCGGCTTCATCGTTTTCTGGAGGTATCATCGCCTTTAAGGTATCAGAGTCTAGCTCGATCCTTGATAATGCATCAGCATTGATATTCATACTACCCTTCTTATATACAATAGAAAAATCGTAATCAGGCACGTCGACACAAATTCTGGTGAGTTTTGACGAAGGATTTTTATGTGTAAACAAAGATACCAGTGGTCTGTGATCAATCACAACCACAAATTTCCTTCCGTAAAGGTAAGGTCTAAAGAAGTTTATGCCCCAATGTATGGCTAAAAGTTCTTTCTCGAGAGTGGCTTTATTAATATCGTGTTAAGCCAATGATTTACTTGCATAAGAAATTGGTAAGTCTTGGCCAATTTCTCCTTGAGATAGGACTGCACCTAAAGCGTAGTTCGAAGCGTCAGTCGTTAATATAAATGGTTTGTTAAAATTTGGATACTGAAGGATCGGAGGCTCTGTCAGTTTTCTTTTCAAAGTTTCATAAGCATTCTGACATTCTTCAGTCCAGTTAAATGTTACATTCTTCTTTAGCAAAGCATTCAAACACTTTGCCGTCTCAGCAAACTTAGGAATAAAACGCCTGTAAAAGTTGCAGACCGCCTCAAATCTGCGTACTTCATTTGCATTCTTTGGGACCGGGTAGTCCCTGATGGTATTATTTTTAGCTGGATCAATCTTGATCCCTTCATTAGTTATCAAATGACCCAGGTATAATAACTCTGATCTCAAGAACTGGCATTTCTCAGGGTTTAATTTTAAATTGTGCTGACGCAGCCTTTGTAACACTTTACGAAGATTGTCATTATGATGTTTGATGCTGCAACCGAATACTATAATGTCATCAACATATAGGAAGGCTTCGCGACTCAAGCCACTGAGAGCTATGGTCAACATTCTTTGAAAGCTGTTGGATGAAATTTTCAATCCGAATGGTAATCTTTTGAAGTGATAGTGTCCATCACTGGTGGAGAATGCTGTCAATGGTCTAGACTCTTTCTCAAGTGCAATTTGATGAAAAGAGCTAGTCATGTCCAGCGTAGAGAAGTATTTTGCTCTACCCAGCTTGTCTAAGACGTCTTCAAATCTTGTCAAAGGAAACTTGTCATTAACTATCTTGTCGTTAAGTCGTCTGAAGTCCACAACCAGTCACCATTTAGCCTTACCATCCGCACTCTTTTTTGGTACCACCAAAAGAGGCGAGTTGTAGGGGCTTATCGACGGTTCTATGATGCCATTTGTTTCTAGTTCCCTAACCTGTTGTAGGATCTCTTCATTTTGGGATTGTGGCAATCTATAATTTTTAATGCAGACGCGATTGTTATCGACGGTCTGTAACCTCTGTTTATAAAAGTTATTAGTTTTAAGTTTTTCTCCATCCAAATGAAACACGTCTTGAACATTTTCTATTATCTCAAGTAAATCATGCATTGCGGGTCTGTCTAGAGTATCCTTGTTCATAACCTCTAGCAGCTTCTTGAATCTATCTTTGGTATGTCTTTGTTTTTCCCACTTGAAAATATCATAGTGTTTTAATGGTTCAACCTCAACGCTAAAATTCTTTAGGACAATATCCTCGTCATTGGTGTTCAATATTTTTATGTGTCGAACACCTTTCACAGGTACGACCGTATTTCTTACGAATACGCCCTTCTCGATTTCCGTGTTAAGCACAATACTATCCTCAGAAACTTCTATACTAACTGGGATAATCATCTTAGTTCTGGCTGAAATATTTATCTGTGAATATTCTTGTCTTCTCGTGTCC
Organism: Odontomyia ornata; assembly: GCA_963969285.1. Taxonomy (NCBI): domain Eukaryota; kingdom Metazoa; phylum Arthropoda; class Insecta; order Diptera; family Stratiomyidae; genus Odontomyia; species Odontomyia ornata. The sequence continues at coordinate 225,291,170 of OZ017739.1, forward strand.
ATGGGTAGTGTGACAACTTCATCGTTCACGTTAAATGTTGTTGTAAACGTCTGATAATCGATTTTACATAAGTAATGGACCATTAAGTCTCTACCGATGATTCCATCCGTGCTTATTGGAAAATTGCTTTGCACAACATGGAATGATTCCCTTAATTCATGATTCCCTATAATCAGATCTAAATAAGCTGTGCACAAGGATGTCATTATTTCCTTAGTAATGCCCGTAAACTTAATTTTATTACTAGTTTCTATCGAGTTCTCTAAATTAAAGTAGATATCTTCCTTGCAAATTGACACATCTGCCCCAGTATCGATTAGAAATAGTAGATACCTTTCTGAATTGCAATTATAAATTCTTACTAAATTTGTACAATTTTCAGTAATCCTATATATTTTTCTTTCTACCGTTGAATTCTTTAAGCCGGGAGGTCCTGGAGATCCTCTCCGGAACCCTGCACGTTTCCCTGGTCGGTAACAACGTGTACATTCCTTCGATTGTAATTCCCATAATTGTTGTTATTGCTATAGCTGTTACTATAGTTATTATTTTGGTTATTACTATAGTTATTTCTTCTACTATTGCGTCTACGGCCTCGGTCCGGCCCGGTCACCTCGTTTTCTACCTTTTCTGCCCTAATCGCTATTGAAATGCATTATGCTATTGGTAGCTTGTGTCTCTGCATTCTCCAACTCTTGTGCAAGAGACACGGCTTCAGCAAAACTTTTTGGTCTTGCCGAGAAGATGGTGCTTCTCAGCTAATCATTTAACCCGTTCTTGAAGACAGTTAACGCATATGTATCATTAATTTGCGTTTTTATCTTCTTTTCATTTGCAGAAACTTGACTGCCTATTTCTTGAATTTGCATCTGATTAAGCTCATCTACCAAATTCAGGATTTTGTTGTTGTAAGGTTTCACAAAAGATTTCTTTTGGTAAGTACCGCTCAGAAGTGTATGGATTTGAAGCACAGTCTTATCATTTTCAAAACAATTCTACAACTCCGATTTCAAAGAGTCAAAAGTTGAAATAGAAACATTTGTTAAAGGAAGTCTGACGATTGCACTCAATTTCACATTCACAACAAAGTCAATCAGGCTAATTTTAGCATTAGCTGACAAGGTTGCGTGCGAAATTTCCAAGATCTTAAGGAACGGATCTAATTCCTTATATTTACCCTCGAAGACGGGTATCAACTTCATAGCCGTTTCTAGATTAAACTTAGCCATGGTAAAGTTTTCCTCAAGAAATGGTAAACTCGACTCTAAGTCTTCACTAATTGTTTCTTCTTTCTGAGCTTCTATAGAGTATCCTTGCTTGTTCATCTGTAGCCAGATTTTTCCCTCAGGAATGGATGCTTGTGCCCTGAATTTAAACTTTAGGTCTAAAACCTTAGGGTTTTCCTCACTACAATTCTCAAGAGCTTGATTGAAATTTTGTCTTCTAATCTTTAATTCATCTAATTTTGCTTGAAGAGTCTCAAATGTGTACAAATTCTTTGCACACTTTCTCAAATTTCTTAAAGTTCTCTCGTTTTCAGCAACAATCTGTTCTAAAATCAATACTTACAACAAGACACTTGAATTCGATTAATTAATTTTTATGATGAAAATCCAGTTAAAATTCAATTTAACATCCTGAATATCATAATCAGAAAATTATGCAATTAAGAACAAATTTGTATTGTTAAAATCTAATCTTCATAATATTTACATATTATAACTTAAACGTTAACGCTTCTATTTAGCCTTTTAATCACATAGTTCTTGCTGTGTTTGTTGTAAAAACAAAATGTTAGTAGAGCTGCCGCAAACACTCCTGTGGGCACCCGTTACTGCTGGTATTGTTCCACGAACGTATTCTCCACTGAACAGCTATTCCCCATTGTTTTCCCAGAAACGCTGTTTTGGCTTGAGGTCTTGTAACTTGTACTGCAACCTTTTCCTTTGGTCACCAAATGAGATCCTGATCACCATATGTAATTCTGCCCGTTGGTGCTTTAATTTTGTTCTTCGACCTCCTCTTGGTCGACGTTTCTTGGGTATCGTCACTTCGATGTCCTGTTGTTTTGTGGACGTCCTTAAATATCGCTCGATATTTCGCGGCTTGGGTCCCCGCAGATCTAGTGTACATACCGCGGTGGAAGATGATCCAACTCTCTTATCGGTGCTGGCACGTACTCTTCTGTACGTTTGAACAACCTTTCAAACATCTCGTTAGTAAATTGCCTGTCCTCTTCGCTCAATTCTTCACTGATGGTGTTTTCATCGCTAGAATCCCGACTCAGGAAGGCAGGATCGCCATACAATGTTTCTCGTTCGTTTATTGTTACTTTGTCCTCACTGCGAAGAACCTTGATAAATATTGAGGAGTTAATTCGAGTTATTTTTCTCACCTAACCAAGCGGCTGGGCCACAGAGACTTCTGGCGAGGATTATTACAATCCACCAATGCCATGGTTTCTAAAAGTCTTGTAAGGAAAGTTTTAGCAGCTACTTTGCCTCCGCTACGATGCGCAGCGCCGTGCAAGAATGACTACCTCTTTCTTGTTACATAAGCAAAGTTTTTTTCTATTAATTCCTTAAGTCTATTTATACAAAATTTTTCTTACTAGCTAAACAATAAAAACATTAATTTATTGCTCATCGATTTTGTTTTCCCACATTACAATGTAACCCAATTTAAGTTTATTACCCAAGTGACAGTACTTGAGGAAAATACCACACGTAAGCGAAATGATTCACTCATATCTCAAGTGACGCGTGCCTTCGCTAATGCATGGTGCAACTGGGTGTTTGTTTACACCTTTGGTGTGAACGAAATTTCTGTTGAGATTTTCCGTATAGGATTTATGACGTGTGAAAAAAATGGGTTGCATGGGAGTTTGTAGAGATGGGCATGAATGGACATATGTCCCTTGAAGATAATTTATGCGCTTCGATACGACACTAGTGAATCGTGCACATGTTCCATTTCTTGTTCATTGAGATATTGGATATTTGTTATATCCATATAAATTAATGATTTAGGAATTTAATGATTGTTGAATTTAGGAATTTATTACAGGAATTGCATCGGTTTATTAATTAAGGTTAGTATCCTTACATAAGAACGCTGATCTAGTTCAGCCATCAGTGTATTACACCACGCAGTGTAAGTGAACCCGGCTGAGCTGGCAGCTGGTGCGAGTTAGTGGTACACAGAAAAAGAAGGACAAGACAAGTCTTGTGGCGGGTCGAGGAGTCCGCTTCAAATCGCCCAAGAGTGAAGGCCGGTTCCGTGCAAGTGCACGTAGTGAAATTAATCCATACAAAAGTGGCCACCTATGCGTTGAGTTCTATCTCTAAGTAAGGATTCAACGTGAGTAACAGCAGTCACAAAAACTTTAGCCCAATGGGAAATTTTGCCAAAAGTTCGATCCGCATGGGATGTAGCGGAGGCTTCTAAAATGTCATTCATTTCGACCGAGGACATGTTCTGCACTTGCTACTCAACAGTTTGAAGCGTAAGTACAAGCTCTTGCAGTGTGTGGAGTCTTACAGAGCCATCACAAGACATATCCAAATGTTTTCTTGCAGTGTTGATAAGTGCGTGGTGGGCGTTTTGGGGTGGACGGGCTGAGTAGGTAACCTCCGGGTGGCATGCGGCTGAGCCAGCGAAGGAAAATGAGCAACGGTAAAAATAGCGAGTGAGGAACCATGAGCTGGGTGTGACGAATGTCGAGCAAAATATGCGGAAGGGCTCGGCGTTGTTTAATATGCGGAGGAGCTATTTACCAGTTCCAAGGAATTTCAATCGGCCACTGAGAATTTGAATTGGACGTAAACAAGTATCCGACTAGCAGCATGGCGGGGCAAATTCATTGGAAACTTTTGACGGTACCTATAAAGTTTCTTGGCGAATAGCTCTTCAAATTGGGGAATCTTGAGGTTAATGGAGACACGAGGTAATGTATCGTAGTCAAAGTCACCTGTGTAAACATTCAACAAGACCTGGTGAGTGGTCGCTTTTAATTTAAATTGGCCGTGTAATATCATGGAAAGAAGCCCTTGCGCTATTCGATCCGTTCCGTGGACACTGTGCAATTGTTCTTTGCACGCCGCTTTGACCCTAGTCAGGTACTTTAACTTCTTGTTTTCCCTGTGTCGTGTTAAAAATAAACAAAATTAATCGACTCTTACGAATTTACTTCTTGTATGCAAATTAACAATCGAATGCGTGCGAAGACCGTGAAGAGTGCTATGATACGATGTAGTTCTGAGAAAATTTTGATTGGATTCTAGTGCAGTTATTGCTACAAGTGCACTTCATAATGATGGTAAGAAAAGAAGAAGAAAAACTCGTTTGCTATTGTTTTTCTTTTTTTCATGTGTTTGGGATGTGTCATTTGTGGTATTTTTGCGACTTACCTTTACTTTGGTTTCTCTTAGTTGAAATAACTCGCAACTCACCTCCAAACGGGCTTATGTAGGATATTTCACTGCATGACGTGATCACCCGAAAAAGCTTACTTTGAATTCCAAAGCGAGTCGTTGTGTCGTTTTGTTGCTGTGATTGTTGCTATTCTGGCAATAGATTTTGTTTGTTTCCATATTGTTCATACAAATGCATGTAGATCCGCATTAATTCCGCAGTGATTATGCATTTGAAGAATCGACCGCGATAGTAACGGCGTGGCACACCTGCAGCAAACCGTGTCTGGATACGAATATCACGCGCAACAGTTAATTGCTATTATCTCATAGTAAACGAATTAGTTGAGGAGATTAGTTTTGGTTTCTGGTGAACTTTAAAAAACAATACTTGAATCTCATTTAAATTTTTAAAGATTTGAAGTTTGTCTCGGCGAGAATAGCTTGAAAGCAAAGTATTTGTTCCGAATCAACGAGAAGTTTTGTAATCGTCAATCCGGAAGCCAAACTGTATGATATTAATATAGGAAATAAATCAATATATTCATCCCGTGGATCCTTCACGTCCGTAGCCCAAACCGCTTCAGCTTCGTGCATTGCGATTAATGGCTCTTCAAATCAGAACTATACATGGATTAGAGCGAAGCATTTGCTGTAGATCATCATTATAACTAGCCTTACATTTTATTATAAAACCCATTGTGAGTTTGGTAATGCCTGATTGCTCAGTCGTCAGATGCCGGCAGCGTGTATCTGCGTTTAAGTGATGGTGCCCGAATAGACTTATTTTTTTAAAAATGAAACTTAGTGGCGTTAAGACCACGGATTGCGAACATTTATATTTCAAATTGGTAAAAGTTAACTCTCAGGCAGTGAATTGCTCATTATACATTCGAATTGTATTTGTGTCTTCTTCTGCCAGCATGAGAGGATTGAAGGAGATAAATGTTCAATTATATAGGAATCAAAACAAAACCCACAAAAGTATTACTTATAATCATTTTTCTTCAGCAAAGCATTCAAACACTTTGCCGTCTCAGCAAACTTAGGAATAAAACGCCTGTAAGAGTTGCAGACCGCTCCAAATCTGCGTACTTCATCTGCATTCCTTGGAACCGGGTAGTCCCTGATGGTATTATTTTTAGCCTGGATCAGTCTTGATCCCTTCATTAGTTATCAAATGACCCAGGTATACTAACTCTGATCTCAAGAACTGGCATTTCTCAGGGTTTAATTTTAAATTGTGCTGACGCAGCCTTTGCAACACTTTACGAAGATTGTCATTATGATGTTTGATGCTGCAACCAAAAACTATAATGTCATCAACATATAGGAAGGCTTCGCGACTCAAGCCACTGAGAGCTATGGTCAACATTCTTTGAAAGCTGTTGGATGAAATTTTCAATCCGAATGGTAATCTTTTGAAGTGATAGTGTCCATCACTGGTGGAGAATGCTGTCAATGGTCTAGACTCTTTCTCAAGTGCAATTTGATGAAAAGAGCTAGTCATGTCCAGCGTAGAGAAGTATTTCGCTCTACCCAGCTTATCTAAGACGTCTTCAAATCTTGTCAAAGGAAACTTGTCATTAACTATCTTGTCGTTAAGTCGTCTGAAGTCCACAACCAGTCACCATTTAGCCTTACTATCCGCACTCTTTTTTGGTACCACCAAAAGAGGCGAGTTGTAGGGGCTTATCGACGGTTCTATGATGCCATTTGTTTCTAGTTCCCTAACCTGTTGTAGGATCTCTTCATTTTGGGATTGTGGCAATCTATAATTTTTAATGCAGACGGGATTGTTATCGACGGTCTGTAACCTCTGTTTATAAAAGTTATTAGTTTCAAGTTTTTCTCCATCCAAATGAAACACGTCTTGAAAATTTTCTATTATCTCAAGTAAATCATGCATTGCGGGTCTGTCTAGAGTATCCTTGTTCATAACCTCTAGCAGCTTCTTGAATCTATCTTTGGTATGTCTTTGTTTTTCCCACTTGAAAATATCATAGTGTTTTAATGGTTCAACCTCAACGCTAAAATTCTTTAGGACAATATCCTCGTCATTGGTGTTCAATATTTTTATGTGTCGAACACCTTTCACAGGTACGACCGTATTTCTTACGAATACGCCCTTCTCAATTTCCGTGTTAAGGACAATACTATCCTCAGAAACTTCTATACTAACTGGGATAATCATTTTAGTTCTGGCTGAAATATTTATCTGTGAATATTCTTGTCTTCTCGTGTCCATGGGTAGTGTGACGTCTTCATCGTTCACGTTAAATGTTGTCGTAAACGTCTCATAATCGATTTTACATAAGTAATGGACCATTAAGTCTCTACCGATGATTCCATCCGTGCTTATTGGAAAATTGCTTTGCACAACATGGAATGATTCCCTTAATTCATGATTCCCTATAATCAGATCTAAATAAGCTGTGCCTGAGGATGTCGTTATTTCCTTAGTAATGCCCGTTAACTTAATTTTATTACTAGTTTCTATCGAGTTCTCTAAATTAAAGTAGATATCCTCCTTGCAAATTGACACATCTGCCCCAGTATCGATTAGAAATAGTGGATACCTTTCTGAATTGCAATTATAAATTCTTACTAAATTTGTACAATTTTCAGTAATCCTATATATTTTTCTTTCTACCGTTGAATTCTTTAAGCCGGGAGGTCCTGGAGATCCTCTCCGGAACCCTGCACGTTTCCCTGGTCGGTAACAACGTGTACATTCCTTCGATTGTAATTCCCATAATTGTTGTTATTGCTATAGTTGTTACTATAGTTATTATTTTGGTTATTACTATAGTTATTTCTTCTACTATTGCGTCTACGGCCTCTATAATTTCCATTATTTTGGTTATTACGGTAACGATTGTCCCTATCATTTCTGTTGTCGCTATTACTGTTACCGTCATTGCGATTGCTATTGTGTCTGGTCTAGTCATTGTTATTCGCGTTATTCCTATGACCGTGGTTATTTCTATAACGGTCACCTCGTTTTCTCCCTTTTCTGCCCTGATCGCTATTGAAATGCATTATGCTATTGGTAGCTTGTGTCTCTGCATTCTCCAACTCTTGTGCAAGAGACACGGCTTCAGCAAAACTTTTTGGTCTTGCCGAGAAGATGGTGCTTCTCAGCTAATCATTTAACCCGTTCTTGAAGACAGTTAACGCATATGTATCATTAATTTGCGTTTTTATCTTCTTTTCATTTGCAGAAACTTGACTGCCTAATTCTTGAATTTGCAGCTGATTAAGCTCATCTACCAAATTCAGGATTTTGTCGTTGTAAGATTTCACAGAAGATTTCTTTTGGTAAGTACCGCTCAGAAGTGCATGGATTTGAAGCACAGTCTTATCATTTTCAAAACGATTCTACAACTCCGATTTCAAAGAGTCAAAGAGTTAAAGTTAAAGAAAGTCTGACGGTTGCACTCAATTTCACATTCACAACAAAGTCAATCAGGCAAATTTTACATTAGCTGACAAGGTTGCGTGCGAAATTTCCAAGATCTTAAGGAACGGATCTAATTCCTTATATTTACCCTCGAAGACGGGTATCAACTTCATAGCCGTTTCTAGATTAAACTTAGCCATGGTAAAGTTTTCCTCAAGAAATGGTAAACTCGACTCTAAGTCTTCACTAATTGTTTCTTCTTTCTGAGTTTCTATAGAGTATCCTTGCTTGCTCATCTGTAGCCAGATTTCTCCCTCAGGAATGGGTGCTTGTGCCCTGAATTTAAACTTTAGGTCTAAAACCTTAGGGTTTTCTTCACTACAATTCTCAAGAGCTTGATTGAAATTTTGTCTTCTAATCTTTAATTCATCTAATTTTGCTTGAAGAGTCTCAAATGTGTTCAAATTCTTTGCACACTTTCTCAAATTTCTTAAAGTTTTCTCGTTTTCAGCAACAATCTGTTCTAAAATCAATACTTACAACAAGACACTTGAATTCGATTAATTAATTTTTATGATGCAAATCCAGTTGAAATTCAATTTAACATCCTGAATATCATAATCAGAAACTTATTCAATTAAGAACAAATTTGTATTGTTAAAATCTAATCTTCATAATATTTACATATTATAACTTAAACGTTAACGCTTCTATTTAGCCTTTAAATCACATAGTTCGTGCTGTGTTTGTTGTAAAAATAAAATGTTAGTAGAGCTGCCGCAAACACTCCTGTGGGCACCCGTTACTGCTGGTATTGTTCCACGAACGTATTCTCCACTGAACAGTTATTCCCCATTGTTTTCCCAGAAACGCTGTTTTGGCTTGAGGTCTTGTAACTTGTACTGCAACCTTTTCCTTTGGTCACCAAACGAGATCCTGATCACCCTATGTAATTCTGCCCGTTGGAGCTTTAATTTTGTTCTTCGATCTCCTCTTGGTCGACGTTCCTTGGGTATCGTCACTTCGATGTCCTGTTGTTTTGTGGACGTCCTTAAATATCACTCGATATTTCGCGGCTTGGATCCCCGCAGATCTGCACGTTTAAACAACCTTTCAAACATCTCGTTAGTAAATTGCCTGTCCTCTTCGCTCAATTCTTCACTGATGGTGTTTTCATCGCTAGAATCCCGATTCAGGAAGGCAGGATCGCCATACAATGTTTCTCGTTCGTTTGTTGTTACTTTGTCCTCACTGCGAAGAACCTTGATAAATATTGAGGAGTTAATTCGAGTTATTTTTCTCACCTAACCAAGCGGCTGGGCCGCAGAGAGTTCTGGCGAAGATTATTACAATCCACGAACGCCATGGTTTCTAAAAGTCCTGTAAGGAAAGTTTTAGCAGCTACTTTGCCTCCGCTACAATGCGCAGCGCCGTGCAAGAATGACTACCTCTTTCTTGTTACAAAAGCAAAGTTTTTTTTCTATTAATTCCTTAAGTCTATTTATACAACATTTTTCTTACTAGCTAAACAATTAAAAATATTAATTTATTGCTCATCGATTTTGTTTTCCCACATTACAATGTAACCCAATTTAAGTTTATTATCCAAGTGACAGTACTTGAGGAAAATACCACACGTGAGCGAAATGATTCACTCATATCTCAAGTGTCGCGTACAATCGCTAATGCATGGTGTAATTGGGTGTTTGTTTACACCTTTGGTGTGAACGAAATTTCTGTTGAGATTTTCTGTATAGGATTTATGACGTGTGAAAGAAATGGGTTGTATGGGAATTTGTAGAGATGGGTATGAATGGACATGTGTCCATTGAAGATAATTTATGCGCCTCGATACGACACTAGTGAATCGTGCACATGTTCCATTTCTTGTTCAATGAGATATTGGATATTTGTTACATCCATATAAATATAATGATTTAGGAATTAATTTAGGAATTTAATGATTGTTGAATTTAGGAATTTATTACAGGAATTGCATCGGTTTATTAATTAAGGTTAGTATCCTTACTTAAGAACGCTGATTTAGTTCAGCCATCAGTGTATTACACCACGCAGTGTAAGTGAACCCGGCTGAGCTGGCAGCTGGTGCGAGTTAGCGGTACACAGAAAAAAAAGGAAAAGACAGGTCTTGTGACAGGTCGAGGAGTCCGCTTCAAATCGCCCAAGAGTGAAGGCCGGTTCCGTACAAGTGCACGTAGTGAAATTAATCCATACAAAAGTGGCCACCTATGCGTTGAGTTCTATCTCTAAGTAAGGATCCAACGTGAGTAACAGCAGTCACAAAAACTTTGGCCCAATGAGAAATTTTGCCAAAAGTTCGATCCACATGGGATGTAGCGGAGGCTTCTAAAATGTCATTCATTTCGACTGAGGACATGTTCTACACTTGCTACTCAACAGTTTGAAGCGTAAGTACAAGCTCTTGCAGTGTGTGGAGTCTTACAGAGCCATCACAAGACATATCCAAATGTTTTCTTGCAGTGTTGATAAGTGCGTGGTGGGCGTTTTGGGGTGGACGGGCTGAGTAGGTAACCTCCGGGTGGCATGCGGCTGAGCCAGCGAAGGAAAATGAGCAACGGTAAAAATAGCGAGTGAGGAACCATGAGCTGGGTGTGACGAATGTCGAGCAAAATATGCGGAAGGGCTCGGCGTTGTTTAATATGCGGAGGAGCTATTTACCAGTTCCAAGGAATTTCAATCGGCCACTGAGAATTTGAATTGGACGTAAACAAGTATCCGACTAGCAGTATGGCGGGGCAAATTCATTGGAAACTTTTGACGGTACCTATAAAGTTTCTTGGCGAATAGCTCTTCAAATTGGGGAATCTTGAGGTTAATGGAGACACGAGGTAATGCATCGTAGTCAAAGTCACCTGTGTAAACATTCAACAAGACCTGGTGAGTAGTCGCTTTTAATTTAAATTGGCCGTGTAATATCATGGAAAGAAGCCCTTGCACTATTCGATCCGTTCCGTGGACACTGTGCAATTGTTCTGTGCGCGCCGCTTTGACCCAAGTAAGCCACCTTAACTTCTTGTTTGCCATGTGTCGTGTTAAAAATAAACAAAATTAATCGACTCTTACGAATTTACTTCTTGTATGCAAATTAACAATCGAATGCGTGCGAAGACCGTGAAGAGTGCTATGATACGATGTAGTTCTGAGAAAATTTTGATTGGATTCTAGTGCAGTTATTGCTACAAGTGCACTTCATAATGATGGTAAGAAAAGAAGAAGAAAAGCTCGTTTGCTATTGTTTTTCTTTTTTTCATGTGTTTGGGATGTGTCGTTTGTGGTATTTTTGCGACTTACCTTTACTTTGGTTTCTCTTAGTTGAAATAACTCGCAACTCACCTCGAAACGGACTTATGTAAAATATCTCACTGTATGCCGTGATCACCCGAAAAAGCTTACTTTGAATTCCAAGGCGAGTCATTGTGTCGTTTTGTTGCTGTGATTGTTGTTATTCTGGCAATAGATTTTGTTTGTTTCCATATTGTTCATACAAATGCATGTAGATCCGCATTAATTCCGCAGTGATTATGCATCTGAAGAATCGACCGCGATAGTAACGGCGTGGCGCACCTGCAGCAAACCGTGTCTGGATACGAATATCCCGCGCAACAGTTAATTGCTATTATCTCATAGTAAACGAATCAGTTGAGAAGATTAGTTTTGGTTTCTGGTGAACTTTAAAAAACAATACTTGAATCTCATTTAAATTTTTAAAGATTTGAAGTTTGTCCCGGCGAGAACAGCTTGAAAGCAAAGTATTTGTTCCGAATCAACGAGAAGTTTCGTAATCGTCAATCCGGAAGCCAAACTGTATGATATTAATATAGGAAATAAATCAATATATTCATCCCGTGGATCCTTCACGTCCGTAGCCCAAACCGCTTCAGCTTCGTGCATTGCGATGAATGGCTCTTCAAATCAGAACTATACATGGATTAGAGCGAAGCATTTGCTGTAGATCATCATTATAACTAGCCTTCCATTTTATCATAAAACCATTGTGTGTTTGGTAATGCGTGATTGCTCAGTCGTCAGATGCCGGCAGCGTGTATCTGCGTTTAAGTGATGGTGCCCGAATAGACTTATTTTTTTAAAAATGAAACTTAGTGGCATTAAGACCACGGATTACGGACATTTATATTTCAAATTGGTAAAAGTTAACTCTCAGGCAGTGAATCGCTCATTATACATTCGAATTGTATTTGTGTCTTCTTCTGCTAGCATGAGAAGATTGAAGGAGATAAATGTTCAATTATATAGGAATCAAAACAAAACCCACAAAAGTATTACTTATAATCATTCTTCTTTAGCAAAGCATTCAAACACTTTGCCATCTCAGCAAACTTAGGAATAAAACGCCTGTAAGAGTTGCAGAATGCTCCAAATCTGCGTACTTCATCTGCATTCTTTGGAACCGGGTAGTCCCTGATGGTATTATTTTTAGCCTGGATCAGTCTTGATCCCTTCGTTAGTTATCAAATGACCCAAGTATACTAACTCTGATCTCAAGAACTGGCATTTCTCAGGGTTTAATTTTAAATTGTGCTGACGCAGCCTTTGTAACACTTTACGAAGATTGTCATTATGATGTTTGATGCTGCAACCGAATACTATAATGTCATCAACATATAGGAAGGCTTCGCGACTCAAGCCACTGAGAGCTATGGTCAACATTCTTTGAAAGCTGTTGGATGAAATTTTCAATCCGAATGGTAATCTTTTGAAGTGATAGTGTCCATCACTGGTGGAGAATGCTGTCAATGGTCTAGACTCTTTCTCAAGTGCAATTTGATGAAAAGAGCTAGTCATGTCCAGCGTAGAGAAGTATTTTGCTCTACCCAGCTTGTCTAAGACGTCTTCAAATCTTGTCAAAGGAAACTTGTCATTAACTATCTTGTCGTTAAGTCGTCTGAAGTCCCCAACCAGTCACCATTTAGCCTTACCATCCGCACTCTTTTTTGGTACCACCAAAAGAGGCGAGTTGGAGGGGCTTATCGACGGTTCTATGATGCCATTTGTTTCTAGTTCCCTAACCTGTTGTAGGATCTCTTCATTTTGGGATTGTGGCAATCTATAATTTTTAATGTAGACGGGATTGTTATCGACGGTCTGTAACCTCTGTATTGTAATTTCAAGTTTAACGCAGGAAATAAATTAGACAAAATTGAAAGACAACGATTTATGCTTATACTAAAAGAAATGCTCGCTTTTATGGAGTTCTATTTTATTGAATATTGATCGCTTGAATGTTCTGATTGGACTAACTGTGCTACTGCTTGAATGTGTGTATGAGAGTGACATTTAGGTTTTGACAGTGAATTTCGCAATAACAGTGCTGCCACACTTTGTGACAATGTTAATATTTCAACACTTCCACTCATTGTTACAAAAACTCTACGCTAATTGGCATTTGATTCAAAGGTTAAATCCATTAATTTGCACAAATATTTGTGACGATTTTTGTTCAATGCTTTGGTCAGTACATCCGCAACTTGCTCTGTTGTGCCAATATGAATCAATTCGAAATATCCCTCTTCGTATTTCTCTCGGATATAATGATATTGAACATCGATATGCTTCGTCCGCTTGTGGAATACTGGATTCTTTACCAATTTGATCGCGCCCAAGTTATCGACGTAGAATTTTGCTTTTAAATCATCAATCATCGTGAGCTCCGACAAGACTCCCCTCAGCCAAACGAGTTCCTTGATTGCTTGACATGCAGCCATGTACTCAGATTCCGTTGAAGACAATGCTGTTGCGTCTTGTCTCATTGATGCCCAACTGATGACGCCCGAACCAATGTGAAAAATGTAGCCACTGGTTGACTTTCTCGTTTTACTGTCTCCGGCATAATCCGCATCACTATAGCCAACAAAATCAAAAGTAACATTACTTTTATAAAGGATACCTGTATTTAGTGTGCCCTTTATGTATTTCATGACGCGCTTTACTGCCTCAACATGTGCCGCACTCGGTCGATCTAAATAACGACTTACGGCACTAACAGCGTAGCTTATGTCCGGTCTCGTTCCGACATTCAGATACATTAAACTTCCGACGGCCTGTCGATATGGATATGTGTCGCAGTGTTCATCGTTTACAAAACCGCCAAGAATTTGATTAGAGTCCATTGGTGCTGACATGGGATTGCAATCCATCATGTTGAAACGATCCAATACTTTCTTTGCATATGCCTCTTAATGTATACGAATTGACCCGTCAGGTGATCGTTCAATTTGAAGACCGAGAAAATAATTTGCCTCAGAAACTTTTATTTCGAAATGGTTTTGCAAGTATGATGTGATTTTATCGATTTCATTCGCATCATTTGTCGCTATTAAGCCATCGTCAACGTAAATCGCAATAACTGTCATCGTGTTTTCACTTCGACGAATGAAAACGCATGGATCGTATGTATTTTGTTTGAAATCAAACTTACGCATGAATGATGTTAACTTCTGGTTCCAACATCGCGATGCCTGCTTGAGACCGTACAAACTTTTCTTCAATTTGCACACGCGTTCAGTACCGTCTTCATATCCAATTGGTTGCTTCATGTAAACATTTTCCTTCAGCTCACCATGTAAAAAAGCTGTTTTTACGTCAAACTGTTTCAATTTTATTCCGTTCATCGCTACCAATGACAAAAGTAGACGAATCGATGTGTATCTGGCCACTGGACTAAACGTTTCTTCATAATCCACACCATATTGTTGTGTAAATCCACGAACTACTAAACGTGCCCTGTATCGCTCGATTGCGCCATTTGGGTTTTGCTTTACCCTAAATACCCAACGATTATCAATTACCTTCTGATTGATCGGTGCCTCAACCAATTCCCATGTTTCATTTTTGATGAGTGCATCGTATTCATCGTTCATTGCTTGCTTCCACTGTTGTTTTTGCTCTGAACGAATTGCCTCTTCATATGTTGTTGGTTCATACATTACTGCTGAATGACCATAATACATTAAACGATCTGGTGCATTGACTTTTTCTCGCAAACCGTATCGATTATTTTGTCGTTTATCTGGTGTTTGATTTGACGCATCTTCAAACGACGAATCACTTTCATTTTCATTCCCTACTGTTTCTTCAACCACCTGCTTGACGGCTTTGTCATTTGGTTCACTGCTTTCATCACTTGTTTTGCTGCTTTCATCATCGTCTGAATGCTCAATGAATTCCTCACCATCCGATTCATCTCGAATCACATATTTATCCGGTTGTTCATTGAATTTAACATCGCAGCTCATGAAAACTTTATCCTTTTCTGGATCATACAGACGAATATTCTTTGTTGTGGGCTCGAATCCAACCAAATGTACTTTCCTTGCTTTTGGATCCCACTTCTTTCGACCAGTTTGCTTTGGGATTTGAGCGAAACATTCCGTTCCAAAAATTTTGATGAGTCCCAAATACGGCTTTTTATCGAACCATAACTCATACGGCGTAGCGCCAACGCATTTACTGTTTGTTGTGCGATTCAATAATTACGTCGCAGTACGTACCGCTTCTGGCCATAGTGACTTCGGTAAACCACTCGCTATGAGCATAGTTCTCGCACTCTCCTAAACAGTACGGTTGTCACGCTCGATTCGACCATTTTGCTCAGGTGTATATGGTGAAATACTCTCAAATTGTATGCCCTCGTTTTGCAGTACATCAATTAACACCCGTTGGTTAAAAAATCCTCGTCCGTTGTCAAATCTAAAATATTTGATTTGAGCGCCATTCATGTTTTTGACCAGTGGAATCAATGCCTTCAAGTGTGCGTACGCTTCATCTTTTGACTTTAATAAATACGTGAAACGAAAGCTGGTTGCTTCATCTTTAACTAGCATAAAATAACGCATACCACTGATTCCATTGATTTCGCTTGGACCGCATAAATCTACATGCATGAATTCTCCTCTTGATGATTCTCGCTTATTGGATCGCTTGTGTGTTACTCTGGTCATTTTTCCGTATTGACAATCTTCACAAAAAAACTTTTCGCTGCCAGCCAATTCGACACCCGTGACCAGATCATTCTTGCACATTTTCTTGATAGAATCGACATTGACATGTCCAAGCCTCCGATGCCAATGTTGTAGAGAAACAGCAGCCATTGCGTATTCACCAATGCGCAAACGAAAATCCAATTTGAGTCGATTCTTTGAGTCACACTTTCCAACTCCAACAACTTTATTTGCTTCATTGATGAATTTGCAGCCTCCCTTTTCGATCAAAACTTTGATGCCTTTATCCGTTAATACACCCGTTGAAAACAAATTTTCGCTGATTTCAGGAACATACAACACATTTTCCAAACGGATTGGCTTCCACTGATTGTCAACTCTTGCTTCAATAAGAATTGTGCCAATTCCCTCGATTGGTAAAAGACATTTGTTTGCCACTTCAACTTTACACGGGCCAGTGTATTTATATAGCTCTGTAAACCATTCTCGATGAAATGTCATGTGTTTTGTTGCGGCTGAATCGGCATACCAGCTTTCCGATTCTTCACACTTTGGCTCAGCTGTCACGACGGAACACCATGCCATTTCATTTTTGTTGCTTTTACTTTTATCGCTTTTGATTGACGATTCGTTGTGCTTTGGACAAACTTTATCTTTTGCCCAATGGCGTTTCTGACCACATGCATTGCACTTCGTTTTCCTCTTTAAACCATCGATTTTCAACTTTGGCTTTGAGTCTTTGGCTTTGGAATTTTTCTTTGTTTTCGCTGAAAACGCAGCACTAGAATTGGAGACTTCTTCTTTATTCAATCGTTCAAGATTGTCTTCCTCCAATTGTGATGACGACATCAATTCGGTGAGCGTACGATTCGATGTAGTATTGTACCATATCGTTTTGTAATTGTTGAATCTCGATGTCAACCCAGAAATGATGCGTGCCATTTTCAAATTTTCGGGTAACTTTTCCTTCTCTTTTTGCTGTTCAATTTCAGATGACGATTGATTCACACGAAAAATATACGCTGCTACCCCCTCATCGTCACGCATTTTTGCTATGAAATACTCTTCATACAAAATCATTATGCGAATTTCGGTATTCTTTTCATAAACGCTGCCAAGTTGATCCATCATTTCTTTCGCTGATTTACAATCCAAAACAAGATTCGCGTTTGTGGCATCAACCGATTGAATAATTGCATTCATGGCCCTTCCCTCATTTCGATTGAATTCCGACTTATCTTCTTCTTTCGCTGTATCGTCGGGTTTCTTACCCTCAATATTATCGGTCAAATCACGAGATTTCATGTATGCAGTGATTTGAAATTTCCATGATTTGTAACTCGATTGATCTTTCAATTTGTGGCCGATAAAATTGTGATCGTCTTTGTCGTTCATGGTGAAATACTTTCAGCCAAAATCGCACAAAAAGACTGTATGTAAACACCGACGAGGAGTAGCCACTGCTTATTTAATCTGTTCTTTTGAATTCAATGACGACGTTCGACTGCTGTGCACGCGCACTTTACTGTAAACACAAAACGGCAACGCTTGCACACTATTGTGAAATTCAAATATTTCATGCGACGATGAAGTCAATTGATATGGCTTTGCACTACAAACATTGGGTGATGCTTGTCTATTTTAACTATGAATATTTATGGGATTTGTCCAACTTTTTATTCACTTTTATAGAGTCCAGAAACCGTTTTTAATATTTTCCATTATGCTATGACAAGACGACTGTTGGAATAAAACACTTTACACATTCGACGATGTGACTCACTATTTTTCTATTGTCTAACTATTTTAGGCTCACTGGGCCCACAACCTATTGTTATTTCAAGTTTAACGCAGGAAATAAATTAGACAAAATTGAAAGACAACGATTTATGCTTATACTAAAAGAAATGCTCGCTTTTATGGAGTTCTATTTTATTGAATATTGATCGCTTGAATGTTCTGATTGGACTAACTGTGCTACTGCTTGAATGTGTGTATGAGATTGACATTTAGGTCTTGACAGTGAATTTCGCAATAACAGTGCTGCCACACTTTGTGACAATGTTAATATTTCAACACTCTGTTTATAAAAGTTATTAGTTTTAAGTTTTTCTCCATCCAAATGAAACACGTCTTGAAAATTTTCTATTATCTCAAGTAAATCATGCATTGCGGGTCTGTCTAGAGTATCCTTGTTCATAACCTCTAGCAGCTTCTTGAATCTATCTTTGGTATGTCTTTGTTTTTCCCACTTGAAAATATTATAGTGTTTTAATGGTTCAACCTCAACGCTAAAATTCTTTAGGACAATATCCTCGTCATTGGTGTTCAATATTTTTATGTGTCGAACACCTTTCATAGGTACGACCGTATTTCCTACGAATACGCCCTTCTCAATTTCCGTGTTAAGGACAATACTATCCTCAGAAACTTCTATATTAACTGGGATAATCATCTTAGTTCTGGCTGAAATATTTATCTGTGAATATTCTTGTCTTCTCGTGTCCATGGGTAGTGTGACAACTTCATCGTTCACGTTAAATGTTGTTGTAAACGTCTCATAATCGATTTTACATATGTAAGTAATGGACCATTAAGTCTCTACCGATGATTCCATCCGTGCTTATTGGAAAATTGCTTTGCACAACATGGAATGATTCCCTTAATTTATGATTCCCTATAATCAGATCTAAATAAGCTGTGCCTAAGGATGTCGTTATTTCCTTAGTAATGCCCGTAAACTTAATTTTATTACTAGTTTCTATCGAGTTTTCTAAATTAAAGTAGATATCCTTCTTGCAAATTGACACATCTGCCCCAGTATCGATTAGAAATAGTGGATACCTTTCTGAATTGCAATTATAAATTCTTACTAAATTTGTATCCTATATATTTTTCTTTCTACCGTTGAATTCTTTAAACCGGGAGGTTCTGGAGATCCTCTCCGGAACCCTGCACGTTTCCCTGGTCGGTAACAACGTGTACATTCCTTCGATTGTAATTCCCATAATTGTTGTTATTGCTATAGTTGTTACTATAGTTATTATTTTGGTTATTACTATAGTTATTTCTTCTACTATTGCGTCTACGGCCTCTATAATTTCCATTATTTTGGTTATTACGGTAACGATTGTCCCTATCATTCCTGTTGTCGCTATTACTGTTACCGTCATTGCGATTGCTATTGTCTCTGTTCGAGTCATTGTTATTCGCGTTATTCCTATGACCGTGGTTATTTCTATTACAGTCACCTCGTTTTCTCCCTTTTCTGCCCTGATCGCTATTGAAATGCATTATGCTATTGGTAGCTTGTGTCTCTGCATTCTCCAACTCTTGTGCAAGAGACACGGCTTCAGCAAAACTTTTTGGTCTTGCCGAGAAGATGGTGCTTCTCAGCTAATCATTTAACCCGTTCTTGAAGACAGTTAACGCATATGTATCATTAATTTGCGTTTTTATCTTCTTTTCATTTGCAGAAACTTGACTGCCTAATTCTTGAATTTGCAGCTGATTAAGCTCATCAACCAAATTCAGGATTTTGTCGTTGTAAGATTTCACAGAAGATTTCTTTTGGTAAGTACCGCTCAGAAGTGCATGGATTTGAAGCACAGTCTTATCATTTTCAAAACGATTCTACAACTCCGATTTCAAAGAGTCAAAGAGTTAAAGTTAAAGAAAGTCTGACGGTTGCACTCAATTTCACATTCACAACAAAGTCAATCAGGCAAATTTTACATTAGCTGACAAGGTTGCGTGCGAAATTTCCAAGATCTTAAGGAACGGATCTAATTCCTTATATTTACCCTCGAAGACGGGTATCAACTTCATAGCCGTTTCTAGATTAAACTTAGCCATGGTAAAGTTTTCCTCAAGAAATGGTAAACTCGACTCTAAGTCTTCACTAATTGTTTCTTCTTTCTGAGTTTCTATAGAGTATCCTTGCTTGCTCATCTGTAGCCAGATTTCTCCCTCAAGAATGGATGCTTGTGCCCTGAATTTAAACTTTAGGTCTAAGACCTTAGGGTTTTCCTCACTACAATTCTCAAGAGCTTGATTGAAATTTTGTCTTCTAATCTTTAATTCATCTAATTTTGCTTGAAGAGTCTCAAATGTGTACAAATTCTTTGCACACTTTCTCAAATTTCTTAAAGTTCTCTCGTTTTCAGCAACAATCTGTTCTAAAATCAATACTTACAACAAGACACTTGAATTCGATTAATTAATTTTTATGATGAAAATCCAGTTAAAATTCAATTTAACATCCTGAATATCATAATCAGAAACTTATGCAATTAAGAACAAATTTGCAGTGTTTAAAATCTAATCTTCATAATATTTACATATTATAACTTAATCGTTAACGCTTCTATTTAGCCTTTTAATCACATAGTTCTTGCTGTGTTTGTTGTAAAAATAAAATGTTAGTAGAGCTGCCGCAAACACTCCTGTGGGCACCCGTTACTGCTGGTATTGTTCCACGAACGTATTCTCCACTGAACAGCTATTCCCCATTGTTTTCCCAGAAACGCTGTTTTGGCTCGAGGTCTTGTAACTTGTACTGCAACCTTTTCCTTTGGTCACCAAACGAGATCCTGATCACCCTATGTAACTCTGCCCGTTAGTGCTTTAATTTTGTTCTTCGACCTCCTCTTGGGTATCGTCACTTCGATGTCCTGTTGTTTTGTGGACGTCCTTAAATATCGCTCGATATTTCGCGGCTTGGGTCCCCGCAGATCTAGTGTACATACCGCGGTGGAAGATGATCCAACTCTCTTATCGGTGCTGGCACGTACTCTTCTGTACGTTTGAACAACCTTTCAAACATCTCGTTAGTAAATTGCCTGTCCTCTTCGCTCAATTCTTCACTGATGGTGTTTTCATCGCTAGAATCCCGATTCAGGAAGGCAGGATCGCCATACAATGTTTCTCGTTCGTTTATTGTTACTTTGTCACCACTGCAAAGAACCTTGATAAATATTGAGGAGTTAATTCGAGTTATTTTTCTCACCTAACCAAGCGGCTGGGCCGCAGAGAGTTTTGGCGAGGATTATTACAATCCACGAACGCCATGGTTTCTAAAAGTCCTGTAAGGAAAGTTTTAGCAGCTACTTTGCCTCCGCTACAATGCGCAGCGCCGTGCAAGAATGACTACCTCTTTCTTGTTACAAAAGCAAAGTTTTTTTCTATTAATTCCTTAAGTCTATTTATACAAAATTTTTCTTACTAGCTAAACAATAAAAATATTAATTTATTGCTCATCGATTTTGTTTTCCCACATTACAATGTAACCCAATTTAAGTTTATTACCCAAGCGACAGTACTTGAGGAAAATACCACACGTGAGCGAAATGATTCACTCATATCTCAAGTGTCGCGTGGCTTCGCTAATGCATGGTGCAATTGGGTGATTGTTTACACCTTTGGTGTGAACGAAATTTCTGTTGAGATTTTCCGTATAGGATTTATGACGTGTGAAAAAATGGGTTGTATGGGAATTTGTAGAGATGGGTATGAATGGACATGTGTCCATTGAAGATAATTTATGCGCTTCGATACGACACTAGTGAATCGTGCACATGTTGCATTTCTTGTTCAATGGGATATTGGATATTTGTTATATCCATATAAATTAATGATTTAGGAATTAATTTAGGAATTTAATGATTGTTGAATTTAGGAATTTATTACAGGAATTGCATCGGTTTATTAATTAAGGTTAGTATCCTTACATAAGAACGCTGATCTAGTTCAGCCATCAGTGTATTACACCACGCAGTGTAAATGAACCCGGCTGAGCTGGCAGCTGGTGCGAGTTAGCGGTACACAGAAAAAGAAGGAAAAGACAAGTCTTGTGACGGGTCGAGGAGTCTGCTTCAAATCGCCCAAGAGTGAAGGCCGATTCCGTGCAAGTGCACGTAGTGAAATAAATCCATACAAAAGTGGCCACCTATGCGTTGAGTTCTATCTCTAAGTAAGGATCCAACGTGAGTAACAGCAGTCACACGAACTTTGGCCCAATGGGAAATATTGCCAAAAGTTCGATCCGCATGAGATGTAGCGGAGGCTTCTAAAATGTCATTCATTTCGACCGAGGACATGTTCTGCACTTGCCAGTCAACAGTTTGAAGCGTAAGTACAAGCTCTTGCAGTGTGTGGAGTCTTACAGAGATATCACAAGACATATCCAAATGTTTTCTTGCAGTGTTGATAAGTGCGTGGTTGGCGTTTTGGGGTGGACGGGCTGAGCAGGTTACCTCCAGGTGGCATGCGGCTGAGCCAGCGAAGGAAAATGAGCAACGGTAAAAATAGCGAGTGTGGAACCATGAGCTGGGTGTGACGAATGTCGAGCAAAACATCCGGAAGGGCTCGGCGTAGTTTAATATGCGGAGGAGCTATTTACCAGTTCCAAGGAATTTCAATCGGCCACTGAGAATTTGAATTGGACGTAAACAAGTATCCGACTAGCAGCATGGCGGGGCAAATTTATTGGAAACCATTGACGGTACCTATAAAGTTTCTTGGCGAATAGCTCTTCAAATTGGGGAATCTTGAGGTTAATGGAGACACGAGGTAATGCATCGTAGTCAAAGTCACCTGTGTAAACATTCAACAAGACCTGGTGAGTGGTCGCTTTTAATTTAAATTGGCCGTGTAATATCATGGAAAGAAGCCCTTGCACTATTCGATCCGTTCCGTGGACACTGTGCAATTGTTCTGTGCGCGCCGCTTTGACCCAAGTAAGCCACCTTAACTTCTTGTTTGCCATGTGTCGTGTTAAAAATAAACAAAATTAATCGACTCTTACGAATTTACTTCTTGTATGCAAATTAACAATCGAATGCGTGCGAAGACCGTGAAGAGTGCTATGATACGATGTAGTTCTGAGAAAATTTTGATTGGATTCTAGTGCAGTTATTGCTACAAGTGCATTTCATAATGATGGTAAGAAAAGAAGAAGAAAAACTCGTTTGCTATTGTTTTTCTTTTTTTCATGTGTTTGGGATGTGTCGTTTGTGGTATTTTTGCGACTTACCTTTACTTTGGTTTCTCTTAGTTGAAATAACTCGCAACTCACCTCGAAACGGACTTATGTAAAATATCTCACTGTATGCCGTGATCACCCAAAAAAGCTTACTTTGAATTCCAAGGCGAGTCATTGTGTCGTTTTGTTGCTGTGCTTGTTGTTATTCTGGCAATAGATTTTGTTTGTTTCCATATTGTTCATACAAATGCATGTAGATCCGCACTAATTCCGCAGTGATTATGCATTTGAAGAATCGACCGCGATAGTAACGGCGTGGCGCACCTGCAGCAAACCGTGTCTGGATACGAATATCACGCGCAACAGCTAATTGCTATTATCTCATAGCAAACGAATCAGTTGAGGAGATTAGTTTTGGTTTCTGGTGAACTTTAAAAAACAATACTTGAATCTCATTTAAATTTTTAAAGATTTGAAGTTTGTCCCGGCGAGAACAGCTTGAAAGCAAAGTATTTGTTCCGAATCAACGAGAAGTTTCGTAATCGTCAATCCGGAAGCCAAACTGTATGATATTAATATAGGAAATAAATCAATAAAATCATCCCGTGGATTCTTCACGTCCGTAGCCCGAACCACTTCAGCTTCGTGCATTGCGATGAATGGCTCTTCAAATCAGAACTATACATGGATTAGAGCGAAGCATTTGCTGTAGATCATCATTATAACTAGCCTTCCATTTTATCATAAAACCATTGTGAGTTTGGTAATGCGTGATTGCTCAGTCGTCAGATGCCGGCAGCGTGTATCTGCGTTTAAGTGATGGTGCCCGAATAGACTTATTTTTTTTTAAAAATGAAACTTAGTGGCGTTAAGACCACGGATTGCGAACATTTATATTTCAAATTGGTAAAAGTTAACTCTCAGGCAGTGAATCGCTCATTATACATTCGAATTGTATTTGAGTCTTCTTCTGCCAGCATGAGAGGATTGAAGGAGATAAATGTTCAATTATCACGATATGGACAAGACAAGTTTAACCGGAGGACTTCACATATTTTTGTGTGCCCCCTTATACCGATGTGTTATACATTGCCTGGGTGGCACACCTGAGGAAACGACGAAATGTGAAGTGCAGATCGCACGAGCGTAGTGCGACGAAGAAAGTGTGATGGAGAGAGTGGAAGGGAATGGAGGTATAAAAAAAAAAAAAAAAAAAAAATATAGGAATCAAAACAAACCCCAGAATAGTATTACTAATAATCATCCTGCGCCGTGTGGAAATTCTTGCTCAAGCTTCCATAGGGACTTAAGTTCCTACTCTTCCTATGAAAATCATCCCTGCTTGAACCTGCGCTGCAATCACATTTTGCCAACGACATTTCATTTGGCAGAACTAAAAGCGAAGAAGTTGGAGGTTACACTGCAGCAAATTCGAGAACAACTACAATTAAATCTTTTGAAACATGCAATTTACTCCTATTAGATAACTATCCTTTTTCACTGAGAAAAAATTTACTTGATGAACGATCAAAAATCTGAAATATAAATCATATGACAGACTAGGAATAATCTATAAAACACTATTTTAATTGCCATGCTTATATTACATGGAATGAGAAAAGCAATTTACTATATTAACAATTGTAATGATAATAACAAAGGGATGAATCAAAATTTAGCTTTTAATGCATTTTGCATAGAAACCATGCGTAGAGATATAGATTATCAAAAATGAAAAGATTTCATTTTTAAAAAGGATTTGTTAAAAATTTGAGTTATTTTAACTATTAACTCAGCATGATTTGAGGCAACAATTTTTGATAAATACCCGACAGATTCAGTCCGCCTCGCGGTGCAAAATAGGTGCATACGAAACTATTTTGCACCGCGGCCGTGTACTCACAACTCTTTTCTCGGGTAGCGGCTGTAAGTCGACTCCTTCCTTGTGTTTGAAGGTTTATCGACTGCAACTTTTATAATGCGATTTTTACTCTTGCCACTTTATTTCAATTTAATTTTATCCGTTCGGCAATTTGTAAAAGAGTGTTGAACAACAAAACTAGAACACTTTTTATGCACTGTCAGAGTATTCATATAAAAATTACCGTTCTCCGCGAGCTTCCCGTGCACGGTAACTCCACGATCCGTCCCAAAACTTGTCTTTCTTTCGATTCCGGTGTATACGCTAAATCCATCAGCTGCTCACTCGGTCTAGTTCACTTGCCCTCGGTAATGTAATACACCATTGGGGTGCACTACATCAGTGTTCCCATGTTCAACATTTTAATTGGCAGATTTGAAATTTTTCAAGAAAAATTAGCTGAAGTAAAGAAACATAATAAAGATTCTAAATAGTAATAAAAGTTAAATCTCATGAAGAATATTATTACAGGGAAACGTTTAAATTTAATATAAAGGAGAATTGATATAAAATTACAGTTAATAATAAGAAAGAAAACTATTTAACAAATTACGATTATGAATGGAAGTTATTGAATATTTTTCTAAATCTGCCATTAAAATTTTGGTCAGGAGGTAGGAAGGTTTTCGAGCAGTTTGCTTGTGTGACTGCTCGAGTAATAAAGGGTAGCTAATTTTCTCGCAATTCCAAGGTGACGAGGGTTGCGAAAAAGGAGCTGAAGGATCTTCAGTAGAAGAATCGATTGTCTTCGGGGTCGGAACGATTGAAGAAAGCGATTGACGGACGGACAGAATGACCCGTATATTTACGTTTTGCTGTGAGTATGTAAATTTGGCGCATGGTTGAAGTTGAGCACGGACGGATAAAATAGACGTGTATATGTAACTATCGGCGCAGGTCTTTTGCGTGATGTACCCCAACATCTTTTCGACCCAATCAGGAAACGCCGATCTAGTTTGGCGTTGTAATGCCCGGTGGCATCGCTTTTTTGGAAATGGTGACGAAAACCTCATCCCCTTCTTTAAATTCGGAAGGTCGGAGCGTGAGGTTGTAATGCGCCTTATATACCCATCCTGCGGCCTTTATCTTCCGTCCGATTCGTTGGCGGAGGTCTCCTAAATGCTCGCGGGGCTCCAGCGCAACGACGGAATCTCCCAAACACTTCGATTTCCGTAACAGCCTGTATGATTTACCATGGTAAATCATGTGCTGTCCGTAGGCGCCAAAGTAAGGCGTGACACTGGTGACGGAATGATAAGACAACTTCAGAGTGCAAGTGATGTTGGATAATTTGCGGTCCCAATCCTTTTGAGTTGGATGGACATACGAACGGATCACGGCTAACAGTGTGCGATTCAAACGTTCAGATGCGTTATAATGAGGAGAGTATATAGGCGTCAGGTGGTGTTTGACACCGTACTGTTCGAGTCGGCCCTTGAACTGCCGAGATCTGAACTGTAATTCGTTGTCTGAGTACACACTCTCTGGTAACCCGAACACGTGAAATACTCGCTTCTCGAAAAATTTCACGATGAGTGGAGTCGTGAATTTGGGAAAAGGTTCCACCAGTGGGAATTTCGAGAGCTGGTCTATCGCAACGATAGCTCCTATGTGTCCCATAGAAAAACGAGGATATGGACCGAGCATATCCATATACAGATGTCGGAATACGCGCTCCGGAACATTGAGTTGACCTATAGGAGGTCAAAGAGGCTGGTTGGGCGCTTTAGTACTTTTACAGGTCTCATAGGTGCTCACGTATTCTTTAACCTGGGACGACATTTTAGGCCAGAAGAAGTATTTCTTAAGTCGACGGAGCGTCCGACTGTAACCAGCGTGGACACTTAAAGGATGGTCGTGCGCGCGGAGGATCAGATTGTAAGTCATTTCTTCCGGTACACAGAGTTTTCAGGGCCATTCTTAATGCCGTGGATTACCAGTGGAGTATTCATTTCGTCTTTACACATAGCTGTCTATCACTTACAAACCAGTCAACTGTGTTTGTTGGGTTACGATGGTTGGCCTCAACTCTTTGTAGCTGTCTTACTGAAAATGTGGTCTGTCTAAATCTATCTCAAAGGGGTCCTCGTCATTCACTGTCAATTCTGCTCCCTCGGGTGAAAACATTCACGAGAGAGTATCGGGCGCGATGTTCTGAGTCGGATACTGTGTAGTGCCTTTGTGCCAAGTTCAGCTTATTGGGCATGAAAGCCACGGGAGCTTCCTCTCCCTCTTCGGTCGATTGCACAAGCACGGTGCCAACTTCATGTTGAATTGCGTCACAATGAATGGAAAAGTGCTTCGTATGTTAGAGTCGGAGCTGTGCAAGACCGGAGCTAATGTTAAGGCTTGTTTTAGCACTTCAAATGCCTTTCGACTGAGCTCGGTCCAAATGAACTTCCCTTTCCGAAGCATGTCCGACAGGGGCACTGAAACTGTTGCGTAGTTCCGTACGAACCTTCGGTATCAACCACACACTCAAAGGAAACGTCGTAGCTGCTTAATAGTTTTTGGTAAGAGGTACTCATCCATCGCCCGAGTCTTGTCCGGATCCGTTTTGATAGTGCCGATGGTATGTAGTATTTGAGCACAAGCAAACTGCTCGAAAACCCTTCCATCTCCTATCTAAAATTGGAATGGCAGATCTAAAAAAACATGAAATATTTCCATTGCAATTGTAATTTTTAGAATAATTTTATTTCTTATTTTTATATAAAATGCAACTTTATATCAAATTTTCCTCTATATTAAAATTTATATGTTCTTCACTTCGTTTGAATTTCTTTACTTCATTTCAAATTTTTTTAAGTTCATTTAAAATTTCTCTACTTCAGTTAAATGTTGGTTAAGAAAAAAAATTAAATCTGCCCATTACATGAAAGAATGCATCCGAGTTCAGCTGAGTGGGCAGTTGATGGAATTTTACCGTTGGCGATACGGGAAAGAAAGAAAAAAGACAAGCTTTGCTGACGGGTCGGGGAGTCAGTTTTGAATCGCCACACGGGATGGACCGCAAATTTGTGGAGGTTGAGCGGGGAGAGGAATGAGAAGATCGATACGAGAAGACCGATGGTTGTGAGGCACTAGCATGTCGTAGCATAGGAGCCTAATTTAGACCCAAAAATTCAACCATCTGAAGTCGAATTGGATGCACGCAAAAATGTATATTAGAACACTTTCCGGAAAACTGCCTATTTTCCGCGGATCGCGAAAGTAAAGATCCCCTATTTTAAAAGTGAAGACGCATGTGTGAATTCGGTATTTTGTTTCGCATACATACTTGCTTTGCTCTCTTGTATTTGTGTCGGCGTTTTTCCTGCCAGCTGGCCTGATTTGCGACTTGCGAATGATGTTCAGTAAAGCGTTAAGACGTGTGTGGTCAGAGAGAGCAAGAATCTTCTAATTGGGTGCAGTGGTGTGGTTGTAGTCTGAATAAGAAAAGTGCAAATGTCGAAATTTTAAAAAGCGAATTGTGCAAACATCAGTATTACGTGAAGTGAAGAACTCGTGTAAAATTAATGAGAGTGATCGAACCGAGCAAGGGTGATTTGCAGCTGGATTAGTTGCGTTGGAAGCCATAGTGTAGGACAAAGACGCGGAGAAAGGCCACCGTCGTAAATTGTTGGTGGCATTGTGACACCCACAGCACGGATTTATAAGATAAGCTACCGCGAGATTCATATGCAAGTGAGTTGATATTGACAACTGCTTTACCGGTCGGAAGATATATCATTGAAGCTTTTAATTAATGGAATCATGCGCAAACTCCATTACACATGCTACAACCATTTGTTTTTCGATGTCGCAATACGATTTTGACGGGGATTGTTGATCTTCGTAGATCCATCCGGTTGCCCCACTCTGTTTACTGCGCTGGATTTCTCATGGTCACTCTTAAGTTCGGTCGCTGCTGTTAACGACATCCAATCAGCGACTTCGGCACCGGATCGTTTCTTAAATGTCCAAATAAGTGACGGAAAATCGGATGCTTGTGATTTGGTAGAAGAGGTAAGGTCTAGTTAATCAGTTCTTGATTATTGTTCATCACCAAATGGCTACCTTGGCGACTGCGTCGAATGCAAAGAAAACAAAACCTCCATCGTGTTCCACCGTTGCTGGAATGGGTAAGAAAACTAGAGTTTACTGGAAGCAAATTCAATGCCAGTGTTCGAGGAGCTGTCGTCGATGTAATTTCGTTAATAAGTTTAAGTCTGAAGAGGAACCACCTTGCAAAAATACCAACATTGCGTGGACTTTCATCACTAGAAAAACTAAACGTAGCGCATAACCGCATTCAAGTGATGTTCAAACGTTGCCCTCTCGTCGTTATCTGGACTGAAAGAGTTAGATTTAGTGAATAATCGTATAAAAGTTATCAGTACTGAGTGTTTTCCTACACAGAATAAGATCATTTCACTGAACTTAAATAGTAATCACATAACTCAAGTTTCGCCATGTGCTATTGGACATCTGGATGCGTTACTTGAATTGCACTCAAGCCATCATAACTTGCGTGACTTGCCACATGAAATAAATGAGTCTCCAAATGCTTTACGAAGGTTGGATATGAGTTGTAATAGTTTGAATATAGCATGGGCAATATTCAAGGGACTTGATCAATTGAAAATTAACTACGCGCAAACGGAATTCAATATTTTGTAAAGTTTTCATGAAAAAAAGATTGGTTAGAAAGTGGAAACGCCATTTTTAACTGTTAATTCGGCATCATTTGAAGCAACAATTTTTGATAGATACTCGAAAGGTCCTTCTCATTCATAGTTAATGTTAGGTATTTTAGCCTTTGCATACCATTTATTTTTATTGTAGCTACAATAATAATATTTATTTTAACTTCATTTTTCGATGATCCCCTTCAAATCACTTTAGGATTAAAGTATTATTTGCAACAATAAATCAAAATCAAAAAATAACGTACGGAATGATGGCGGTAAAGTAACGCGAATTTGAGATCTTCAAAAAAAAACATCACAATACTAGAATATATCCGCACTAATCGGAAGGATTTTAAGATTAAAATGGATTGTTAAGCGTACCCTGCGGTCTTCCCATTCTATCATTCTGACCGGGTATAGTACCCACCACGATGGGAGGCTTTCCAATTAAACTGGGCTAGCCATCGGGCATGTTTCACCTGTTCTTAGTTTCAAGGGCTCTTGCCGGGTTAAGTAGCCATCCGCACACGTGCCTGTTTAATGGTATGGGGTTATGTGACCCGATCACATAATTCTATGACATAAATCGGTCACATCCATATTTTTCGTTGATGGGAAGGCTCCTACAAAGGATGTTTATATGAGTTTTCCGCTCAAACGGGAAATATATGACCACGTCAACATTTGGATCTTGATTTGGTCTGGCGGGTGCGAGGGGGCACCACATCCATCCGGTTGCCCCGCTCTTATTTCTGGGCCATAAGAGTCGTTGGGTAAAGTCGAAGCCTCCCCAAAGTCTGTCTGTTTTGACTCGTTTCGACTTGTTCTTTGGACAAGCAGTTGCCGTCTTTAGGTAGTTTCCTACCTTTTTTGGACTTCGGTCGATCTTTTTCTGAGACCCAAGAATTCGTGAATGCGAAATTTTTTTTAGTTGGTCTTTATGCTGGGGGAATGAAACCGCCCCAGGACACCGCAACGCTAGCCTGCCAGCGCATTCACGCGTCCCCAGGCAAAGCCATTCTCAGCGAATCTTAACATCTTCCGCTGAGGCAGCAGACCATCGCTACAGTGCTGTACGGACATTTTTGATATCTACTTATACTCCAAAAATGGCATCCAACGTGAGGCCCGAAATGCCCGGCTGTATCATCAGTCGTGAGCACGAGACAGTCCATCGTCTCTAGGCGACCTTACAAGGTGTCCGGATTATTGGCGGGTAGGTAACTACTTAGGGCTATTGCACTAATCATGCCCAGCAAATTAGTAACTTCCGGAAGTGTGTTGTCCTCGGACATCAATATCTTTTGGACCTGCTTTTGACTTATACTTTGGTGGGTTACCACCATTGTATGACTAGTAAGGCCAAATGATATCAGAGTCCCTATGTGTATTCGGAAGTTATCATCCCAACACCATATTTGCGGCGGATTCTGATCTGCACCCCAAACCAAGTGGTGTCTAAGTGTCTTTCCCTAAATGGAACTTGATTTCATGTGATTAGCTACTTAGCTAGTCCATGACTATCGATGACAAGACACGTGCTGCTTATGGGTCAGAATTCCAAACTAGGCTGACAAGTTGTAACTTGTGAAAACTTGCGGATGAAGGAGCACTTTCGAACCCTGATATGGTGCCGCAAGGGAGTGTCCCTGCGACGCAGCAGGAGGAGTGTACCATTAGTGTCCTTGCCTGTGAAGGGAAACGGAATGGAAAGACCGAATATTTTCTCATGATAACTCCATTAAAAATTTAAGCATTTGTGAGGAGTTCTTATAGTTCGCCACTTTCGGCCACGTGCGATAATTTTGTCTTGTTATTGTAATATTTAATTTTTATTTATAGCATTTTCAGCATTAACTTATTTCTAATGAGGGTTTTACTTTTAATACTACAAAATGAACATTTCAGACACATGTCGGCTTTGCCTGCGAATTGGCGAAGAAATGTACCCACTGAGTGATAGTTTGGTCAACGAAGCGAGGAAAATTAGTGTCGTTAGCTTTATGAAAGAGTATATCCAGGTTAACATCACTTTTGAAGATGATTCACCAGACCAAATCTGTGGTGATTGTTGCACTGAAGTGGAACGTATATACTTCTTCATACGTCGCTGTAAAGAAACCGAGTCAACGCTACAAGGGCTCAGATTGGCACGACGGCCCCAGGAACCAACCATGAAACAGCTGACCTAAATTCGGAGAACAGACTACCATCCGTCTGATGATCCGGATCCAGCATCTCGTTGTAGGCCTTACGATACCTGGGATCTTCCACCTCGACTCAGCGAAATACCACCACCGACTCTACGTTCGATGGCTCCACTGGAAGAACCTTATAGGTTGAAGCCAAAGCATATTCCTAGTATCATCCAGGTTTGGAATCTGCATTTTAAGCGGGGAGCCTAACAGACTGAATGTTGAACTCTTCATTGGTTGGGTGGAGTCCCTGGTCGAAGGAATGTTGGCAGGCGATTACGCGGCGCTTGCAGGATACTTGCCAATGCTGCTTAGGGTGGCAGCCCTAGAGACATACTGGCGGATACATTCGGCTCCATCATCAATACGCTGGTCACAGCTGAAGGAGGTACTCCGGATGGAGTACCCTACGGTCAACATGGATGAGAGGGTCCTGGACAAGATCCATGCCAGATGGCAACGTCCAGACGAGCCCTTTCATCAGCACCGGGCCAACATCCTTCAGCTGAACGACCAGCAGTCCGAGCCGATGTCATCCAACCAAATACTGTGGGTCTTGAAATGAAACCTAAGGCCGGAACTTCGTCACCATGTTGCAACCTCAGACCCGCAGAGTATGGAATTGCAGCTGACGGCCATCACTCGACTGGAGGGGTGGAGAAAGACCTCCAGGAACGGCACTACCTGCTAGCGAGGACAGGTCTGCGGCGTGGAATCGCGGAATTCGCACCAGATTATAACACCACGGATCTGGAGGAAAACCTGGAGTGTGATCAACTTACTGTAGCCACGGTGGGGAACTTCACAGCCTGCTGGAACTGCAAGCGAACCGGACACCGGGTTGTTGCATGTCGAACAGAGCGGATGGTTTTCTGCTTCGGTTGGGGTAAGTCGAACACCTATTTCCTGGACTGCCCAGATTGTGCCACGAGCGAGTAACCTACTACCTCAGCGGTATCCGAAAGCTCCACAGTAGGTTTCCAGCCAGCTGCAAACCTCAACAACATCGGGGATGACTCACCAGCCATGAACACTATGACTGCGGATGTTCCCTCTCTTCTGGAAGCCTTGCCAACGACACTGTTGAAGTGACCACCGCAGTCACTGCCTGAAGAACCTCAGCAGCCCCAAATTCGCGTACTAAAGCCATACCATGTTCGGCTGCAGGAATATCGGGTGGCTCGAGAGCAAACATTTGCTTCTGACGAAGTCACCTCTCGCCCGCGCAAAACAAAATGGTCAACCCGTCGTTGGCGGAGTTTCCGCAAGAGAGTGCGCACCTGCCGTCAAACATTAAACTTTTGTAACATCTCAGATGCTTCTGAGAATGATACCAGACCTTACGCCCCAATCAGAGTGTTGATTGACACGGGTGCCAGTATCAGCTGTCTTGCCTCGAGCCTTCAATCGAAGGTACTCCATCAACATCCTACCTTGATTAAGCCCTGGCCCTCTGAATCAGCACCGCGGATAGCACCAAGCATTCTATCCAGGGTAGATCAACCACGCCCGTGGGGTTCCGAGGTCAGACGAAGGATATTACCTTCTTTACTATCCCGTCTCTGACTCAGAACGTATGTCTTGGTGTCAATTTCGTCCTCCAATTTGGTTTGGCCCCAGATTGATGCACCATTAAATACTAGATATGTTAACGAACTCACTTCTGTCCCCGGCAGGCATGAATTAATGCCTAACTAATGACAATGTCTGGAAGCATCCATCGCTGCTTTTCCATCTTACGCTACCCAAGGCCTTGGCCACACCACCCTGGTCTGACATGTCGTCGATGTTGGCAATAGTAAGCCAATTAAGCAGAGACACTATGCCATCTCACCGGCCATGGGGAAGTTAGTGTATGCAGAGTTGGATAGGATGCTCGAGTTGGGGGTTATAGAGGAGTCCCTAAATGCCTGGTCACCACCGGTAACCTTGATGATGAAGCGAGGAAAAGTCCATCTTTGTCTAGATGCCCCAAAAAGTGAACGTAGTGACCATCAAAGACGCTTACCCTCTTCCACTCATCGATGGAATATTAGGGAGACTGCCGAAAGCAAACTATATTACGAGTCTCGACCTAAAAGATGCCTCCTGACAAATTCCACTCGATGGGGGGTCGAGGTATAAGGCCGCCTTCACAGTGCCCGGATGACCACTATACCAATTTGTCACAATGCCTTTTGGCCTGTGTAATGCTCCGCAAACGATGACCCGGCTGATGGACAAAGTAATTCCACCTCATCTGAAACACCAAGTGTTCGTGTACCTGGATGATCTTCTACTCATCACGGAAACGTTCGACCAACGCCTTCTACTCCTGCAAGAAGTAGCCCTGCACCTCAGTGAGGCAGAACTCACCATCAACGTACAAAAAAGTAAGTTTGTCATGAACGAGGTCCGATATCTAGGACATGTCATCGGACATGGCGCCATCAAAATGGATCCGGACAAGACTCGGGCGATTGATGAGTTCCCCTTACCAAAAACTGTCAAGCAGCTACGACGTTTCCTTGGTGTGTGCAGTTGGTACCGTAGATTCGTTTGGAATTACGCAAAAGTTTCAGCGCCCCTGACGGACATGCTGCGGAAAGGGAAGTTCATTTGGACCGAGCTCAGTCGAAAGGCATTTGAAGAGCTAAAACAAGCCTTAGCATTAGCTCCGGTCTTGCACAGCCCCGACTTTAAGAAGCCCTTCTCCATTCATTGTGACGCAAGTCAACATGGTGTGGGAGCCATGCTTGTGCAATTGACCGAAGAGGGAGAGGAAGCTCCCATTGCCTTCATGTCCAGTAAGCTGAACTCGGCGCAAAGGAACTATACCCTGTCCGAGCAGGAATGTTTGGCAGCGGTGATTGCTGTGAAGAAATTCTGAGCCTATATCGAAGGCCACCAGTTTGAAATCATCACAGACCACGCTTCGCTACAATGGTTGATGAACCAAGCCGACTTACATGGACGTCTAGCCCGATGGGCTCTTAAACTGCAAGGGTTCAAGATTTCCATCAAACATCGGAAAGGGTGCCCGATACTCTCTCTCGCGAATGTTTTCACCAGAGGGAGCCCGTTAAGATAGATTTGGACAGCCCACATTTCGAATCAGACAGCTACAAAGAGTTGAGGCAAACCATCGTAACCCAACAAACACAGTTGCTTGATTGGAAAGTGATAGACGGCTACGTGTATAGAGGGAATGAATACGCCACTGGTGATCCATGGCAGGAAAAAGAGCCCTGAAAACTCTGGGTACCGGAGGAAATGACTCACAATCTGATGCTCCGCGCACACGACCATCCTTCAAGTGCCCATGGTGGTTATAGTCGGACGCTTCGTCGATTGAAGAAATACTTCTTCTGGCCTAAAATTGCATCCCAGGTCAAAGACTACGTGAGCACCTGTGAGACCTTTAAAAGCACTAAAGCGCCCAACCAGCCTCTTCGACCGCCTATGAGTCAACTCAACGTTCCGGGGCGCGTATTTTGACGTCTGTATATAGATGTATTTGGCACATATCCTCGTTCTTCTATGGGACACATAGGAGCTATGGTTGCGTTAGACCAGCTCTCGAAATTCCCACTGATGGAACTTATTCCCAAATTCTTGACTCCATCCATCGTGAAATTTTTCGAGAGTCGAGTATTCCACATATTTGGGGTACCAGAAAGTGTGTACTCGGACAACGGAGTACAGTTCAGATCTCGGCAGTTTAAGGGCTGACTCGAACAGTACGGCATCGAACACCAACTGACGCCCATATACTCTCCTCAGAATAACCGATCTGAACATTTGAATTGCACACTGTTAGCCGCGATCCGTTCGTATGTTCATCCAACTCAGAAAGATTGTGACCGAAGATTGTCCACCATCACTTGCGTTCTGCGGTCATCTTATCATTCCGTCACCAGCGTCTCACCTTACTTTGCCGCCTTCGGACTCCACATGATTTGCCATGGTAAATCATACAGGCTACTATGACAATTGAAGTGTTTGGGAGATTCCGTCGTTACGCTGGAGCCCCACGAGCGTTTAGGAGACCTCCGCCAACAAATCGGACGAAAGATAAAGGCCACAGGACGTGCAAATGAGGCGTAAGCCACTGGACATTACAATGCCAAGCTGGACCGGCGCTTCCTGAAAAGGCGCATACAGAAGGTAGTAGGACCCAACCGTTACTTGTTAACTGACCTATCGGGGAAAGAAGTCGGTGTGGACCACGCAAAGGACCTGCGCCGATAGTTATCTATATACGTCTGTTCTGTCTGACTGTATTCAGCTTCAACCACACGCAAGTTACATACTCACAGCAAAATGTAAATCTACGTGTCACTCTGTCGGTCCGTCAATTGTGTTTTTTCCATTCGTCTCACTCCGCGTTCCGACTCCGAAGACAACCAATGATCTAACGGAAGATCCTTCATCTCCTTTTTCGCAATCCTCATCGCCTTGGCATCGCGAGAAAATTAGCTGCCCTGTAGTAATTGAGCAGTAACACAAGCAAACTGCTCGAAAACCCTCCTATCTCCTATCCAAAATTGTAATGGCAGATCTAAAAAATATGAAATTATTTCCATTGTGAGTGTAATGTGTAGCATAATTTTTCGTCTTCTTTTTATATTATCTGTAACCTTATATCAAATTTCCCTCTATATTAAAATTTAAATGTTCTCCTTAATTATCTTTCCAAAAAATTTCATTTTTATTACTATTTAAAATTTTTATTTCTCTACTTCATGTAAATTTTCTTCACTTCATGTAAATTTTCTTCAACTAATGTAAATTTTCTTCACTTCATTTAAATTTCTTTACTTCATTTCGAATTTCTTTAGTTCATTTAAAATTACTCTACTTTAGTTAAATTTTGGTTTAAAAAAAACTTTTAATCTGCCCATTACAATTTAAGGATGTGAAAACACTGATTTAGTGCAGGCCAACGGTCATTACATGAAAAAATGCATTCGAGTTCAGCTGAGTGGGCAGTTGATGGAATTTTACCGTTGGCGACACGGGAAAGAAAGAAAAAAGACAAGCTTTGCTGACGATAGTTGTGAGGCACTAGCACGTCGTAGCATAGGAGCCTAATTTATATTCAAAAAATCAACCATCTGAAGTCGAATTGGACGCGCGCAAAAATGTAAATTAGAACCCTTTCCGGAAAACTGCCTATTTTCCGCGGATCGCGAAATTAAAGATCCCCTATATGAAAAGTGAAGACGCATGTGTGAATTCACTATTTCGTTTCGCATACACATTTGCTTTGCGCTCTTGGATTTTTGTTGGTGCTCACCCTGCCAGCTGGCCTGATTTGCGACTTGAGAATGATGTTTGGTAAAGCGTTAGGACATCTGTGGATGATGTGCTATGGCTTTGAAAAATTTGACACCGTTGTCAGAGAGAGCAAGAATCTTCTAATTGGGTGCATTGGTATAGTTGTAGTCTGAATAATAAAAGTGGAAAAGGCGAAATTTTAAAAAGCGAATTGCGCAAGCATCAGTATTACGTGAAGTGAAGAATTCGTGTAAAATTAATGAGAGTGATTGAACCGAGCAAGGGTGATTATCAGTTGGATTAGTTGCGTTGGAAGCAATAGTGTAGGACAAAGACTCGGAGAAAGGCCACCATCGTAAATTGTTGGCGGCATTGTGACACCCATAGCACGGATTTATAAGATAAGCTACCGCGAGATTCATATGCAAGTGAGTTGATATTGACAACTGCTTTACCGGTCGGAAGATATATCATTGAAATTTTCGGTTGATGGAATCGTGCGCAAACTCCATTACACATGCTACAACCATTTGTTGTTCGATGTCACAATTCGATTGTGACGGGGATTGTTGATCTTCGTAGATCCATCTGGTTGCCCCACTCTGTTTACTGCGCTGGATTTCTCATGGTCACTCTTAAGTTCGGTCGCTGCTGTTAACGACATCCAATCAGCGACTTCGGCATCGTTTCCTTTCTGGCATCCTTTCTTAAATGTCCAAATAAGCGATGGAAAATCGGATGCTTGTGATTTGGTAGAAGAGGGAAGGTCTAGTTAATCAGTTCTTGATTATTGTTCATCACCACATGGCTACCTTGGCGACTGCGTCGAATGCAAAGGAAACAAAACCTCCATCGTGTTCCACCGTTGCTGGAATGGGTAAGAAGTCTGAAGTTGACTGAAAGCAAATAAGATGCCAGTGTTCAAGGAGCTGTCGTCGATGTAATTTCGTTAATAAGTTTAAGTCTGAAGAGGAACCACCTTGCAAAAATACCAACATTGCGTGGAATTTCGTCACTAGAAAAACTAAACGTAATGTGTGATGTTCAAACGTTGCCCTCTCGTCATTATCTGGACTGAAAGAGTTAGATTTAGTGAATAATCGTATAAAAGTTATCAGTACTGAGTGTTTTCCTACACAGAATAAGATCATTTCACTGAACTTAAATAGTAATCACATAACTCAAGTTTCGCCATGTGCTATTGAACATCTGAATGCATTACTTGAATTGCACTCAAGCCATCATAACTTGCGTGACTTGCCACATGAAATAAATGAGTCTCCAAATGCTTTACGAAGGTTGGATATGAGTTGTAATAGTTTGAATATAGCATGGGCAATATTCAAGGGACTTGATCAATTGAGAATTAACCACGCGCAAACGGAATTCAATATTTTGTGAAGTTTTCATTAAAAAAGGATTGGTTAGAAAGTGGAGATGCCATTTTTAACTGTTAATTTGGCATCATTTGAAGCAACAATTTTTTGATAGATACTCGAAAGATCTTTCTCATTCATAGTTAATCTTAGGTATTTTAGCCTTTGCATACCATTTATTTTTATTGTAGCTACAATAATAATATTTATTTTTATAATATTTATTTATTTTTAACCTCATTTTTCGATGATCCCCTTCAAATCATTTTATGTTTAAAGTATTATTTGCAACAATAAATCAAAATCAAAAAATAACGTAAGGAATAATGGCGGTAAAGTAACGTGAATTTGAGATCTTCAAAAAATAACATCAGAATACTAGAATATACCCGCACTAATTGGAAGAATTTTAAGAATAAAATGGATTGTTAAGCGTACCCCGCGGTCTTCCCATTCTATCATTCTGACCGGGTATAGGACCCGCCACGATGGGAGGCTTTCCAATTAAAATGGGCACCTGTTCTTAGTTTCAAGGGCTCTTGCCGGGTTGAGTAGCCTTCCGCACACGTGCCCGTTTTATGGCATGGGGTTATGTGACCCGATCACATAATTCTATGACATAAATCGGTCACATCCATATTTTTCGTTGATGGGAAGGCTCCTACAAAGGATGTTTATATGAGTTTTCCGCTCAAACGGGAAATATATGACCACGTCAACATTTGGATCTTGATCCGGTCTGGCGGGTGCGAGGGGGCACCACATCCATCCGGTTGCCCCACTCTTATTCCTGGGCCATAAGAATTATCGATTTACGACGAAGTCTTCCCAAGTCCATCTGTTTTGACTCGTTTCGACTTGTTCTTTGAGCAAGCAATTGCCGTCTTTAGGTAGTTAGCTACCTTCGGTCGATCTTTTTCTGAGACCCAAGAATTCGTGAATGCGAAATTTTTTTTAGTTGGTCTTTATGCTGGGGGAATGAAACCGCCCCAGGACACCGCAACGCTAGCCTGCCAGCGCATTCACGCGTCCCCAGGCAAAGCCATTCTCGGCGAATCTTAACATCTTCCGCTGAGGTAGCAGACCATCGCTACAGTGCTGTACGACATTTTTGATAACTACTTATACTACAAAAATGGCATCCAACGTGGGGCCCGAAATGCCCGGCTGTATCATCAGTCGTGAGCATGAGACAGTCCATCGTCTCTAGGCGACCTTACAAGGTGTCCGGATTATTGGCGGGTAGGTAACTACTTAGGGCTATTGCACTAATCATGCCCAGCAAATTAGTAACTTCCGGAAGTGTGTTGTCCTCGGACATCAATATCTTTTGGACCTGCTTTTGACTTATACTTTGGTGGGTTACCACCATTGTATGACTAGTAAGGCCAAATGATATCAGAGTCCCTATGTGTATTCGGAAGTTATCATCCCAACACCATATTTGCGGCGGATTCTGATCCGCACCCCAAACCAAGTGGTGTCTAAGTGTCTTTCCCTAAATGGAACTTGATTTCATGTGATTAGCTACTTAGCTAGTCCATGACTATCGATGACAAGACACGTGCTGCTTATGGGTCAGAATTCCAAACTAGGCTGACAAGTTGTAACTTGTGAAAACTTGCGGATGAAGGAGCACTTTCGAGCCCTGATCCTTATGGTGCCGCAAGAGAGTGTCCCTGCGACGCAGCAGGAGGAGTGTGCCATTAGTGTCCTTGCCTGTGAAGGGAAACGGAATGGAAAGACCGAATATTTTTTCATGATAACTCCATTAAAAATTTAAGCATTTGTGAGGAGTTCTTATAGTTCGCCACTTTCGGCCACGTGCGATAATTTTGTCTTGTTATTGTAATATTTAATTTTTATTTATAGCATTTTCAGTATTAACTTATTTCTAATGAGGGTTTAACTTTTAATACTACAAAATGAACATTTGAGACACATGTCGGCTTTGCCTGCAAATTGGCGAAGAAATGTACCCACTGAGTGATAGTTTGGTCAACGAAGCGAGGAAAATTAGTGTCGTTAGCTTTATGAAAGAGTATATCCAGGTTAACATCACTTTTGAAGATGATTCACCAGACCAAATCTGTGGTGATTGTTGCACTGAAGTGGAACGTATATACTTCTTCATACGTCGCTGTAAAGAAACCGAGTCAACGCTACAAGGGCTCAAATTGGCACGACGACCTCAGGAACCAACCATGAACCAGCTGACCTAGATTCGGAGAACAGACTACCACCCGTCTGATGATCCGGATCCAGCATCTCGATATAGGCCTTGGGATACCTGGGATCTTCCACCTCGACTCAGCGAAATACCACCACCGACTCTACGTTCGATGGCTCCGCCGGAAGAACCTTATAGGTTGAAGCCAAAGCATATTCCTAGTATCATCCAGGTTTGGAATCTGCATTTTAAGCGGGGAGACTAACAGACTGAACGTTGAACTCTTCATTGGTTGGGTGGAGTCCCTGGTCGAAGGAATGTTGGCGCGGCGCTTGCAGGATACTTGCCAATGCTGCTTAGGGTGGCAGCCCTAGAGACATACTGGGGGATACATTCGGCTCCATCATCAATACGCTGGTCACAGCTGAAGGAGTTACTCCGGATGGAGTACCCTACGGTCAACATGGATGAGAGGGTCCTGGACAAGATCCATGCCAGATGGCAACGTCCAGACGAGCCCTTTCATCAGCACCGGGCCAACATCCTTCAGCTGAATGACCAGCAGTCCGAGCCGATGTCATCCAACCAACTACTGTGGGTCTTGAAATGAAACCTAAGGCCGGAACTTCGTCGCCATGTTGCAACCTCAGACCCGCAGAGTATGGAATTGCAGCTGATGGCCATCAGTCGACTAGAGGGGTGGAGAAAGACCTCCAGGAACGGCACTACCTGCTAGCGAGGACGGGTCCGTGGCGTGAAATCGCGGATTTCGCACCAGATTATAACACCACGGATCTGGAGGAAAACCTGGAGTGTGATCAGCTTACTGTAGCCACGGTGGGGAACTTCACAACCTGCTGGAACTGCAAGCGAACCGGACACCGGGTTGTTGCATGTCGAACAGAGCGGATGGTTTTCTGCTATGGTTGCGTTAAGTCGAACACCTATTTCCTGGACTGCCCAGATTGTGCCACTCCAAAAAACGGACGAGTGAGTACCCTACTACCTCAATGGTATCCAAAAGCTCCACAGTAGGTTCCCAGCCAGCTGCAAACCTCAACAACATCGGGGATGACTCACCAGCCATGACCACTATGACTGCGGATGTTCCCTCTCTTCTGGAAGCCTTGCCAACGACACTGTTGAAGTGACCACCGCAGTCACTGCCTGAAGAACCTCAGCAGCCCCAAATTCGCGTACTAAAGCCATACCATGTTCGGCTGCAGGAATATCGGGTGGCTCGAGAGCAAACATTTGCTTCTGACGAAGTCACCTCTCGCCCGCGCAAAACAAAATGGTCAACCCGTCGTTGGCGGAGTTTCCGCAAGAGAGTGCGCACCTGCCGTCAAACATTAAACTTTTGTAACATCTCAGATGCTTCTGAGAATGATACCAGACCTTACGCCCCAATCAGAGTGTTGATTGACACGGGTGCCAGTATCAGCTGTCTTGCCTCGAGCCTTCAATCGAAGGTACTCCATCAACATCCTACCTTGATTAAGCCCTGGCCCTCTGAATCAGCACCGCGGATAGCACCAAGCATTCTATCCAGGGTAGATCAACCACGCCCGTGGGGTTCCGAGGTCAGACGAAGGATATTACCTTCTTTACTATCCCGTCTCTGACTCAGAACGTATGTCTTGGTGTCAATTTCGTCCTCCAATTTGGTTTGGCCCCAGATTGATGCACCATTAAATACTAGATATGTTAACGAACTCACTTCTGTCCCCGGCAGGCATGAATTAATGCCTAACTAATGACAATGTCTGGAAGCATCCATCGCTGCTTTTCCATCTTACGCTACCCAAGGCCTTGGCCACACCATCCTGGTCTGACATGTCGTCGATGTTGGCAATAGTAAGCCAATTAAGCAGAGACACTATGCCATCTCACCGGCCATGGGGAAGTTAGTGTATGCAGAGTTGGATAGGATGCTCGAGTTGGGGGTTATAGAGGAGTCCCTAAGTGCCTGGTCACCACCGGTAACCTTGATGATGAAGCGAGGAAAAGTCCATCTTTGTCTAGATGCCCCAAAAAGTGAACGTAGTGACCATCAAAGACGCTTACCCTCTTCCACTCATCGATGGAATATTAGGGAGACTGCCGAAAGCAAACTATATTACGAGTCTCGACCTAAAAGATGCCTCCTGACAAATTCCACTCGATGGGGGGTCGAGGT
Source organism: Odontomyia ornata (assembly GCA_963969285.1). Taxonomy (NCBI): domain Eukaryota; kingdom Metazoa; phylum Arthropoda; class Insecta; order Diptera; family Stratiomyidae; genus Odontomyia; species Odontomyia ornata. The sequence goes on from OZ017739.1 coordinate 225,333,740, forward strand.
ATAAGACCGCCTTCACAGTGCCCGGATGACCACTATACCAATTTGTCACAATGCCTTTTGGCCTGTGTAATGCTCCGCAAACGATGACCCGGCTGATGGACAAAGTAATTCCACCTCATCTGAAACACCAAGTGTTCGTGTACCTGGATGATCTTCTACTCATCACGGAAACGTTCGACCAACGCCTTCTACTCCTGCAAGAAGTAGCCCTGCACCTCAGTGAGGCAGAACTCACCATCAACGTACAAAAAAGTAAGTTTGTCATGAACGAGGTCCGATATCTAGGACATGTCATCGGACATGGCACCATCAAAACGGATCCGGACAAGACTCGGGCGATTGATGAGTTCCCCTTACCAAAAACTGTTAAGCAGCTACGACGTTTCCTTGGTGTGTGCAGTTGGTACCGTAGATTCGTTCGGAATTACGCAACAGTTTCAGTGCCCCTGTCGGACATGCTTCGGAAAGGGAAGTTCATTTGGACCGAGCTCAGTCGAAAGGCATTTGAAGAGCTAAAACAAGCCTTAACATTAGCTCCGGTCTTGCACAGCCCCGACTTTAAGAAGCCCTTCTCCATTCATTGTGACGCAAGTCAACATGGTGTGGGAGCCATGCTTGTGCAATTGACCGAAGAGGGAGAGGAAGTTCCCATTGCCTTCATGTCCAATAAGCTGAACTCGGCGCAAAGGAACTATACCCTGTCCGAGCAGGAATGCTTGGCAGCGGTGATGGCTGTGAAGAAATTCTGAGCCTATATCGAAGGCCACCAGTTTGAAATCATCACAGACCACGCTTCGCTACAATGGTTGATGAACCAAGCCGACTTACATGGACGTCTAGCCCGATGGGCTCTTAAACTGCAAGGGTTCAAGATTTCCATCAAACATCGGAAAGGGTGCCCGATACTCTCTCTCGCGAATGTTTTCACCAGAGGGAGCCCGTTAAGATAGATTTGGACAGCCCACATTTCGAATCAGACAGCTACAAAGAGTTGAGGCAAACCATCGTAACCCAACAAACACAGTTGCTTGATTTGAAAGTGATAGACGGCTACGTGTATAGAGGGAATGAATACGCCACTGGTGATCCATGGCAGGAAAAAGAGCCCTGAAAACTCTGGGTACCGGAGGAAATGACTCACAATCTGATGCTCCGCGCACACGACCATCCTTCAAGTGCCCATGGTGGTTATAGTCGGACGCTTCGTCGATTGAAGAAATACTTCTTCTGGCCTAAAATTGCATCCCAGGTCAAAGACTACGTGAGCACCTGTGAGACCTTTAAAAGCACTAAAGCGCCCAACCAGCCTCTTCGACCGCCTATGAGTCAACTCAACGTTCCGGGGCGCGTATTTTGACGTCTGTATATAGATGTATTTGGCACATATCCTCGTTCTTCTATGGGACACATAGGAGCTATGGTTGCGTTAGACCAGCTCTCGAAATTCCCACTGATGGAACTTATTCCCAAATTCTTGACTCCATCCATCGTGAAATTTTTCGAGAGTCGAGTATTCCACATATTTGGGGTACCAGAAAGTGTGTACTCGGACAACGGAGTACAGTTCAGATCTCGGCAGTTTAAGGGCTGACTCGAACAGTACGGCATCGAACACCAACTGACGCCCATATACTCTCCTCAGAATAACGGATCTGAACTTTTGAATCGCACACTGTTAGCCGCGATCCGTTCGTATGTTCATCCAACTCAGAAAGATTGCGACCGAAGATTGTCCGCCATCACTTGCGTTCTGCGGTCATCTTATCATTCCGTCACCGGCGTTTCACCTTACTTTGCCACCTTCGGACACCACATGATTTGCCATGGTAAATCATACAGGCTTCTATGACAATTGAAGTGTTTGGGAGATTCCGTCGTTGCGCTGGAGCCCCACGAGCGTTTAGGAGACCTCCGCCAACAAATCGGACGAAAGATAAAGGCCACAGGACGTGCAAATGAGGCGCAAGCCACTGGGCACTACAATGCCAAGCTGGACCGGCGATTCCTGAAAAGGCGCATACAGAAGGTAGTAGGACCCAATCGTTACCTGTTAACTCCCCTATCGGGGAAAGAAGTCGGGGTGGACCACGCAAAGGACCTGCGCCGATAGTTATCTATATACGTCTGTTCTGTCTGACTGTATTCAGCTTCAACCACACGCAAGTTACATACTCACAGCAAAATGTAAATCTACGTGTCACTCTGTCCGTCCGTCAATTGTGTTTTTTCCATTCGTCTCACTCCGCGTTCCGACTCCGAAGACAACCAATGATCTAACGGAAGATCCTTTATCTCCTTTTTCGCAATCCTCATCGCCTTGGCATCGCGAGAAAATTAGCTGCCCTGTAGTAATTGAGCAGTAACACAAGCAAACTGCTCGAAAACCCTCCTATCTTCTATCCAAAATTGTAATGGCAGATCTAAAAAATATGAAATTATTTCCATTGTGAGTGTAATGTGTAGCATAATTTTTCGTCTTCTTTTTATATTATCTGTAACCTTATATCAAATTTCCCTCTATATTAAAATTTAAATGTTCTCCTTAATTATCTTTTTCCAAAAAATTTCATTTTTATTACTATTTAAAATTTTTATTTCCCTTCTTCATATAAATTTTCTTCACTTCATGTAAATTTTCTTCACCTAATGTAAATTTTCTTCACTTCATTTAAATTTCTTTACTTCATTTCAAATTTCTTTAGTTCATTTAAAATTTCTCTACTTCAGTTAAATTTTGGTTTAAAAAAAATTTTTAATTTTTAATTTTAAGGATGTGGAAACACTGATTTAGTGCAGGCCAACGGTCATTATATGAAAAAATGCATTCGAGTTCAGCTGATTGGGCAGCTGATGGAATTTTACCGTTGGCGACACGGGAAAGAAAGAAAAAAGACAAGCTTTGCTGACGATAGTTGTGAGGCACTAGCACGTCGTAGCATAGGAGTCTAATTTAGATTCCAAAATTCAAACATCTGAAGTCGAATTGGACGCGCGCAAAAATGTAAATTAGAACCCTTTCCGGAAAATTGCCTATTTTCCACGGATCGTGAAATTAAAAATCCCCTATTTTAAAAGTGAAGACGCATGTGTGAATTCGCATTTGCTTCGCGCTCTTGGATTTTTGTCGGTGCTTTCCCTGTCAGCTGGCCTGATTTGCGACTTGAGAATGATGTTCGGTAAAGCGTTAGGACATCTGTGGATGATGTGCTATGGCTTTAGAAAATTTGACACCGTTGTCAGAGAGAGCAAGAATCTTCTAATTGGGTGCATTGGTATAGTTGTAGTCTGAATAAGAAAAGTGCAAATGTCGAAATTTTAAAAAGCGAATTGTGCAAACATCAGTATTACGTGAAGTGAAGAACTCGTGTAAAATTAATGAGAGTGATCGAACCGAGAAAGGGTGATTTGCAGCTGGATTAGTTGCGTTGGAAGCCATAGTGTAGGACAAAGACGCGGAGAAAGGCCACCGTCGTAAATTGTTGGCGGCATTGTGACACCCATAGCACGGATTTATAAGATAAGCTACCGCGAGATTCATATGCAAGTGAGTTGATATTGACAACTGCTTTACCGGCTGGAAGATATATCATTGAAGTTTTCGGTTAATGGAATCGTGCGCAAACTCCATTACACATGCTACAACCATTTGTTTTTCGATGTCGCAATACGATTTTGACGGGGATTGTTGATCTTCGTAGATCCATCCGGTTGCCCCACTCTGTTTACTGCGCTGGATTTCTCATGGTCACTCTTAAGCTCGGTCGCTGCTGTTAACGACATCCAATCAGCGACTTCGACATCGGATCCTTTCTTAAATGTCCAAATAAGTGACGGAAAATCGGATGCTTGTGATTTGGTAGAAGAGGTAAGGTCTAGTTAATCAATTCTTGATTATTGTTCATCACCACATGGCTACCTTGGCGACTGCGTCGATTGCAAAGGAAACAAAACCTCCATCGTGTTCCACCGTTGCTGGAATGGGTAAGAAGTCTGAAGTTGACTGGAAGCAAATTAGATGCCAGTGTTCAAGGAGCTGTCGTCGATGTAATTTCGTTCATAAGTTTAAGTCTGAAGAGGAACCACCTTGCAAAAATACCAACATTGCATGGACTTTCATCACTAGAAAAACTAAACGTAGCGCATACCCGTATTTAAGTGATGTTCAAACGTTGCCCTCTCATCGATACCTGGACTGAAAGAGATAGATTTAGTGAACAATCGTATAAAAGTTATCAGTACTGTGTGTTTTCCTAAACAGAATAAATCATTTCACTGAACTTAAATAGTAATCACATATCTCAAGTTTCACCATGTGCTATTGAACATCTGAATGCGTTACTTGAATTGCACTCAAGCCATCATAACTTGCGTGACTTGCCACATGAAGTAATTGAGTCTCCAAATGCTTTACGAAGGTTGGATGTGAGTTGTAATAGTTTGAATATAGCATGGGCAATATTCAAGGGACTTGATCAATTGAGAATTAACTACGCGCAAACGGAATTCAATATTTCGTGGAATTTTCATTAAAAAAGGATTGGTTAGAAAGTGGAGATGCCATTTTTAACTGTTAATTCGGCATCATTTGAAGCAACAATTTTTGATAGATACTCGAAAGGTCCTTCTCATTCATAGTTAATCTTAGGTATTTTAGCCTTTGCATACCATTTATTTTTATTGTAGCTACAATAATAATATTTATTTTTATAATATTTATTTATTTTTAACTTCATTTTTCGATGATCCCCTTCAAATCATTTTAGGTTTAAAGTATTATTTGCAACAATAAATCAAAATTAAAAAATAACGTAAGGAATAATGGCGGTAAAGTAACGCGAATTTGAGATCTTCAAAAAAAAAAAACATCAGAATACTAGAATATCTCCGCACTAATTGGAAGAATTTTAAGAATAAAATGGATTGTTAAGCGTACCCCGTGGTCTCCTCATTCTATCATTCTGACCGGGTATAGTACCCGCCACGATGGGAGGCTTTCCAATTAAACTGGGCTAGCCATCGGGCATGTTTCACATGTTCTTAGTTTCAAGGGCTCTTGCCGGGTTAAGTGGCCTTCCGCACACGTGCCCGTTTTCTGGCATAGGGTTATGTGACCCGATCACATAATTCTATGACATAAATCGGTCACATCCATATTTTTCGTTGATGGGAAGGCTCCTACAAAGGATGTTTATATGAGTTTTCCGCTCAAATGGGAAATATATGACCACGTCAATATTTGGACCTTGATCTGGTTGGGCGGGTGCGAGGGGGCACCACATCCATCCGGTTGCCCCGCTCTTATTTGTGGGCCGTAAGAGTCGTTGGGTAAAGTCGTAGCCTCCCCAAGTCTGTCAATTTTGACTCGTTTCGACTTGTTCTTTGAACAAGCAGTTGCCGTCTTTAGGTAGTTACCTACCTTTTTTGGACTTCGGTCAATCTTTTCCTGAGACCCATGAATTCGTGAATGCGAAATTTTTTGTAGTTGGTCCTTGCGCTGGGGGAATGAACCCGCCTCACGACACCGCAACGCTAGCCTGCCAGCGTATTCACGCGTACCCAGACAAAGCCATTCTCGGCGAATCTTAACATCTTCTTCCGCCAGTTACATAACCAGTATACCCAATGTATACTGGTTTAAACTGAGAGCTCATTTGATGTGTTCCCTATATACATCATCGTTAAACGCCTAAAGGCCGGTTGAGGATCGCAGCGCAAGCCAACAGCTCACCCCTCACCACTTCGTTGAACACTGGACAATATCTTCGGCTGGACTTTTGATCGCGAATACTTTAACCGTCCAAATGGTAATTGGGTAGCAGCACGCTCCCTTTTGGACTTGAATACACCGACTAACCCGAATGCTTTGCCCAAGATCTTTAAATACTGTTCTTTCGTGAGCTTTCAACTTAAATTCTCTTTAAAGGTGCTGAGTAGCCGAACACATGAGCTCTCGTTCCACGAACGTTTTTCCTCCCCACTTCGTCTTGCTTGCTCGGCTGGTGAAAATGCGAAACTGGGGAAATTGAGCGAAAGAGTGTTTTTTGCTTAAGCTTTCGACTTAAAAAGAGTGCTTTCAGCTTAAGCTTTCGGCTTTCTCACGATCTCTTGAGGTGAAATAGCATAACTGGAGACATTGAGCGAAAGAGTGTTTATGCCGGAACTTTCGGTTTTCCTTTCCGCTTACCTCTCTTCGAAGCACCCCGTTCGTTCATGATGTGAATATCATTGCGAGTTGAACTTTCTCGTTTACTTAACTGCTCGCTTATTTACTTGCGCATGTGTTTCTATGGCTAATTTTCATTGGCAAAGTGCGAGTACATAGGTGTTGTTTGCTCGCTACTATTGCAATTTTGCAGCGGGAATATATCCGAGCATGTTTTATGTGTTCACTGGCAACATTCCTCCGGCAGTTGAAAAAAGGATTTAGTGTACTTGGAGAGTACAATAAATCGTCGCTCTACTCCGATGATCTGGATTACTTAATTTACCCCAATAGATTACGCTCACTCTTGGTTTTTTCGCAATTTTTGTTGTCGGTTGATTCTCGCTACATTCCCTTTTGTGCAAATAATTCGTACTTATATCTCGCGCTGTTATCGCCATTGGTGTTGTCCACTGTACTTCTCGCAACTTATTATTAACCGTTGTTTTGCTGCTGGTTTATGCGTAATTTACTAGATGCTAACGCGCCAATGTTATAATTCTATCCAATTGACGTTACTTAATATGTTGTTACAAGTCAACGTTAGAATTGTAAATTTCCACATTTATGAATTAATGAGTTAATGTTTGGTTTGATACTATACAATGTTTTGTTTGATTCAATCATAAATTAATATAATAATATTTCGTTTGGTAGCATAAGTTGATGCTAATTAATATGTTTTACATGTCAGTGTTATATTTGCAAATTACTACAATCAAAAATTACTAAGTTAAGATTTGATTTTATACAATTATGTATCATATTTTCCTATTTTGTTTGGTACTTTGAGTTAATGTTAATTAATATGTATTACATATTCATGTTGCTTTCATAAACTACTACAATTATAAATTAATAATTTGAAGTTTGATTTCATACAATGTTTTGTTTGATTTAATCATAAGTTACTGTAATGATACTCTAGTATTTTTTTGGATACAATGAACTAAGATCTAGTTTGGTTCTATATAATCGTAGATTAATATTTTGTTTGCTTCAATCATTAATCAGTATAATTATCCACTATTGTTTTTGTTTGATAAAATTTTAAGTCAACAAGCTCGTGTTCGGTTTGATTCTGTAGAGTAAATAATCGGTGTTTCATTTGATGTAATTATAAATTAAGATGTTAATATTTCATTTCTGCCGTAAACTACAGGATTATAAATTATTTCGTTTTACTAATATATGATGTTGAAGAATATACTATTATTATTTTTTTTTACAATTAAAGAATACCAGAATTCAATTATTTCTTTGCAATAGGTGTATAATCGGCTTTACTTGGTAATAAAATACATTTCCTTTTGACATCCACATTCAATGCCGATTTTTCTTTTTGGAAGTTAATGATTTTCTTTTATTTTAGTATTTTTCATCTCAAAATAGATTTTAATATTTAATTGTTACACATTCTGCATTTCTTTTTTTTATTTTCTTTTTAAATACTGTAATTGTAATTATTAACTGTAATAGCCAAAGATAGAATTTTACATTTTGTTTCGTTAGTGGTTATTATTAGTGTGTTACTGTTCGATTAGTGCAGGTATTAGTAAATTATAAACAGTTAGTTTCAAAATAGTTTAAATGTGCAAAGAAATTCGTTTTTTATTCCATTCATGGTTTATTAATATTCTATTAAATTACTTTCTTTAATGCTTTAACAAAAGCTTTTTATGTAAGCTTCTGCTAGCATTTTCTTAAATTATGTATTGTGCGAGCTTTGAAGATATGATTAGCATTGCTTCTGCAATGATGCATGAGAAAATTGAATGAAGTGATGTATTGCAGCTTTTACATGCGCTGATTGCTAGGAAGCATGTGAAGTATACGAGTATGATATGTATGTACTAATTCGTGGTTGGCTGGTAATTGCCTTGAAGAGCATTTGTTTTTAATTAATTCGGCTCAATGCATTTCTTAGTGGGCAGGGCTTTTAATTCATCTATGCTATGCGATTGTGTAGGAGGAAGAGCTTTCAAGGTATATGCATTTAATTGTCGTTTAATTGGCTTAAGTTGTCTATTATATGCTTTTTTATCCGTTTGTTGTGGTAAAAAGGGAGGGTTTTTAGAAATGTATTCAGTTGTATGTGAAAATAGTTGTGGTTTATTTAGAAATTGGAATTATTATGTAGGTTTTTTATTGAGTATAGAAATGTTTAATGAGTTAATATAAATTAAGTCGACCTTTTTCTCAAACTGAAATTAGAAGGAGCGATTCCAAGCTCTGGTGTATACTTTTATTGATTTTAGTGACCTGTTTAATAGATACACTGCATTGAAAATATCTTGCGAGAAATTATTGTAAAAGATGATCGAAGCGACACAATCACTATATAGGCTTGGGAACATATAGTTTCGGTCTTTATTCAAAACCCTATATGTGTTCCGTCTAATTTTGCCCTAGTGCGTGTCTACTAAGTTTGACATAATGCTGTCCTAGACCTTGCTGAAAGACAGTACAGTGCCGTACGAGGTCACTTCATTAGCCGTTTATAAAATTTCTGCTCTCGATCTTGAGAAAACGATTGCTTAAAAAATCTTAAATTATATATTATAGCATTTTAAGACGCAATTTGATATGGTTGCCACATGTAAAGTAAAAGGGTGGGAAATGGGTGGGGTTTTTTTGAGTTGTCTTGCGCTCTCCACAAGAGTTTATTGGGACTTTTTCAGTAGTTGGCTGTTATAATGTATTTACTGTGCAAGGAAACGTAGTGGCTTGTTAAAAGGATACTTGGTTAATAGTGTATTTGCAAACCATTTTGGATCAACAGCTCAGAGACTATGACTGGATGGTAAATCGATGTCTGTTGTGCTTATAGGTAACTTAATACTAAATGTAGCATGTCTGCCGAAAGTTTAAGTCGGGCAGCTCAGAGGCTATTATTTGTTTCTTTGAGGAATTATAACTAAAAATAGCATGTCCGTCGACAGCTTATGTCAACAACTCAGAGGCTGTGGTTAAATCTACTGGTTTTCATTCCAGTGATTGTGCAAATTGGACATAAAAAAAGCGTGTCTGTTGCTGTTGGAGTTTTCCCAGGGTTTACCGACTTAACTGCCACTTTTTCCGTTTCCTTACTGCCAACATAATGAAATCGCACGTTTAGTGCTGCATATAAATTTGGTGATTTGAGAGTAAATTGTAGTGGAACTTGAAGGAGATAATTGATTTTGGGGTAAAATCGTTTGCATTGTTCTAAAACTATGTTGTTTCATAGTTCCTTTACGTAAATTGTTTCAGTGTAACTTGAAATTAAGTTAGTTTTATGTTTATTTGCGTTGGAAAATTGCCGTTCTCATGTGTTTATTTTTTATATTTGTTTTAGCGCCGTTTATTTATTCCGTTTGCCCTTTAATGTTATTGCATTTAAAAATTATTGCCCTGATGTCTATCTATTTAATTTGTAGTTAAATGTTTGCTTTTGTTTGCTCTTCAAATTGCATCTCAGGCAATTCGAATGCTCATTCAATTCAAGAGATAAGACTTTTTTATGCATGTGGGTACGCGTATTGCTTAAGTAGTTGGAGTGATAAATGATATCGTATTTCGATAACAATGGGCACGCGTTTGTTTGCTCGTTATTAAGTTTTCGTTTTGCTTATCTGTATTTAATGTTTACTTGTAATGTTTTGTGTTTTGCATGTTAGTTGATTGAAACTTTATATTTTTATAATTTCTACGTTGGGTTTGAACGAGTCAGGAGTTAGTTTGAATGACCTGCAGATAAGGAATATGAGATTTAAGGTATATTAATGGAGGAGTAAATGAATGTAGAATTAGATGTTCACTATGACTATTTGGTATGAGTATGATTAATATTACATTTGAATATTGTTATCATATTTTGGTTATTAGAATGATCAATATAATTATTTGAGTTTATCTTAAAGGAAGACTGATTCAGTTTGATCAATAATATTATGTTTGGATATTCATTCTTTCGTTTTGATATTTAAACAATTGAAATATTTATTTGATGATTTATTTTAGAAGATTGATCTAGTTTGTTGGAAAGTATGAGTAACCTTAATTTTATATTTGAATACTGATATTATATTTTTGTTATTTGAACAATCAATATTATTTTTATTTTCTTTTTTGAGAAGTTTAATCTAGTTTTATGTACTGTATGAGCAGTAACAGTATTGTATTTAGATACTGACATTATATTTTTGGTTTTTAAATGATTACAATTATTATTTGATTTTCTTTTAAGCAAGCTGATCTAGTTTGATGGACAGTATGAGTAGCAATAGTGTCATACAGGAGTTGAAGGGTCTCGGATACAGGCTGGGAAAAGTGATTTTCAGCCCATTTAAATTTGCTACACAATGCGTTACATTGTGGTCTCTGCAAAACCGATATCCTACCGGCTGCGCCAATTTTGTTACAAACCAGTATACCCTATGTATACTGGTATGAACTGGGAGCTCATTTGATGTGTATCCTATATACATCATCAAGGCTTCCGGGGAAAGAACTCGCTGTAACACCACTTACCTGCTACTCTGTCCATTTAAACTAGAACAACAAAAGACGCGAGTTAACTTGAGAGAATGAATTATATTAAACTTTCCATTTTTTTTAAACATTTAGTTACAATTGAATTTATTAATTACATTTTCACTTAAATAATTATTTTAAACTTCTTCCTATCAGCCAGCATGAAGAGGGAAACAACTTGTCGTATTAATGGTTCGGGGTGGCCATATGGCGTGAAACGCCTAAAGGCCGGTTGAGGATCGCGGCGCAAGCTGACACCTCACTCCTCACCACTTCGTTGAACACTGGACAATATCTTCGGCTGGACTTTTGATCGCGAATACTTTAACCGTCCAAATGGTAATTGGGTAGCAGCACGCTCCCTTTTGGACTTGAATACACCGACTGACCCGAATGCTTTGCCCAAGATCTTTAAATACTGTTCTTTCGTGAGCTTTCAACCTAAATTCTCTTTAAAGGTGCTGAGTAGCCGAACACGTGAGCACTCGTTCCACAAACGTTTTTCCTCCCCGCTTCGTCTCGCTTGCTCGGCTGGTGAAAATGCGAAACTGGGGAAATTGAGCGAAAGAGTGTTTTTTGCTTAAGCTTTCGACTTAAAAAGAGTGCTTCGGCTTTCCCAAGATCTCTTGAGGTGTAATAGCATAACTGGGGACATTGAGCGAAAGAGTGTTTATGCCGGAACTTTCAGTTTTTCTTTCCGCTTACCTCTCTTCGAAGCACCCCGTTCGTTCATGATGTGAATATTATTGCGGGTTGAACTTTCTCGTTTACTTAACTGCTCGCTTATTTACTTGCGCATGTGTTTCTATGGCTAATTTTCATTAGCGAAGTGCGAGTACATAGGTGTTGTTTGCTCGCTACTATTGCAGTTATGAAGCGGGAATATATCCGAGCATGTTTTATGTGTTCACTGGCAACACGCTGCGGCAGCAGACCATCGCTGCAGTGCTGTACGGACATTTTTTATTACTACTTATACTACAGACATGTTCTAGGTATTGGACCTCGTTCATGACAAACTTACTTTTCTGGACGTTGGTGGTGAATGCCGACTTACTGATATGCAGAAGTACTTCTTGCAGGAGTAGGAGGTGTTGATCAAATGTTTCCACGATGAGTAGAAACTCATGCAGATACACGAACACGTGATGTTTCAGATGGGGTGGAATTACTTTATCCATCAGCTGGGTCATCATTTCCAGAGCATTACTCAGGCCAAAAGGCATTGTGATAAACTGGTTTAGTGCTCGTCCGGGCAGTGTGAAAGCACTCTTACCCCTCGACCCTTCATCGAGTGCAATTTGCTAGAAGGCATCTTTTAGGTCGAGACTGGTAGTGTAGTTTGCTTTCGGCAGTCTCCCCAATATTCCATTGATGAGCGGAAAAGGGTTACCGTCTTTTGCGGTCACTGCATTGACTTTCCAGTTTTCTAGAAAACTTTGGGACTCCTCTCTAACCCCCAACCCGAGCATCCCATCCAGCTCTGCATACACTAACGTTTTCATGCCTGGTGAGATGGCATGGTGTCCCTGCTTAATTGGCTTACTATCGCCAACATCGATGACATGTGAGACCAGATTGGTGCGGCCAAGGCCTTGGGTAGCGTAAGAGGGAAATGCAGCTATGGATGCCTCCAGACGTTGCGTCGGTTAGGCGTTAGTTCATGCCTATTGGATATAGAAGAGAGTTTCTTGACATATCTAGTATTTAAGGATGAGTCTGTGAATAAGCCTGGGGCCAAACCAAATCAAAGGACGAAATCGACGGCAAGGTACACGTTCTGAGTCACTGATGGGATAATGTAGAAAGTAATTTCCTTAGTTTGACTTCTGAATGTCACGGGCGTTGTCAATCTACCCTGGATAGGATGTTTGGTACCATCAGCTGTATTGATTTCAGAGCGAAGGGGTTTTACTGCCGTAGGGTTTTGATGGGGTACCTTTGAGCCGAGGCACAAGGCAAGGCAGCTAATACTTGCGCCCGTGTCAATCAGTGAAACAGTGATTTCATCCGGAACTTCAATTGGTGCGTAAGGTCAAGTGTCATTCTCAGAAACATTCGAGATGCTACAAAAATTTAAGGTTTGGCAAAAGATACGCACCCTTCAGCGGAAGCTCCTCTAATGACAAGTTGACCGCTCAGTTTTCTGCCGGCGTGGGGTGACTTCTTCGGCGGCAAAAATCCTCTCTCGTGCAGCAATATAATCCCGCAACCTAATATGGCAATGGTTCTTCAGGCAGTACCTGAGGTGATCGCTTCAACACTGTCTTTGGAGAGGCCTCCGGAGAAGATGTGGCATCTGTTGCATTGTGGACCAGCAAAGGTATCATAATATCTATATCTGATGGATTTTATGATGAGGGACTTGTCGTGTTGGAACTGTCGGTAGACGGGACGGAGTAGTGTTCCATTACTGAGTTTTTTGCGAGTGCTGCAGGCTGTCGTGGGCACTCCCTTCCAAGTTTTTCGCTTCTTGCAATTAGTGCAGTTTGGCGCATAAGTATCTGGCTTCCTACAACGAAAACCAAAAATGTTAGCCTCTGCCTGGCATGCAATGGAACGATATCCCGTCCGCTGGCAGTTCCAATACGTGGTAGCTCGTGTCCTAGGAGCCAGTTCATGTACTTCGGACTGATGTTCTTGGTCCAAATCGGCGAATAATAGAGGGAGAGTCTCTGGTGTGCTGTCTGTGCAGAGTGGAATGAGACAAGCTGGCGCGGGTAAAGCAGGCGCACGATGTTCGAGCTCAGCTATTGCGCGTCGTTCGGGCTGCTCTCGCCAGCCAAAAAATTCACCTGGGTGAGCGGACCGCTGTGAGTATTACACCACTTCCAGTTCGTTCGCTGACGCGCAAAGCGCATGCATGCTGTGGCGTGGGACGAATACCAGTTGCTCTTGCAGCTCCAGCCTGATTTCTTCCCAGAAGAGGCTGAGAAACTCAGATGTTCCAGCATGCAACACAGGACTTCACAGTACTCATCTACGGTCTCTTGTGCCTGTTGGCGTCTGTTTTGGGTCTGTTGCTTCAGTATATCGTCCCCCTTGACTAGGGTGAGCTCCCGCAACGCGGCTTGCCTCAACGTTTCCCAGTCAAAGATGGGAAACGTGTCTACAAACCTCCAGAGCCACGGAAGAGCTCTCCCAGTAATGAAGATGTTCAGACTAATAATAATTTTCATATTCGACGCGTGCACGCATATGCACATGCCATACAATTCATTAACCATGAATTGCACATGCATGCACGTGTAAACCAAATTTCAAATATTCATAGGTCATTGCATTCAATTGCAATATACCCAAATTCTTATTATCCAATATTTAATGCGACCATGTATGAATAAGCAATGTTATCATTTTTTAACTATGAATAAGCGATGTTATGATTTTTTGATTAGAATAAGAATAATTTGTATTTGTATAAATTCTTCAAGTTAAAATAAATTCAGGTCATTCCCGATTGTCAGTCCAACAATTGTATTCATTTCTGCTAGTCATGTTTAACCATAAATTGGTGACCCCAACGTTTTTCACTGAGGCTTATTTGTTACCCTGAGACTGATACTAATTCCATCCGGGTAAGACTACCTTGTAATGAGGCGACCCTACACCACTGCCGGCTCGCACACATGCGCATCGCTGCCATATGGCTTTCAAGCGAACGTCAGCTTTGGATGACATTCCTATCCTACGTCAGTTTGAGTCGAGGAATGTCACCCAAAGCTGATGGCAGTTAGAGTCGGTGGAACTTTCAAAGAGGGAAGGCATGTGCCACAATATGCGCGGGTCTTTGTACAAGTGGTGCATAGGTTAACGCAAATTTACATAAGCTGCGTTCTAGATGGAGATTTTATTTTATATGTGATTCGGTGCATACCATATTAATTTGGCAATTTAAGACTATTGACGTGTGGTCAAGGAATTACAGGATTGAAGGTTGTAATGGCAAGTTAAGTGCCGACTCACAACGAGGTAAGGAAGCCTCCTACAGCACCAACATTTCACTCAGAGGGAAATGTCATCAGGCAAATCTTTTTATTTTTCAGAATTACCAAGACAAGGAACCAAATGGGACATTCATCGACCGGCCAGTGGACATAACCCCGAATCTAAATAACCCGGGCATGAGAACTGTTTTCAGTAAGTCAAATAATTTTGTAAACTAAAACAACGTATGTATCAATATTAAGTTATAGCATGAGTGAAAGTTGAAATGCTTGAATATTGAAAAGAATTTCATAGTGATGATATTACAAATTTATTGAACGACGGAAACGATAGTGTGCATGTTTCACTAAATGTTAACCTCACCCACTTGCAGCGTAATCGACCACAATTATTCAATGAAGTTTTACAAAATGTTTGGAATGCAGTGCCGAAATGGGATAAAGCTTTGCTAGATGCACAAAAGGCACAAATTGAGGGAAACAATTTTCATGAAGAACGATTTCTTATAAAAGAAAATTGTCACGTTCGATTAATAAATTTACCACAACCTGATGGACCTCTGAAAGGATAATTTTCTGGAAATGATAATGTGGGTCAATTTGTCCAGGTTAAAGGGAATGTTGTTCAATTAGGGCCAAGTAGACTACTTGAATTTAAACGAGATAACAAATGCATTCGTTGCAAGGAAACATTTACGATTGAAGCTGAATACAGTGAAAAGTACGTATTGAAGCACCGAGCACGTCTCCGCTGAAAGGTTCTAGAGGTGGTAGCCGCTCCATTGACCGAAGTCTGAACAACAGCAATAAAGAGGAAGTGTCCGTTGACCGGAAGTTAGAACGCGGTGATGTTTTGAAAACTTCAGGGCCTGAAAAAAAATACTGCGTCGAGTGAAAATTACTCTTCACATATGATCAACTGTTGGACACAGGTCAGTGTAGCCACAAAGAATATGATGGTCTCCTCAAATATTTTCGGGCAATTGAGATTGATTATGAATAAAATCGATCGTGACGTTATGATAGATGCTTTAGAAGGTATTGCACCGAAAACTATAGTCGGAGGCATTTTTGATAATTAGGCGGCCCCGAATGAAAACAACTCTAACTTCCATTACAATGAAGAACTTGCTGCGCGTTTGATTGCTCAAAATATATTACAGCCCGAGTCACGGTCAATGCTCACACCTGTAAGGAATCACAGCTGGCGGTCTCATTGATATGTCTCCATTATTATTTATGATCAAGAAGACAGACAGCGACGAAGAGAAAAAAAAAACAAGAAAATGAAAAATCACAACCGACTGATATAATAGAAAGTTAAGTTCGAACGATATTTCCGAAATATTATAATCCTGCGATTCGATAAGTGATGTTGAACGTGATTTATTTTGTCTTAAACTTTACGACTAAGACAAACTTTTAGCGACCATCCTACAACTTCCCAATTTGAAACATTCGAATGGCCTAAAGTTGCTTTAATTATTAAATATTTGGCCACTAATTTTATCGATTTTATTAATTTATTAGCCAAACATGAAAGCAGTGTTGAATCTATGTTAAAGACCAAACTTCCGTGGGTATTAAAATTTTATCTAAAAATATTTACTAGGCGTATAGAATAGTTTAAGAGTTCGAATTTGTTTGGATTTAGACTCAAGTTTAATTTAGAAACAATTACAAATAAACATATTCAAACATTTCATATTGCACCCCGAGGATCACAGTAGAATGTATGTGCATGTACTTACAAATAGTATAATAGAATACAAAACAAACGAACAATCACGGTAAATAACCATTTGCACTAAGAAATGAATCACAATAAATAATCAAGAATAATAAGAAATAATACAACCCAAGTTAGTAAATACCTCATAACACAAATAATAATAAAAAGGAATAACACGAGCCTATTCCTAACTAACAAATAATAATAAAAAGCAATAATATGAGCACTATGAATAACTGACCAACAATAATAAAAAGAAATAATACGAACACTATTAATACCTAACAAATAATACAAATAATAACAAGAAATGAAACGAACCCTGTTAATAAATAACAAATAATACAACTTATGATAGTAAATGGCCAAGAAAATAAAACAGACTGATTTTAAATTAATTTATTATAAAGTAAGTTCTGGTCGTTGAATAGTCAGTATTGCTGAAAAAAAATACCCCTGATATAATCAGACATTGGATTTTCTGATCTTTTTAAACATGTATTGGAGAAATTAGAAGACAGTATGTGGGAAGTAAAAACAATCCTAGGAGGGTAAATCTCTTGAAATAGTGTATTCGATTTTTTTGCTGATAGTTTTTATATACGATCTACTTAAATTACAAATTTACAAAGAGTGTTGCTGGCAATTAAAAGAGGCAAGATAACAGTGTCACCAGGAAATAAGTTAAGGAACTCCATCAATTGTTTTTGTTTCTTGGCTTACTTGAGACATTTTAATCTACCTTTCTGATTTCAACACGATATATGTAACGTTTTGAGAAATTCTAAAGCATATTTAACCCCCAAAATCCTTTCTCGATAAGACATAAGCTCTTTATGACTGATTTTGAAATAGACAAGCAAACAGCCAATTTGTTTAAGGCTTAGAATGTACGGAAAACTGAATGTAATCATTTTTTTTAGAAAAACCTAAAATTTAAAAACAAAACAAAGATGAAAGACAGTTTTTTGTTTTCTAAAATTAAGGCTTAAAATACGGAAAAGTAGACAACTAAAATCAAGTCAGATAAGGAAAAGTATCTTGGATAAATATTTGCTCGATTTGATTCACATGGCAGATTTTTAAATTATAGAAATTTCTCGCTTTTGAATCGAAGATAATAATTTTTGTAATAGAAATCCAAATTTTATGGATTTAAAATTATTGAAAGTTAGGATGATAATAAGTAAGAATAATTGCCAATCAAAAAAAAACGGCTTTCCTTTCCAGCCTGCCTTTCTTTTCTTTCCAGCGGGAAGGAGAGCGATGGTAAGTATGCCGTCGCGAGGGTAGGGTTTTGAAAATCCGCGGATGGCCGGTTTCACGTCGCGCGCGGTACCTTAGTTTGTCTTGTTTTTTTCTTAGCGTAGAGTTCTTCGGGATTGAGTTGGCGTAGTGTATTTCTCGGTACCGCGTCAGTAAAATTCGGGAGTGCGAAATGGAACTTAGACTTTTGAAATTGCCTGAAAGAATGAATGAATAGGGAATAACGTAACGTAGGTTTCTCTTCCGTATCTTTGTGTTTTCGACGCATTTCAAACGAGCATTTAATGGTGGCTGAAAAACGTAATTGAGCGTAATCCATTTTAAGACTTGCGACCGAAGTCCTCTCCGTTCTAGCTGGCCGACAAGCAGTCACCGCGAAATGGATTACGGGTGCACGAACTAGTTCACTGATTGGTACCATTCGTTGGCACGACTAAGACTTCACGTTTAAACCCGATGATAGGTCGGTTCTAACTTCGTTCGTGAATTTAAACAGAAAACTCACTACAAATGGCGCCCAACATGGGGCTAAGACATCCTTAGGTGATAAGGGATTCGCGTCTTCTGACGAGTTGGTCCTTTACGGAGGATGTAAGGTACCTTGGTACTCGAGCCCCGCAGACAGGAGCAGTGGAGTTGTGTTATCCACACTTGCAGTCACTTCACGTGAGTTGTAGCTTCCGCTCTCCTTTGTTTGGTTTTTTTTCGCGACAGAATCTTTCCAATGTGCAGTTCCGGGTTGACACCTGTAAGGACCTTGTATTTTCTTGATGGAACTGTCAGTCGGATGGGTTCTCCTATCGGCCTGGACTCTCAAGAAAATAGAAGGCTACCTTGCCTTTATGTCGCGGAAGGATTCTACTTCGGTTCAACGTTCGGTGGCGTATGCTGGAGTTGCGGAGCCCGGAATGCTTTCACGTGTCGGGAATTTTGACCGCGTACAAAGCTGTCACTTGTCTCGTCGAGTCAATTAACGAAGTTTAGAGATGGTTTTTGTAAGGTTTGTGGGTTTGGGGATAAATTCATTAAATCGGCCGGAAGCACCCTTTCCTCGGCAGACTACCATTCACTCTCATTTCCCTATGGAGGAGTCGGCGTGGCTGGAAAGGAAAGAGTTTGACAAACTAAATTTTTTTTATCGATCACTTAGCTCGCCACTGTCGGCTACTTAGCATTAACAACTAATTTTTGTTATACATTTAAGAATTATCGATATATACACAGCTTTACTTCACCGTCGAATAAACCCACAATGGCAACGAAACGAACACCCGACAAACGTTGGACCTGATCCAAAACGGTCCAACCCGCTAACTGTGGGATCTGTTTCGAAGACGTGGTCGAGGGCTCATCAAGTGTGTGGTTGGAATGTGGACATTTGTTTCATCGCGCCTGTGTCCAACAGCTCCTACTGACGTCCGAGCTTTGTCAACTATGCCGACGCCCTATAGATAGAACAGCTGTAGACGCCCCCTTCGGAACGCACGTCCCGATGCGCGGAGCAGTGGCGAAGGGACCACAAAATGTTGAACCGCCTCAACCACTGTGGGACACTAGAAGGGAAGACTCCAGAACCTCCCGATTAGCCAACCCCTAGCCGCGTGAGAACTCCATCTGGCTGGGAGCCAAATTCCAGTGGGGCTATGCCCCACTCTAGACCGGCTGATAATTGGACCCTCCATCCAAAGAACGCGGGAATAGATCCCAGGGCTCCCGAGTATCGGCCGCGATTCAGCACCGCACCTCCGTTGATACCCACAGTCTCCAATTCGGTCCCTTACAGCAGGCCCATCGAGGATGCGATCCATCCCGCGAACATGTTGACACCCGTCCGAGACCCTACGCCTCGTATCATGGAGAGTTGGCGCCTTAGCTTCAGCGGTTTCAATTCGACGACACCGGTGGACCAGTTCCTGTTTAGGATTCAGGCTCTAGTCACCAGCACGCTGGGAGGCGACTTCTCGGCTTTCCTCCGGCATGCACACCTTCTATCCAGCGGAGCTGCTGCCGAGTGGTACTGGAGTTTTATAGAATTGATGCCACGCGCCGATTGGAATCCTTTCTGTGCAGCCTTCCGCAACCGCTTTGACGATGTCTTCACTGAAAGAGAGCTACGGGAACGACTGGAAAAACGCAAGCAAGGTGCCCACCAACCATCCGACCAGTATTACACCAGTATATTGTGGTTAAGCACTCGGTTACGAACACCAATGCCCGAGGACGAACTGGTGGAAATCATCAGAGAGAATATGCGTTGGAGGCTTCAGAACAGTCTCCTTCATGTGCCCATTCACACCGTGCGAGGATTACGCCTCCATGCCGGGAGGCAAGAATAGCTAGATGAGCGGCGAGGAGCCTTCCATCCACAGTCTCGCATGACGGGACCAAATCCACGAAATAATAATACCGCGGAGTTAGTGGCAGCGGATCACATAATTGACGACCCAGCACCCGTACCGAGGGGCGGAGCACCCCTGGAGCGCGAGTTGGACGCAATGATTAACTGACCTTTAGTTGAAGCAGTTACTAGCACGACGTTCTGTTGGAACTGCCGACAACAGTAGAATCGGTTCTATGCATGTCCAGCGGAACCGGCGATCTGCTATTACCGGTGCGGAAAGGCAAATACTTATGCACCAGATTGCGCAGATTGCAAGTTACGTAAAAACTTGCCAGCGAGTGCTGCGACCACCCGTCGGTACTCCTAGAACCCGTACGAACCGATACCGACCCTATCACTAGTAGCAACCAAGCCACAGACATGACCCCAACTTTGCTGACTCGCACCGCCAATCACAGTTCTCCTGAAGTTCCGTAGCTGACGTCACATGTTGTCGAGGCGGACGAGCATGGGAATGGTAACGAGACGAAGGTCCCTTGGCATGTTAAGCCCTTCCACGTCGAACTGCGGGATTGTTTGGGTACTCGCCAGCACATCTTCAATGAGGAGATGGTTACAACTATCTCACCGCAAAGGAAGCGAGCCACGCGTCGGATGCGGAGCTTCTGGAGAAGGGTCAGGCAGTCGAGGAAGGCGTTGCAGGAAATACACTTAGACGAATTATTGAGGGGCAAAAGCGATTGTCAGGCTTAGTCGATACGGGAGCCAGTGTGAATTGCATATCAGCCAATTTTGCAGGGGAGGTGCTGGCCACGAACGCGGACCAAATCCATCATTTACCAACTGGTTAAGCATAGCGGATGGAACTCATCACTCCGTAATGGGGAAAATTACGACGGATGTCACATTTAAAATGGTAACTAAGCCTCTGGAATTTTACATTATCCCCCAATTAACCCAGAATCTTTACCTAGGGGTGAATTTCGTTCGAAAATTTAACATGGCCCCGGCACTACTTTCCGGCACGATTTTTGACGAAACTTCAACTTCCCACTCATTACGACATGCACTGGATGTGAATCACCAACTGCGACTTGACTCGGTTATATCGGCTTTTCCGTCACATGAGAAGGAAGGTCTAGGCAGGACGGCCATGGTGTTTCACACAATAGATGCTGAGGAGGCTGAACCCGTGAAGCAGAGACATTTTGCCATATCTCCGGTGAAGGAAAAGTCGTTATATGCCAAAGTTGATCGAATGCTAGCACTAGGCGTGATCGAAGAATCGCTTCCCCGGTCACCTTAGTGGTCAAGCCGAACAAAGTCCGGCTATGCTTAGATACAAGACACATGAACGCCGTCACTGTCAAGGACGCATACCCTCTACCGTTAATTGAAGGCATCTTGAGTCGATTGCCTAAAGCCCATTACATCACGAGCTTAGACCTCAAGGGCGCCTTCTGGCAAATCCCGTTAGGAAACAGCCTTCACAGTCCCAAGTCATCCACTTTATCAATTTGTGACCATGCCATTCGGATTGTGCCAAGCCCCTTAGACAATGACCCGCCTTATGGATAAGGTGATACCACCACATTTACGGCACCAAGTTTTCGTATACTTGGACAATCTGCTGCTTATAACCGAGACCCCTAACGAACACCTCGACCTGCTTCAGGAAGTGGCTTTGCACATCCAGAGGGTAGGGTTAACCATCAACATACAAAAGAGTTAGTTCGTGATGACGGAGGTGAAGTATTTGGGCCACATCATTGGGCAACATCAAGACCGACCCGGACAAGACTCAAGCGATTGACGCTTTGCCACTACCCAAGATCACCAGGCAGTTACGCAGATTCCTAAGCTTATGCGGATGGTACCAACGTTTTGTACGTGACTATGCCACCATTACCACACCTTTGACCAACATGCTGCGTAAGGGACGTAAGTTCGTCTAGGAAGGGCCCAGCTTGCGAGCCTTCGACGAGCTAAAGACGAGTTTGACAACAGCTCCCGTACTGCACAGCCCGTACTGCACAGCCCGTACTGCACAGCCCGTACTGCACAGCCCGTGACGCGAGTCAACATGGGGTGGAAGTGGTCTTAGTTCAAGTTGCACAAGACAGCGAGGAGAGACCTATAGCCTTTATGTCTCACAAGCTGAACCCAGCCCAGCGGAACTACACAGTCTCGGAGCAGGAATGCTTTGCGGTTATGCTAGCGTTGAAACGCTTTCGAGCATATGTTGAGGGACATCCCTTTGAAATCCTCACTGACCGTGTGTCTCTGAAATGGCTGAGAACCAGACGAATCTCCACGGGCGTTTGGCCAGATGGGCCTTGAAATTACAGGCGTTTGACTTCACGATAAGACACCGCAAGGGAAGTCAGCCCGTGATACCAGACCCATTATAAAGGATGTTCGCCCCTGAAGGAGCCAAGTTGGCCTAGGAGGGCGACAGCCACCTATGGATTGACCTGGACCATCCCCCCTTCAAGTCAATAGGTTACACCCAGCTGATGAATACGATTCGGAACCAGTTACCACAGCTGCCAGAACTGCGGCTGGCGGAGGGATATATATACAAGCGGATGGGACACGCCTCCGGAGACCCCATCCAAGAAGAGGAACAGTGGAAGTTATGGGTGCCCAAAGAACTGACCTTCGACTTGATTAAAAGTGCTCATGACCACCTATTGAGTGCGCACCGCGGTTATGGTCGTACGCTTTGGTGACTGAAGACGTGCTCCTTTTGGCCTAAGATGGCGCAGCAAGTAAAAGAGTACGTAGCTGCCTGTGAGCTGTGCAAATGCACTGAAGCGCTCAATTCTGTTCTTCGGCTTCGGAAAATTCGAGCTACCGCAGCGGGTGTTCCAGCGCGTGTATATAGATCTCATCGGTCCGTACCCTCGCTCGACTTCGGGATACACGGGAGCTGTCGTGGTCCTGGACCAATTGTCCAAATTCCCAATTATTGAACCAATTCGAAACCTACACACCGGCCCAATAGTCAGTTTTCTGGGAAATTGTATTTTCCATATATTTGGAGAACCGGAAAAGATGATCTCTGACAACGGAGTTCAGTTCACCTCGGCTAGATTTCGGGATCTAATCAGCAAGAATGACATCACTCATCAGCGGACTGCCGTTTATTCCCCGCAAGCCAATGCGTCTGAGTGGCTGAACCGCACCCTCATAGCCGCCATTTGGGCCTACGTCAAACCAGATCAGAAGGATTGGGACCGCAGGATTTCCGCCATAACATGTGCTGCGTTCTAGACGGAGATTTTATTTTATATGTGATTCGGTGCATACCATATTAATTTGGCAATTTAAGTCAATAGGTTACACCCAGCTGATGAATACGGTTCGGAACCAGTTACCACAGCTGCCAGAACTGCGGCTGGCGGAGGGATATATATACAAGCGGATGGGACACGCCTCCGGAGACCCCATCCAAGAAGAGGAACAGTGGAAGTTATGGGTGCCCAAAGAACTGACCTTCGACTTGATTAAAAGTGCTCATGACCACCTATTGAGTGCGCACCGCGGTTATGGTCGTACGCTTTGGTGACTGAAGACGTGCTCCTTTTGGCCTAAGATGGCGCAGCAAGTAAAAGAGTACGTAGCTGCCTGTGAGCTGTGCAAATGCACTGAAGCGCTCAATTCTGTTCTTCGGCTTCGGAAAATTCGAGCTACCGCAGCGGGTGTTCCAGCGCGTGTATATAGATCTCATCGGTCCGTACCCTCGCTCGACTTCGGGATACACGGGAGCTGTCGTGGTCCTGGACCAATTGTCCAAATTCCCAATTATTGAACCAATTCGAAACCTACACACCGGCCCAATAGTCAGTTTTCTGGGAAATTGTATTTTCCATATATTTGGAGAACCGGAAAAGATGATCTCTGACAACGGAGTTCAGTTCACCTCGGCTAGATTTCGGGATCTAATCAGCAAGAATGACATCACTCATCAGCGGACTGCCGTTTATTCCCCGCAAGCCAATGCGTCTGAGTGGCTGAACCGCACCCTCATAGCCGCCATTTGGGCCTACGTCAAACCAGATCAGAAGGATTGGGACCGCAGGATTTCCGCCATAACATGTGCTGCGTTCTAGACGGAGATTTTATTTTATATGTGATTCGGTGCATACCATATTAATTTGGCAATTTAAGACTATTGACGTGTGGTCAAGGAATTACAGGATTGAAGGTTGTAATGGCAAGTTAAGTGCCGACTCACAACGAGGTAAGGAAGCCTCCTACAGCACCAACATTTCACTCAGAAGGAAATGTCATCAGGCAAATCTTTTTATTTTTCAGAATTACCAAGACAAGGAACCAAATGGGACGTTCATCGACCGGCCAGTGGACATAACCCCGAATCTAAATAACCCGGGCATGAGAACTGTTTTCAGTAAGTCAAATAATTTCGTAAACTAAAACAACGTATGTATCAATATTAAGTTATAGCATGAGTGAAAGTAGAAATGCTTGAATATTGAAAAGAATTTCATAGTGATAATATTACAAATTTATTGAACGACGGAAACGATAGTGTGCATGTTTCACTAAATGTTAACCTCACCCACTTGCAGCGTAATCGACCACAATTATTCAATGAAGTTTTACAAAATGTTTGGAATGCAGTGCCGAAATGGGATAAAGCTTTGCTAGATGCACAAAAGGCACAAATTGAGGGAAACAATTTTCATGAAGAACGATTTCTTATAAAAGAAAATTGTCACGTTCGATTAATAAAGTTACCACAACCTGATGGACCTCTGAAAGGATAATTTTCTGGAAATGATAATGTGGGTCAATTTGTCCAGGTTAAAGGGAATGTTGTTCAATTAGGGCCAAGTAGACTACTTGAATTTAAACGAGATAACAAATGCATTCGATGCAAGGAAACATTTACGATTGAAGCTGAATACAGTAAAAAGTACGTATTGAAGCACCGAGCACGTCTCCGCTGAAAGGTTCTAGAGGTGGTAGCCGCTCCATTGACCGAAGTCTGAACAACAGCAATAAAGAGGAAGTGTCCGTTGACCGGAAGTTAGAACGCGGTGATGTTTTGAAAACTTCAGGGCCTGAAAAAAAATACTGCGTCGAGTGAAAATTACTCTTCACATATGATCAACTGTTGAACACAGGTCAGTGTAGCCACAAAGAATATGATGGTCTCCTCAAATATTTTCGGGCAATTGAGATTGATGGTTACCTGCGTGTTGTAGAATATGATTATGAATAAAATCGATCGTGACGTTATGATAGATGCTTTAGAAGGTATTGCACCGAAAACTATAGTCGGAGGCATTTTTGATAATTAGGCGGCCCCGAATGAAAACAACTCTAACTTCCATTACAATGAAGAACTTGCTGCGCGTTTGATTGCTCAAAATATATTACAGCCCGAGTCACGGTCAATGCTCACACCTGTAAGGAATCACAGCTGGCGGTCTCATTGATATGTCTCCATTATTATTTATGATCAAGAAGACAGACAGCGACGAAGAGAAAAAAAAAACAAGAAAATGAAAAATCACAACCGACTGATATAATAGAAAGTTAAGTTCGAACGATATTTCCGAAATATTATAATCCTGCGATTCGATAAGTGATGTTGAACGTGATTTATTTTGTCTTAAACTTTACGACTAAGACAAACCTTTAGCGACCATCCTACAACTTCCCAATTTAAAACATTCGAATGGCCTAAAGTTGCTTTAATTATTAAATATTTGGCCACTAATTTTATCGATTTTATTAATTTATTAGCTAAACAGGAAAGCAGTGTTGAATCTATGTTAAAGACCAAACTTCCGTGGGTATTAAAATTTTATCTAAAAATATTTACTAGGCGTATAGAATAGTTTAAAAGTTCGAATTTGTTTGGATATAGACTCAAGTTTGATTTAGAAACAATTACAAATAAACATATTCAAACATTTCATATTGCACCCCGAGGATCACAGTAGAATGTATGTGCATGTACTTACAAATAGTATAATAGAATACTAAACAAACAAATAATCACGGTAAATAACCATTTGCACTAAGAAATGAAATGAATCACAATAAATAATCAAGAATAATAAGAAATAATACAACCCAAGTTAGTAAATACCTCATAACACAAATAATAATAAAAAGGAATAATACGAGCCTATTCCTAACTAACAAATAATAATAAAAAGCAATAATATGAGCACTATGAATAACTGACCAACAATAATAAAAAGAAATAATACGAACACTATTAATACCTAACAAATAATACAAATAATAACAAGAAATGAAACGAACCCTGTTAATAAATAACAAATAATACAACTTATGATAGTAAATGGCCAAGAAAATAAAACAGACTGATTTTAAATTAATTTATTATAAAGTAAGTTCTGGTCGTTGAATAGTCAGTATTGCTGAAAAAAAATACCCCTGATATAATCAGACATTGGATTTTCTGATTTTTTTAAACATGTATTGGAGAAATTAGAAGACAGTATGTGGGAAGTAAAAACAATCCTAGGAGGGTAAATCACTTGAAATAGTGTATTGGATTTTTTTGCTGATAATTTTTATATACGATCTACTTAAATTACAAATTTACAAAGAGTGTTGCTGGCAATTAAAAGAGGCAAGATAACAGTGTCACCAGGAAATAAGTTAAGGAACTCCATCAATTGTTTTTGTTTCTTGGCTTACTTGAGACATTTTAATCTACCTTTCTGATTTCAACACGATATATGTAACGTTTTGAGAAATTCTAAAGCATATTTAACCCCCAAAATCCTTTCTCGATAAGACATAAGCTCTTTATGACTGATTTTGAAATAGACAAGCAAACAGCCAATTTGTTTAAGGCTTAGAATGTACGGAAAACTGAATGTAATCATTTTTTTTAGAAAAACCTAAAATTTAAAAACAAAACAAAGATGAAAGACAGTTTTTTGTTTTCTAAAATTAAGGCTTAAAATACGGAAAAGTAGACAACTAAAATCAAGTCAGATAAGGAAAAGTATCTTGGATAAATATTTGCTCGATTTGATTCACATGGCAGATTTTTAAATTATAGAAATTTCTCGCTTTTGAATCGAAGATAATAATTTTTGTAATAGAAATCCAAATTTTATGGATTTAAAATTATTGAAAGTTAGGATGATAATAAGTAAGAATAATTGCCAATCAAAAAAAACGGCTTTCCTTTCCAGCCTGCCTTTCTTTTCTTTCCAGCGGGAAGGAGAGTGCATGGTAAGTATGCCGTCGCGAGGGTAGGGTTTTGAAAATCCGTGGATGGCCGGTTTCACGTCGCGCGCGGTACCTTAGTTTGTCTTGTTTTTTTCTTAGCGTAGAGTTCTTCGGGATTGAGTTGGCGTAGTGTATTTCTCGGTACCACGTCAGTAAAATTCGGGAGTGCGAAATGGAACTTAGACTTTTGAAATTGCTTGAAAGAATGAATGAATAGGGAATAACGTAACGTAGGTTTCTCTTCCGTATCTTTGTGTTTTCGACGCATTTCAAACGAGCATTTAATGGAGGCTGAAAAACGTAATTGACCGTAATCCATTTTAAGACCTGCGACCGAAGTCCTCTCCGTTCTAGCTGGCCGACAAGCAGTCACCGCGAAATGGATTACGGGTGCACGAACTAGTTCACTGATTGGTACCATTTGTTGGCACGACTAAGACTTCACGTTTAAACCCGATGATAGGTCGGTTCTAACTTCGTTCGTGAATTTAAACAGAAAACTCACTACAAATGGCGCCCAACATGGGGCTAAGACATCCTTAGGTGATAAGGGATTCGCGTCTTCTGACGTGTTGGTCCTTTACGGAGGATGTAAGGTACCTTGGTACTCGAGCCCCGCAGACAGGAGCAGTGGAGTTGTGTTATCCACACTTGCAGTCACTTCACGTGAGTTGTAGCTTCCGCTCTCCTTTGTTTGGTTTTTTTTCGCGACAGAATCTTTCCAATGTGCAGTTCCGGGTTGACACCTGTAAGGACCTTGTATTTTCTTGATGGAACTGTCAGCCGGATGGGTTCTCCTATCAGCCTGGACTCTCAAGAAAATAGAAGGCTACCTTGCCTCTATGTCGCGGAAGGATTGTACTTCGGTTCAACGTTCGGTGGCGTATGCTGGAGTTGCGGAGCCCGGAATACTTTCACGTGTCGGGAATTTTGACCGCGTACAAAGCTGTCACTTGTCTCGTCGAGTCAATTAACGAAGTTTAGAGATGGTTTTTGTAAGGTTTGTGGGTTTGGGGATAAATTCATTAAATCGGCCGGAAGCACCCTTTCCTCGGCAGACTACCATTTACTCTCATTTCCCTATGGAGGAGTCGGCGCGGCTGGAAAGGAAAGAGTTCGACAAACTAAATTTTTTTTATCGATCACTTAGCTCGCCACTATCGGCTACTTAGCATTAACAACTAATTTTTGTTATACATTTAAGAATTATCGATATATACACAGCTTTACTTCACCGTCGAATAAACCCACAATGGCAACGAAACGAACACCCGACAAACGTTGGACCCGATCCAAAACGGTCCAACCCGCTAACTGTGGGATCTGTTTCGAAGACGTGGTCGAGGGCTCATCAAGTGTGCGGTTGGAATGTGGACATTTGTTTCATCGCGCCTGTGTCCAACAGCTCCTACTGACGTCCGAGCTTTGTCAACTATGCCGACGCCCTATAGATAGAACAGCTGTAGACGCCCCCCACGGAACGCACGTCCCGATGCGCGGAGCAGTGGCGAAGGGACCACAAAATGTTGAACCGCCTCAACCACTGTCGGACACTAGAAGGGAAGACTCCAGAACCTCCCGATTAGCCAACCCCTAGCCGCGTGAGAACTCCATCTGGCTGGGAGCCAAATTCCAGTGGGGCTATGCCCCACTCTAGACCGGCTGATAATTGGACCCTCCATCCAAAGAACGCGGGAATAGATCCCAGGGCTCCCGAGTATCGGCCGCGATTCAGCACCGCACCTCCGTTGATACCCACAGTCTCCAATTCGGTCCCTTACAGCAGGCCCATCGAGGATGCGATCCATCCCGCGAACATGTTGACACCCGTCCGAGACCCTACCCCTCGTATCATGGAGAGTTGGCACCTTAGCTTCAGCGGTTTCAATTCGACGACACCGGTAGACCAGTTCCTGTTTAGGATTCAGGCTCTAGTCACCAGCACGCTGGGAGGCGACTTCTCGGCTTTCCTCCGGCATGCACACCTTCTATTCAGCGGAGCTGCTGCCGAGTGGTACTGGAGTTTTATAGAATTGATGCCACACCCCGATTGGAATCCTTTCTGTGCAGCCTTCCGCAACCGCTTTGACGATGTCTTCACTGAAAGAGAGCTACGGGAACGACTGGAAAAACGCAAGCAAGGTGCCCACCAACCATCCGACCAGTATTACACCAGTATATTGTGGTTAAGCACTCGGTTACGAACACCAATGCCCGAGGACGAACTGGTGGAAATCATCAGAGAGAATATGCGTTGGAGGCTTCAGAACAGTCTCCTTCATGTGCCCATTCACACCGTGCGAGGATTACGCCTCCATGCCGGGAGGCAAGAATAGCTAGATGAGCGGCGAGGAGCCTTCCATCCACAGTCTCGCATGACGGGACCAAATCCACGAAATAATAATACCGCGGAGTTAGTGGCAGCGGATCACATAATTGACGACCCAGCAACCGTACCGAGGGGCGGAGCACCCCTGGAGCGCGAGTTGGACGCAATGATTAACTGACCTTTAGTTGAAGCAGTTACTAGCACGACGTTCTGTTGGAACTGCCGACAACAGTAGAATCGGTTCTATGCATGTCCAGCGGAACCGGCGATCTGCTATTACCGGTACGGAAAGGCAAATACTTATGCACCAGATTGCAAGTTACGTAAAAACTTGCCAGCGAGTGCTGCGACCACCCATCGGTACTCCTAGAACCCGTACGAACCGATACCGACCCTATCACTAGTAGCAACCAAGCCACAGACATGACCCCAACTTTGCTGACTCGCACCGCCAATCACAGTTCTCCTGAAGTTCCGTAGCTGACGTCACATGTTGTCGAGGCGGACGAGCATGGGAATGGTAACGAGACGAAGGTCCCTTGGCATGTTAAGCCCTTCCACGTCGGACTGCGGGATTGTTTGGGTACTCGCCAGCACATCTTCAATGAGGAGATGGTTACAACTATCTCACCGCAAAGGAAGCGAGCCACGCGTCGGATGCGGAGCTTCTGGAGAAGGGTCAGGCAGTCGAGGAAGGCCACGAACGCGGACCAAATCCATCATTTACCAACTGGTTAAGCATGGCGGATGGAACTCATCACTCCGTGATGGGGAAAATTACGACGGATGTCACATTTAAAATGGTAACTAAGCCTCTGGAATTTTACATTATCCCCCAATTAACCCAGAATCTTTACCTAGGGGTGAATTTCGTTCGAAAATTTAACATGGCCCCGGCACTACTTTCCGGCACGATTTTTGACGAAACTTCAACTTCCCACACATTACGACATGCAATGGATGTGAATCACCAACTGCGACTTGACTCGGTTATATCGGCTTTTCCGTCACATGAGAAGGAAGGTCTAGGCAGGACGGCCATGGTGTTTCACACAATAGATGCTGAGGAGGCTGAACCCGTGAAGCAGAGACATTTTGCCATATCTCCGGTGAAGGAAAAGTCGTTATATGCCGAAGTTGATCGAATGCTAGCACTAGGCGTGATCGAAGAATCGCTTCCCCGGTCACCTTAGTGGTCAAGCCGAACAAAGTCCGGCTATGCTTAGATACAAGACACATGAACGCCGTCACTGTCAAGGACGCATACCCTCTACCGTTAATTGAAGGCATCTTGAGTCGATTGCCTAAAGCCCATTACATCACGAGTTTAGACCTCAAGGGCGCCTTCTGGCAAATCCCGTTAGACCCTGGCTCTAAGGAGAAAACAGCCTTCACAGTCCCAAGTCACCCACTTTATCAATTTGTGACCATGCCATTCGGATTGTGCCAAGCCCCTTAGACAATGACCCGCCTTATGGATAAGGTGATACCACCACATTTACGGCACCAAGTTTTCGTATACTTGGACAATCTGCTGCTTATAACCGAGACCCCTAACGAACACCTCGACCTGCTTCAGGAAGTGGCTTTGCACATCCAGAGGGTAGGGTTAACCATCAACATACAAAAGAGTTAGTTCGTGATGACGGAGGTGAAGTATTTGGGTCACATCATTGGGCAACATCAAGACCGACCCGGACAAGACTCAAGCGATTGACGCTTTTCCACTACCCAAGATCACCAGGCAGTTACGCAGATTCCTAAGTTTATGCGGATGGTACCAACGTTTTGTACGTGACTATGCCACCATTACCACACCTTTGACCAACATGCTGCGTAAGGGACGTAAGTTCGTCTAGGAAGGGCCCAGCTTGCGAGCCTTCGACGAGCTAAAGAAGAGTCTGACAACAGCTCCCGTACTGCACAGCCCGTGACGCGAGTCAACATGGGGTGGAAGTGGTCTTAGTTCAAGTTGCACAAGACAGCGAGGAGAGACCTATAGCCTTTATGTCTCACAAGCTGAACCCAGCCCGGCGGAACTACACAGTCTTGGAGCAGGAATGCTTTGCGGCTATGCTAGCGTTGAAACGCTTTCGAGCATATGTTGAGGGACATCCCTTTGAAATCCTCACTGACCGTGTGTCTCTGAAATGGCTGAGAACCAGACGAATCTCCACGGGCGTTTGGCCAGATGGGCCTTGAAATTACAGGCGTTTGACTTCACGATAAGACACCGCAAGGGAAGTCAGCCCGTGATACCAGACCCATTATAAAGGATGTTCGCCCCTGAAGGAGCCAAGTTGGCCTAGGAGGGCGACAGCCACCTATGGATTGACCTGGACCATCCCCCCTTCAAGTCAATAGGTTACACCCAGCTGATGAATACGATTCGGAACCAGTTACCACAGCTGCCAGAACTGCGGCTGGCGGAGGGATATATATACAAGTGGATGGGACACGCCTCCGGAGACCCCATCCAAGAAGAGGAACAGTGGAAGTTATGGGTGCCCAAAGAACTGACCTTCGACTTGATAAAAAGCGCTCATGACCACCTATTGAGTGCGCACCGCGGTTATGGTCGTACGCTTTGGTGACTGAAGACGTGCTCCTTTTGGCCTAAGATGGCGCAGCAAGTAAAAGAGTACGTAGCTGCCTGTGAGCTGTGCAAATGCACTGAAGCGCTCAATTCTGTTCTTCGGCTTCGGAAAATTCGAGCTACCGCAGCGGGTGTTCCAGCGCGTGTATATAGATCTCATCGGTCCGTACCCTCGCTCGACTTCGGGATACACGGGAGCTGTCGTGGTCCTGGACCAATTGTCCAAATTCCCAATTATTGAACCAATTCGAAACCTACACACCGGCCCAATAGTCAGTTTTCTGGGAAATTGTATTTTCCATATATTTGGAGAACCGGAAAAGGTGATCTCTGACAACGGAGTTCAGTTCACCTCGGCTAGATTTCGGGATCTAATCAGCAAGAATGACATCACTCATCAGCGGACTGCCGTTTATTCCCCGCAAGCCAATGCGTCTGAGTGGCTGAACCGCACCCTCATAGCCGCCATTCGGGCCTACGTCAAACCAGATCAGAAGGATTGGGACCGCAGGATTTCCGCCATAACAT
Source organism: Odontomyia ornata (assembly GCA_963969285.1). Lineage (NCBI taxonomy): Eukaryota > Metazoa > Arthropoda > Insecta > Diptera > Stratiomyidae > Odontomyia > Odontomyia ornata. Next base: position 225,366,447 of record OZ017739.1, read on the forward strand.
GTGCTGCGTTCTAGACGGAGATTTTATTTTATATGTGATTCGGTGCATACCATATTAATTTGGCAATTTAAGACAATTGACGTGTGGTCAAGGAATTACAGGATTGAAGGTTGTAATGGCAAGTTAAGTGCCGACTCACAACGAGGTAAGAAAGCCTCCTACAGCACCAACATTTCACTCAGAGGGAAATGTCATCAGGCAAATCTTTTTATTTTTCAGAATTACCAAGACAAGGAACCAAATGGGACGTTCATCGACCGGCCAGTGGACATAACCCCGAATCTAAATAACCCGGGCATGAGAACTGTTTTCAGTAAGTCAAATAATTTCGTAAACTAAAACAACGTATGTATCAATATTAAGTTATAGCATGAGTGAAAGTAGAAATGCTTGAATATTGAAAAGAATTTCATAGTGATGATATTTCAAATTTATTGAACGACGGAAACGATAGTGTGCATGTTTCACTAAATGTTAACCTCACCCACTTGCAGCGTAATCGACCACAATTATTCAATGAAGTTTTACAAAATGTTTGGAATGCAGTGCCGAAATGGGATAAAGCTTTGCTAGATGCACAAAAGGCACAAATTGAGGGAAACAATTTTCATGAAGAACGATTTCTTATAAAAGAAAATTGTCACGTTCGATTAATAAAGTTACCACAACCTGATGGACCTCTGAAAGGATAATTTTCTGGAAATGATAATGTGGGTCAATTTGTCCAGGTTAAAGGGAATGTTGTTCAATTAGGGCCAAGTAGACTACTTGAATTTAAACGAGATAACAAATGCATTCGATGCAAGGAAACATTTACGATTGAAGCTGAATACAGTAAAAAGTACGTATTGAAGCACCGAGCACGTCTCCGCTGAAAGGTTCTAGAGGTGGTAGCCGCTCCATTGACCGAAGTCTGAACAACAGCAATAAAGAGGAAGTGTCCGTTGACCGGAAGTTAGAACGCGGTGATGTTTTGAAAACTTCAGGGCCTGAAAAAAAATACTGCGTCGAGTGAAAATTACTCTTCACATATGATCAACTGTTGAACACAGGTCAGTGTAGCCACAAAGAATATGATGGTCTCCTCAAATATTTTCGGGCAATTGAGATTGATGGTTACCTGCGTGTTGTAGAATATGATTATGAATAAAATCGATCGTGACGTTATGATAGATGCTTTAGAAGGTATTGCACCGAAAACTATAGTCGGAGGCATTTTTGATAATTAGGCGGCCCCGAATGAAAACAACTCTAACTTCCATTACAATGAAGAACTTGCTGCGCGTTTGATTGCTCAAAATATATTACAGCCCGAGTCACGGTCAATGCTCACACCTGTAAGGAATCACAGCTGGCGGTCTCATTGATATGTCTCCATTATTATTTATGATCAAGAAGACAGACAGCGACGAAGAGAAAAAAAAAACAAGAAAATGAAAAATCACAACCGACTGATATAATAGAAAGTTAAGTTCGAACGATATTTCCGAAATATTATAATCCTGCGATTCGATAAGTGATGTTGAACGTGATTTATTTTGTCTTAAACTTTACGACTAAGACAAACCTTTAGCGACCATCCTACAACTTCCCAATTTAAAACATTCGAATGGCCTAAAGTTGCTTTAATTATTAAATATTTGGCCACTAATTTTATCGATTTTATTAATTTATTAGCTAAACAGGAAAGCAGTGTTGAATCTATGTTAAAGACCAAACTTCCGTGGGTATTAAAATTTTATCTAAAAATATTTACTAGGCGTATAGAATAGTTTAAAAGTTCGAATTTGTTTGGATATAGACTCAAGTTTGATTTAGAAACAATTACAAATAAACATATTCAAACATTTCATATTGCACCCCGAGGATCACAGTAGAATGTATGTGCATGTACTTACAAATAGTATAATAGAATACTAAACAAACAAATAATCACGGTAAATAACCATTTGCACTAAGAAATGAAATGAATCACAATAAATAATCAAGAATAATAAGAAATAATACAACCCAAGTTAGTAAATACCTCATAACACAAATAATAATAAAAAGGAATAATACGAGCCTATTCCTAACTAACAAATAATAATAAAAAGCAATAATATGAGCACTATGAATAACTGACCAACAATAATAAAAAGAAATAATACGAACACTATTAATACCTAACAAATAATACAAATAATAACAAGAAATGAAACGAACCCTGTTAATAAATAACAAATAATACAACTTATGATAGTAAATGGCCAAGAAAATAAAACAGACTGATTTTAAATTAATTTATTATAAAGTAAGTTCTGGTCGTTGAATAGTCAGTATTGCTGAAAAAAAATACCCCTGATATAATCAGACATTGGATTTTCTGATTTTTTTAAACATGTATTGGAGAAATTAGAAGACAGTATGTGGGAAGTAAAAACAATCCTAGGAGGGTAAATCACTTGAAATAGTGTATTGGATTTTTTTGCTGATAATTTTTATATACGATCTACTTAAATTACAAATTTACAAAGAGTGTTGCTGGCAATTAAAAGAGGCAAGATAACAGTGTCACCAGGAAATAAGTTAAGGAACTCCATCAATTGTTTTTGTTTCTTGGCTTACTTGAGACATTTTAATCTACCTTTCTGATTTCAACACGATATATGTAACGTTTTGAGAAATTCTAAAGCATATTTAACCCCCAAAATCCTTTCTCGATAAGACATAAGCTCTTTATGACTGATTTTGAAATAGACAAGCAAACAGCCAATTTGTTTAAGGCTTAGAATGTACGGAAAACTGAATGTAATCATTTTTTTTAGAAAAACCTAAAATTTAAAAACAAAACAAAGATGAAAGACAGTTTTTTGTTTTCTAAAATTAAGGCTTAAAATACGGAAAAGTAGACAACTAAAATCAAGTCAGATAAGGAAAAGTATCTTGGATAAATATTTGCTCGATTTGATTCACATGGCAGATTTTTAAATTATAGAAATTTCTCGCTTTTGAATCGAAGATAATAATTTTTGTAATAGAAATCCAAATTTTATGGATTTAAAATTATTGAAAGTTAGGATGATAATAAGTAAGAATAATTGCCAATCAAAAAAAACCGGCTTTCCTTTCCAGCCTGCCTTTCTTTTCTTTCCAGCGGGAAGGAGAGTGCATGGTAAGTATGCCGTCGCGAGGGTAGGGTTTTGAAAATCCGCGGATGGCCGGTTTCACGTCGCGCGCGGTACCTTAGTTTGTCTTGTTTTTTTCTTAGCGTAGAGTTCTTCGGGATTGAGTTGGCGTAGTGTATTTCTCGGTACCACGTCAGTAAAATTCGGGAGTGCGAAATGGAACTTAGACTTTTGAAATTGCTTGAAAGAATGAATGAATAGGGAATAACGTAACGTAGGTTTCTCTTCCGTATCTTTGTGTTTTCGACGCATTTCAAACGAGCATTTAATGGAGGCTGAAAAACGTAATTGACCGTAATCCATTTTAAGACCTGCGACCGAAGTCCTCTCCGTTCTAGCTGGCCGACAAGCAGTCACCGCGAAATGGATTACGGGTGCACGAACTAGTTCACTGATTGGTACCATTTGTTGGCACGACTAAGACTTCACGTTTAAACCCGATGATAGGTCGGTTCTAACTTCGTTCGTGAATTTAAACAGAAAACTCACTACAAATGGCGCCCAACATGGGGCTAAGACATCCTTAGGTGATAAGGGATTCGCGTCTTCTGACGTGTTGGTCCTTTACGGAGGATGTAAGGTACCTTGGTACTCGAGCCCCGCAGACAGGAGCAGTGGAGTTGTGTTATCCACACTTGCAGTCACTTCACGTGAGTTGTAGCTTCCGCTCTCCTTTGTTTGGTTTTTTTTCGCGACAGAATCTTTCCAATGTGCAGTTCCGGGTTGACACCTGTAAGGACCTTGTATTTTCTTGATGGAACTGTCAGCCGGATGGGTTCTCCTATCAGCCTGGACTCTCAAGAAAATAGAAGGCTACCTTGCCTCTATGTCGCGGAAGGATTGTACTTCGGTTCAACGTTCGGTGGCGTATGCTGGAGTTGCGGAGCCCGGAATACTTTCACGTGTCGGGAATTTTGACCGCGTACAAAGCTGTCACTTGTCTCGTCGAGTCAATTAACGAAGTTTAGAGATGGTTTTTGTAAGGTTTGTGGGTTTGGGGATAAATTCATTAAATCGGCCGGAAGCACCCTTTCCTCGGCAGACTACCATTTACTCTCATTTCCCTATGGAGGAGTCGGCGCGGCTGGAAAGGAAAGAGTTCGACAAACTAAATTTTTTTTATCGATCACTTAGCTCGCCACTATCGGCTACTTAGCATTAACAACTAATTTTTGTTATACATTTAAGAATTATCGATATATACACAGCTTTACTTCACCGTCGAATAAACCCACAATGGCAACGAAACGAACACCCGACAAACGTTGGACCCGATCCAAAACGGTCCAACCCGCTAACTGTGGGATCTGTTTCGAAGACGTGGTCGAGGGCTCATCAAGTGTGCGGTTGGAATGTGGACATTTGTTTCATCGCGCCTGTGTCCAACAGCTCCTACTGACGTCCGAGCTTTGTCAACTATGCCGACGCCCTATAGATAGAACAGCTGTAGACGCCCCCCACGGAACGCACGTCCCGATGCGCGGAGCAGTGGCGAAGGGACCACAAAATGTTGAACCGCCTCAACCACTGTCGGACACTAGAAGGGAAGACTCCAGAACCTCCCGATTAGCCAACCCCTAGCCGCGTGAGAACTCCATCTGGCTGGGAGCCAAATTCCAGTGGGGCTATGCCCCACTCTAGACCGGCTGATAATTGGACCCTCCATCCAAAGAACGCGGGAATAGATCCCAGGGCTCCCGAGTATCGGCCGCGATTCAGCACCGCACCTCCGTTGATACCCACAGTCTCCAATTCGGTCCCTTACAGCAGGCCCATCGAGGATGCGATCCATCCCGCGAACATGTTGACACCCGTCCGAGACCCTACCCCTCGTATCATGGAGAGTTGGCACCTTAGCTTCAGCGGTTTCAATTCGACGACACCGGTAGACCAGTTCCTGTTTAGGATTCAGGCTCTAGTCACCAGCACGCTGGGAGGCGACTTCTCGGCTTTCCTCCGGCATGCACACCTTCTATTCAGCGGAGCTGCTGCCGAGTGGTACTGGAGTTTTATAGAATTGATGCCACACCCCGATTGGAATCCTTTCTGTGCAGCCTTCCGCAACCGCTTTGACGATGTCTTCACTGAAAGAGAGCTACGGGAACGACTGGAAAAACGCAAGCAAGGTGCCCACCAACCATCCGACCAGTATTACACCAGTATATTGTGGTTAAGCACTCGGTTACGAACACCAATGCCCGAGGACGAACTGGTGGAAATCATCAGAGAGAATATGCGTTGGAGGCTTCAGAACAGTCTCCTTCATGTGCCCATTCACACCGTGCGAGGATTACGCCTCCATGCCGGGAGGCAAGAATAGCTAGATGAGCGGCGAGGAGCCTTCCATCCACAGTCTCGCATGACGGGACCAAATCCACGAAATAATAATACCGCGGAGTTAGTGGCAGCGGATCACATAATTGACGACCCAGCAACCGTACCGAGGGGCGGAGCACCCCTGGAGCGCGAGTTGGACGCAATGATCAACTGACCTTTAGTTGAAGCAGTTACTAGCACGACGTTCTGTTGGAACTGCCGACAACAGTAGAATCGGTTCTATGCATGTCCAGCGGAACCGGCGATCTGCTATTACCGGTACGGAAAGGCAAATACTTATGCACCAGATTGCAAGTTACGTAAAAACTTGCCAGCGAGTGCTGCGACCACCCATCGGTACTCCTAGAACCCGTACGAACCGATACCGACCCTATCACTAGTAGCAACCAAGCCACAGACATGACCCCAACTTTGCTGACTCGCACCGCCAATCACAGTTCTCCTGAAGTTCCGTAGCTGACGTCACATGTTGTCGAGGCGGACGAGCATGGGAATGGTAACGAGACGAAGGTCCCTTGGCATGTTAAGCCCTTCCACGTCGGACTGCGGGATTGTTTGGGTACTCGCCAGCACATCTTCAATGAGGAGATGGTTACAACTATCTCACCGCAAAGGAAGCGAGCCACGCGTCGGATGCGGAGCTTCTGGAGAAGGGTCAGGCAGTCGAGGAAGGCCACGAACGCGGACCAAATCCATCATTTACCAACTGGTTAAGCATGGCGGATGGAACTCATCACTCCGTGATGGGGAAAATTACGACGGATGTCACATTTAAAATGGTAACTAAGCCTCTGGAATTTTACATTATCCCCCAATTAACCCAGAATCTTTACCTAGGGGTGAATTTCGTTCGAAAATTTAACATGGCCCCGGCACTACTTTCCGGCACGATTTTTGACGAAACTTCAACTTCCCACACATTACGACATGCAATGGATGTGAATCACCAACTGCGACTTGACTCGGTTATATCGGCTTTTCCGTCACATGAGAAGGAAGGTCTAGGCAGGACGGCCATGGTGTTTCACACAATAGATGCTGAGGAGGCTGAACCCGTGAAGCAGAGACATTTTGCCATATCTCCGGTGAAGGAAAAGTCGTTATATGCCGAAGTTGATCGAATGCTAGCACTAGGCGTGATCGAAGAATCGCTTCCCCGGTCACCTTAGTGGTCAAGCCGAACAAAGTCCGGCTATGCTTAGATACAAGACACATGAACGCCGTCACTGTCAAGGACGCATACCCTCTACCGTTAATTGAAGGCATCTTGAGTCGATTGCCTAAAGCCCATTACATCACGAGTTTAGACCTCAAGGGCGCCTTCTGGCAAATCCCGTTAGACCCTGGCTCTAAGGAGAAAACAGCCTTCACAGTCCCAAGTCACCCACTTTATCAATTTGTGACCATGCCATTCGGATTGTGCCAAGCCCCTTAGACAATGACCCGCCTTATGGATAAGGTGATACCACCACATTTACGGCACCAAGTTTTCGTATACTTGGACAATCTGCTGCTTATAACCGAGACCCCTAACGAACACCTCGACCTGCTTCAGGAAGTGGCTTTGCACATCCAGAGGGTAGGGTTAACCATCAACATACAAAAGAGTTAGTTCGTGATGACGGAGGTGAAGTATTTGGGTCACATCATTGGGCAACATCAAGACCGACCCGGACAAGACTCAAGCGATTGACGCTTTTCCACTACCCAAGATCACCAGGCAGTTACGCAGATTCCTAAGTTTATGCGGATGGTACCAACGTTTTGTACGTGACTATGCCACCATTACCACACCTTTGACCAACATGCTGCGTAAGGGACGTAAGTTCGTCTAGGAAGGGCCCAGCTTGCGAGCCTTCGACGAGCTAAAGAAGAGTCTGACAACAGCTCCCGTACTGCACAGCCCGTGACGCGAGTCAACATGGGGTGGAAGTGGTCTTAGTTCAAGTTGCACAAGACAGCGAGGAGAGACCTATAGCCTTTATGTCTCACAAGCTGAACCCAGCCCGGCGGAACTACACAGTCTTGGAGCAGGAATGCTTTGCGGCTATGCTAGCGTTGAAACGCTTTCGAGCATATGTTGAGGGACATCCCTTTGAAATCCTCACTGACCGTGTGTCTCTGAAATGGCTGAGAACCAGACGAATCTCCACGGGCGTTTGGCCAGATGGGCCTTGAAATTACAGGCGTTTGACTTCACGATAAGACACCGCAAGGGAAGTCAGCCCGTGATACCAGACCCATTATAAAGGATGTTCGCCCCTGAAGGAGCCAAGTTGGCCTAGGAGGGCGACAGCCACCTATGGATTGACCTGGACCATCCCCCCTTCAAGTCAATAGGTTACACCCAGCTGATGAATACGATTCGGAACCAGTTACCACAGCTGCCAGAACTGCGGCTGGCGGAGGGATATATATACAAGTGGATGGGACACGCCTCCGGAGACCCCATCCAAGAAGAGGAACAGTGGAAGTTATGGGTGCCCAAAGAACTGACCTTCGACTTGATAAAAAGCGCTCATGACCACCTATTGAGTGCGCACCGCGGTTATGGTCGTACGCTTTGGTGACTGAAGACGTGCTCCTTTTGGCCTAAGATGGCGCAGCAAGTAAAAGAGTACGTAGCTGCCTGTGAGCTGTGCAAATGCACTGAAGCGCTCAATTCTGTTCTTCGGCTTCGGAAAATTCGAGCTACCGCAGCGGGTGTTCCAGCGCGTGTATATAGATCTCATCGGTCCGTACCCTCGCTCGACTTCGGGATACACGGGAGCTGTCGTGGTCCTGGACCAATTGTCCAAATTCCCAATTATTGAACCAATTCGAAACCTACACACCGGCCCAATAGTCAGTTTTCTGGGAAATTGTATTTTCCATATATTTGGAGAACCGGAAAAGGTGATCTCTGACAACGGAGTTCAGTTCACCTCGGCTAGATTTCGGGATCTAATCAGCAAGAATGACATCACTCATCAGCGGACTGCCGTTTATTCCCCGCAAGCCAATGCGTCTGAGTGGCTGAACCGCACCCTCATAGCCGCCATTCGGGCCTACGTCAAACCAGATCAGAAGGATTGGGACCGCAGGATTTCCGCCATAACATGTGCTGCGTTCTAGACGGAGATTTTATTTTATATGTGATTCGGTGCATACCATATTAATTTGGCAATTTAAGACAATTGACGTGTGGTCAAGGAATTACAGGATTGAAGGTTGTAATGGCAAGTTAAGTGCCGACTCACAACGAGGTAAGAAAGCCTCCTACAGCACCAACATTTCACTCAGAGGGAAATGTCATCAGGCAAATCTTTTTATTTTTCAGAATTACCAAGACAAGGAACCAAATGGGACGTTCATCGACCGGCCAGTGGACATAACCCCGAATCTAAATAACCCGGGCATGAGAACTGTTTTCAGTAAGTCAAATAATTTCGTAAACTAAAACAACGTATGTATCAATATTAAGTTATAGCATGAGTGAAAGTAGAAATGCTTGAATATTGAAAAGAATTTCATAGTGATGATATTTCAAATTTATTGAACGACGGAAACGATAGTGTGCATGTTTCACTAAATGTTAACCTCACCCACTTGCAGCGTAATCGACCACAATTATTCAATGAAGTTTTACAAAATGTTTGGAATGCAGTGCCGAAATGGGATAAAGCTTTGCTAGATGCACAAAAGGCACAAATTGAGGGAAACAATTTTCATGAAGAACGATTTCTTATAAAAGAAAATTGTCACGTTCGATTAATAAAGTTACCACAACCTGATGGACCTCTGAAAGGATAATTTTCTGGAAATGATAATGTGGGTCAATTTGTCCAGGTTAAAGGGAATGTTGTTCAATTAGGGCCAAGTAGACTACTTGAATTTAAACGAGATAACAAATGCATTCGATGCAAGGAAACATTTACGATTGAAGCTGAATACAGTAAAAAGTACGTATTGAAGCACCGAGCACGTCTCCGCTGAAAGGTTCTAGAGGTGGTAGCCGCTCCATTGACCGAAGTCTGAACAACAGCAATAAAGAGGAAGTGTCCGTTGACCAGAAGTTAGAACGCGGTGATGTTTTGAAAACTTCAGGGCCTGAAAAAAAATACTGCGTCGAGTGAAAATTACTCTTCACATATGATCAACTGTTGGACACAGGTCAGTGTAGCCACAAAGAATATGATGGTCTCCTCAAATATTTTCGGGCAATTGAGATTGATGGTTACCTGCGTGTTCTAGAATATGATTATGAATAAAATCGATCGTGACGTTATGATAGATGCTTTAGAAGGTATTGCACCGAAAACTATAGTCGGAGGTATTTTTGATAATTAGGCGGCCCCGAATGAAAACAACTCTAACTTCCATTACAATGAAGAACTTAGTGCGCGTTTGATTGCTCAAAATATATTACAGCCCGAGTCACGGTCAATGCTCACACCTGTAAGGAATCACAGCTGGCGGTCTCATTGATATGTCTCCATTATTATTTATGATCAAGAAGACAGACAGCGACGAAGAGAAAAAAAAAACAAGAAAATGAAAAATCACAACCGACTGATATAATAGAAAGTTAAGTTCGAACGATATTTCCGAAATATTATAATCCTGCGATTCGAAAAGTGATGTTGAACGTGATTTTTTTTGTCTTAAACTTTACGACTAAGACAAACCCTTAGCGACCATCCTACAACTTCCCAATTTAAAACATTCGAATGGCCTAAAGTTGCTTTAATTATTAAATATTTGGCCACTAATTTTATCGATTTTATTAATTTATTAGCCAAACATGAAAGCAGTGTTGAATCTATGTTAAAGACCAAACTTCCGTGGGTATTAAAATTTTATCTAAAAATATTTACTAGGCGTATAGAATAGTTTAAAAGTTCGAATTTGTTTGGATTTAGACTCAAGTTTAATTTAGAAACAATTACAAATAAACATATTCAAACATTTCATATTGCACCCCGAGGATCACAGTAGAATGTATGTGCGTGTACTTACAAATAGTATAATAGAATACTAAACAAACAAACAATCACGGTAAATAACCATTTGCACTAAGAAATGAAATGAATCACAATAAATAATCAAGAATAATAAGAAATAATACAACCCAAGTTAGTAAATACCTCATAACACAAATAATAATAAAAAGGAATAATACGAGCCTATTCCTAACTAACAAATAATAATAAAAAGCAATAATATGAGCACTATGAATAACTGACCAACAATAATAAAAAGAAATAATACGAACACTATTAATACCTAACAAATAATACAAATAATAACAAGAAATGAAACGAACCCTGTTAATAAATAACAAATAATACAACTTATGATAGTAAATGGCCAAGAAAATAAAACAGACTGATTTTAAATTAATTTATTATAAAGTAAGTTCTGGTCGTTGAATAGTCAGTATTGCTGAAAAAAAATACCCCTGATATAATCAGACATTGGATTTTCTGATCTTTTTAAACATGTATTGGAGAAATTAGAAGACAGTATGTGGGAAGTAAAAACAATCCTAGGAGGGTAAATCTCTTGAAATAGTGTATTCGATTTTTTTGCTGATAATTTTTATATACGATCTACTTAAATTACAAATTTACAAAGAGTGTTGCTGGCAATTAAAAGAGGCAAGATAACAGTGTCACCAGGAAATAAGTTAAGGAACTCCATCAATTGTTTTTGTTTCTTGGCTTACTTGAGACATTTTCATCTACCTTTCTGATTTCAACACGATATATGTAACGTTTTGAGAAATTCTAAAGCATATTTAACCCCCAAAATCCTTTCTCGATAAGACATAAGCTCTTTATGACTGATTTTGAAATAGACAAGCAAACAGCCAATTTGTTTAAGGCTTAGAATGTACGGAAAACTGAATGTAATCATTTTTTTTAGAAAAACCTAAAATTTAAAAACAAAACAAAGATGAAAGACAGTTTTTTGTTTTCTAAAATTAAGGCTTAAAATACGGAAAAGTAGACAACTAAAATCAAGTCAGATAAGGAAAAGTATCTTGGATAAATATTTGCTCGATTTGATTCACATGGCAGATTTTTAAATTATAGAAATTTCTCGCTTTTGAATCGAAGATAATAATTTTTGTAATAGAAATCCAAATTTTATGGATTTAAAATTATTGAAACTTAGGATGATAATAAGTAAGATGAATTGCCAATAAAAACGGCTTTCCTTTCCAGCCTGCCCTTCTTTTCTTTCCAGCGGGAAGGAGAGCGATGGTAAGTATGCCGTCGCGAGGGTAGGGTTTTGAAAATCCGCGGATGGCTGGTTTCACGTCGCGCGCGGTACCTTAGTTTGTCTTGTTTTTTTCTTAGCGTAGAGTTCTTCGGGATTGAGTTGGCGTAGTGTATTTTTCGGTACCGCGTTGGTAAAATTTGGAAGTGCGAAATGGAACTTAGACTTTTGAAATTGCCTGAAAGAATGAATGAATAGGGAATAACGTAACGTAGGTTTCTCTTCCGTATCTTTGTGTTTTCGACGCATTTCAAACGAGCATTTAATGGAGGCTGAAAAACGTAATTGACCGTAATCCATTTTAAGACCTGCGACCGAAGTCCTCTCCGTTCTAGCTGGCCGACAAGCAGTCACCGCGAAATGGATTACGGGTGCACGAACTAGTTCACTGATTGGTACCATTCGTTGGCACGACTAAGACTTCACGTTTAAACCCGATGATAGGTCGGTTCTAACTTCGTTCGTGAATTTAAACAGAAAACTCACTACAAATGGCGCCCAACGTGGGGCTAAGACATCCTTGGGTGATAAGGGATTCGCGTCTTCTGACGAGTTGGTCCTTTACAGAGGATGTGAGGTAACTTGGTACTCGAGCCCCGCAGACAGGAGCAGTGGAGTTGTGTTATCCACACTTGCAGTCACTTCACGTGAGTTGTAGCTTCCGCTCTCCTTTGTTTGGTTTTTTTTCGCGACAGAATCTTTCCAATGTGCAGTTCCGGGTTGAGACCTGTAAGGACCTTGTATTTTCTTGATGGAACTGTCAGCCGGATGGGTTCTCCTATCGGCCTGGACTCTCAAGAAAATAGAAGGCTACCTTGCCTTTATGTCGCGGAAGGATTGTACTTCGGTTCAACGTTCGGTGGCGTATGCTGGAGTTGCGGAGCCCGGAATACTTTCACGTGTCGGGAATTTTGACCGCGTACAAAGCTGTTACGGTAGCTCTATCACTTGTCTCGTCGAGTCAATTAACGAAGTTTAGAGATGGTTTTTGTAAGGTTTGTGGGTTTGGGGATAAATTCATTAAATCGGCCGGAAGCACCCTTTCCTCGGCAGACTACCATTTACTCTCATTTCCCTATGGAGGAGTCGGCGTGGCTGGAAAGGAAAGAGTTTGACAAACTAAATTTTTTTTATCGATCACTTAGCTCGCCACTATCGGCTACTTAGCATTAACAACTAATTTTTGTTATACATTTAAGAATTATCGATATATACACAGCTTTACTTCACCGTCGAATAAACCCACAATGGCAACGAAACGAACACCCGACAAACGTTGGACCTGATCCAAAACGGTCCAACCCGCTAACTGTGGGATCTGTTTCGAAGACGTGGTCGAGGGCTCATCAAGCGTGCGGTTGGAATGTGGACATTTGTTTCATCGCGCCTGTGTCCAACAGCTCCTACTGACGTCCGAGCTTTGTCAACTATGCCGACGCCCTATAGATAGAACAGCTGTAGACGCCCCCCACGGAACGCACGTCCCGATGCGCGGAGCAGTGGCGAAGGGACCACAAAATGTTGAACCGTCTCAACCACTGTCGGACACTAGAAGGGAAGACTCCAGAACCTCCCGATTAGCCAACCCCTAGCCGCGTGAGAACTCCATCTGGCTGGGAGCCAAATTCCAGTGGGGCTATGCCCCACTCTAGACCGGCTGATAATTGGACCCTCCATCCAAAGAACGCGGGAATAGATCCCAGGGCTCCCGAGTATCGGCCGCGATTCAGCACCGCACCTCCGTTGATACCCACAGTCTCCAATTCGGTCCCTTACAGCAGGCCCATCGAGGATGCGATCCATCCCGCGAACATGTTGACACCCGCCCGAGACCCTACGCCTCGTATCATGGAGAGTTGGCGCCTTAGCTTCAGCGGTTTCAATTCGACGACACCGGTGGACCAGTTCCTGTTTAAGATTCAGGCTCTAGTCACCAGCACGCTTGGAGGCGACTTCTCGGCTTTCCTCCGGCATGCACACCTTCTATTCAGCGGAGCTGCTGCCGAGTGGTACTGGAGTTTTATAGAATTGATGCCACGCCCCGATTGGAATCCTTTCTGTGCAGCCTTCCGCAACCACTTGGACGATATCTTTACTGAAAGAGAGCTACGGGAACGACTGGAAAAACGCAAGCAAGGTGCCCACCAACCATTCGACCAGTATTACACCAGTATATTGTGCTTAAGCACTCGGTTACGAACACCAATGCCCGAGGACGAACTGGTGGAAATCATCAGAGAGAATATGCGTTGGAGGCTTCAGAACAGTCTCCTTCATGTGCCCATTCACACCGTGCGAGGATTACGCCTCCATGCCGGGAGGCAAGAATAGCTAGATGAGCGGCGAGGAGCCTTCCATCCACAGTCTCGCATGACGGGACCAAATCCACGAAATAATAATACCGCGGAGTTAGTGGCAGCGGATCACATAATTGACGACCCAGAACCCGTTCCGAGGGGCGGAGCACCCCTGGAGCGCGAGTTGGACGCAATGATTAACTGACCTTTAGTTGAAGCAGTTACTAGCACGACGTTCTGTTGGAACTGCCGACAATAGTAGAATCGGTTCTATGCATGTCCAGCGGAACCGACGATCTGCTATTACCGGTACGGAAAGGCAAATACTTATGCACCAGATTGCGCAGATTGCAAGTTACGTAAAAACTTGCCAGCGAGTGCTGCGACCACCCGTCGGTACTCCTAGAACCCGTACGAACCGATACCGACCCTATCACTAGTAGCAACCAAGCCACAGACATGACCCCAACTTTGCTGACTCGCACCGCCAATCACAGTTCTCCTGAAGTTCCGCAGCTGACGTCACATGTTGTCGAGGCGGACGAGCATGGGAATGGTAACGAGACGAAGGTCCCTTGGCATGTTAAGCCCTTCCACGTCGGACTGCGGGATTGTTTGGGTACTCGCCAGCACATCTTCAATGAGGAGATGGTTACAACTATCTCACCGCAAAGGAAGCGAGCCACGCGTCGGATGCGGAGCTTCTGGAGAAGGGTCAGGCAGTCGAGGAAGGCGTTGCAGGAAATACACTTAGACGAATTATTGAGGGGCAAAAGCGATTGTCAGGCTTAGCCGATACGGGAGCCAGTGTGAATTGCATATCAGCCGATTTTGTAGGGGAGCTGCTGGCCACGAACGCGGGCCAAATCCATCATTTACCAACTGGTTAAGCATGGCGGATGGAACTCATCACTCCGTAATGGGGAAAATTACGACGGATGTCACATTTAAAAGGGTAACTAAGCCTCTGGAATTTTACATTATCCCCCAATTAACCCAGAATCTTTACCTAGGGGTGAATTTCGTTCGAAAATTTAACATGGCCCCGGCACTACTTTCCGGCACGATTTTTTACGAAACTTCAACTTCCCACTCATTACGACATACAGACAGCAGAGACATTTTGCCATATCTCCGGTGAAGGAAAAGTCGTTATATGCCGAAGTTGATCGAATGCTAGCACTAGGCGTGATCGAAGAATCGCTTTCCCGGTCACCTTAGTGGTTAAGTCGAACAAAGTCTGGCTATGCTTAGATACAAGACACATGAACGCCGTCACTGTCAAGGACGCATACCCTCTACCGTTAATTGAAGGCATCTTGAGTCGATTGCCTAAAGCCCACTTCATCACGAGTTTAGACCTCAAGGGCGCCTTCTGGCAAATCCCGTTAGACCCTGGCTCTAAGGAGAAAACAGCCTTCACAGTCCCAAGTCACCCACTTTATCAATTTGTGACCATGCCATTCGGATTGTGCCAAGCCCCTTAGACAATGACCCGCCTTATGGATAAGGTGATACCACCGCATTTACGGCACCAAGTTTTCGTATACTTGGACAATCTGCTGCTTATAACCGAGACCCCTAACGAACACCTCGACCTGCTTCAGGAAGTGGCTTTGCACATCCGGAGGGTAGGGTTAACCATCAACATACAAAAGAGTTAGTTCGTGATGACGGAGGTGAAGTATTTGGGTCACATCATTGGGCAACATCAAGACCGACCCGGACAAGACTCAAGCGATTGACGCTTTTCCACTACCCAAGATCACCAGGCAGTTACGCAGATTCCTAAGTTTATGCGGATGGTACCAACGTTTTGTACGTGACTATGCCAATGACCAACATGCTGCGTAAGGGACGTAAGTTCGTCTAGGAACGGCCCAGCTTGCGAGCCTTCGACGAGCTAAAGAAGAGGCTGACAACAGCTCCCGTACTGCACAGCCCGTACTGCATAGCCCGTGACGCGAGTCAACATGGGGTGGAAGTGGTCTTAGTTCAAGTTGCACAAGACAGCGAGGAGAGACCTATAGCCTTTATGTCTCACAAGCTGAACCCAGCCCAGCGGAACTACACAGTCTTGGAGCAGGAATGCTTTGCGGCTATGCTAGCGTTGAAACGCTTTCGAGCATATGTTGAGGGACATCCCTTTGAAATCCTCACTGACCGTGTGTCTCTGAAATGGCTGAGAACCAGACGAATCTCCACGGGCGTTTGGCCAGATGGGCCTTGAAATTACAGGCGTTTGACTTCACGATAAGACACCGCAAGGGAAGTCAGCCCGTGATACCAGACCCATTATAAAGGATGTTCGCCCCTGAAGGAGCCAAGTTGGCCTAGGAGGGCGACAGCCACCTATGGATTGACCTGGACCATCCCCCCTTCAAGTCAATAGGTTACACCCAGCTGATGAATACGATTCGGAACCAGTTACCACAGCTGCCAGAACTGCGGCTGGCGGAGGGATATATATACAAGCGGATGGGACACGCCTCCGGAGACCCCATCCAAGAAGAGGAACAGTGGAAGTTATGGGTGCCCAAAGAACTGACCTTCGACTTGATTAAAAGTGCTCATGACCACCTATTGAGTGCGCACCGCGGTTATGGTCGTACGCTTTGGTGACTGAAGACGTGCTCCTTTTGACCTAAGATGGCGCAGCAAGTAAAAGAGTACGTAGCTGCCTGTGAGCTGTGCAAATGCACTGAAGCGCTCAATTCTGTTCTTCGGCTTCGGAAAATTCGAGCTACCGCAGCGGGTGTTCCAGCGCGTGTATATAGATCTCATCGGTCTGTACCCTCGCTCGACTTCGGGATACACGGGAGCTGTCGTGGTCCTGGACCAATTGTCCAAATTCCCAATTATTGAACCAATTCGAAACCTACACACCGGGCCGATAGTCAGTTTTCTGAGAAATTGTATTTTCCATATATTTGGAGAACCGGAAAAGGTGATCTCTGGCAACGGAGTTCAGTTCACCTCGGCTAGATTTCGGGATCTAATCGGCAAGAATGACATCACTCATCAGCGGACTGCCGTTTATTCCCCGCAAGCCAATGCGTCTGAGTGGCTGAACCGCACCCTCATAGCCGCCATTCGGGCCTACGTCAAACCAGATCAGAAGGATTGGGACCGCAGGATTTCCGCCATAACATGTGCCCTGCGTTTGTCATACCACTCCACCACAGGTATCTCCCCGTACTTTGCCGTGTTCGGCGAGTATTTGATCTGCCACGGAAACTCGTACCGGCTATTGTGGCAGTTGAAGGGTTTGGAAGGCCCGATAGTGGTTCTGGAGCCGCACGAGAAACTCCAAATTTTACGAGAACAAATTCGGGAGAAGATTGAAGACAGTAGACGGACAGGGGAGGAGCGTTATAACCTGCGATCCCATCCTTCTGGCGTCAAGGTCAGCGACGAAATCTACCGACGGAATTTCCGACAACGTGAAGCAAGCCGGCACTACAGTGCCAAACTAGACAAGAAGTTCGTGAAGTGTCGTGTCCTATGAGTTTTAAGTCCCACGTGTTATCTCATTGCGGACATGTTGGGCAAGGAGCTGGGAGTCTACCATGCCAAGGACCTACGACGGTGAAAAGTGCCAGCAAGGAGTTTCTTCCTTCGCTCTATTGTCTCCCGCTGTTATCTCCTGTGTAGCATCGATCGCCTTCCCTTGGGTTCAAAATATCAGCGACCTCTTCGGCCGTCATACAAGTGAAGCCATCTATGGCAACCAGCGTTTCCTTCAGTTTCCCCATGCCTGGTTGGCATCGTGGACACTGCCCTGTAACGAGGCGACCCTACACCACTGCCGGCTCGCACACATGCGCATCGCTGCCATATGGCTTTCAAGCGAACGTCAGCTTTGGATGACATTCCCATCCTACGTCAGTTTGAGTCGAGAAATGTCACCCAAAGCTGATGGCAGCTAGAGTCGGTGGAATTTCAAAGAGGGAAGGCACGTGCCACAATATGCGCGGGTCTTTGTACACGTGGTGCATAGGTTAACGCAAATTTACATAAGCTGCGTTCTAGACGGAGATTTTATTTTATATGTGATTCGGTGCATACCATATGAATTTGGCAATTTAAGACTATTGACGGGTGGTCAAGGAATTACAGGATTGAAGGTTGTAATGGCAAGTTAAGTGCCGACTCACAACGAGGTAAGGAAGCCTCCTACAGCACCAGCATTTCACTCAGAGGGAAATGTCATCAGGCAAATCTTTTTATTTTTCAGAATTACCAAGACAAGGAACCAAATGGGACGTTCATCGACCGGCCAGTGGACATAACCCCGAATCTGAATAAACCGGGCATGAGAACTGTTTTCAGTAAGTCAAATAATTTCGTAAACTAAAACAACGTATGTATCAATATTAAGTTATAGCATGAGTGAAAGTAGAAATGCTTGAATATTTAAAAGAATTTCATAGTGATGATATTTCAAATTTATTGAATGACGGAAACGATAGTGTGCATGTTTCACTAAATGTTAACCTCACCCACTTGCAGCGTAATCGACCACAATTATTCAATGAAGTTTTACAAAATGTTTGGAATGCAGTGCCGAAACTGGATAAAGCTTTGCTAGATGCACAAAAGGCACAAATTGAGGGAAACAATTTTCATGAAGAAGGATTTCTTATATAAGAAAATTGTCACGTTCGATTAATAAATTTACCACAACCTGATGAACCTCTGAAAGGATCATTTCCTGGAAATGATAATGTGGGTCAATTTGTCCAGGTTAAAGGGAATGTTGTTTGATTAGGGCCAAGTAGACTATTTGAATTTAAGCGAGAATACAAAGGCATTCGATGCAAGGAAACATTTACGATTGAAGCTGAATACAGTAAAAAGTACGTATTGAAGCACCGAGCACGTCTCCGCTGAAATGTTCTAGAGGTGGTAGCCGCTCCATTGACCGAAGTCTGAACAACAGCAATAAAGAGAAAGTGTCCGTTGATTGGAAATTAGAACGCGGTGATGTTTTGAAAACTTTAACTGACCAACAATTATAAAAAGAAATAATACGAACACTATGAAGTAAGTATTGCTGAAAAAAAATACCCCTGATATAATCAGACAATGGATTTTCTGATTTCTTTAAACATGTATTGGAGAAATTAGAAGACAGTATGTGGGAAGTAAAAACAATCCTAGGAGGGTAAATCTCTTGAGATAGTGTATTCGTTTTTTTGCTGATAATTTTTATAAACGATCTACTTAAATTACAAATTTACAAAGAGTGTTGCTGGCAATTAAAAGAGGCAAGATAACAGTGTCACCAGGAAATAAGTTAAGGAACTCCATCATTTGTTTTTGTTTCTTGGCTTACTTGAGACATTTTAATCTATCTTTCTGATGTCAACACGATATATGTAACGTTTTGAGAAATTCTAAAGCATATTTAACTCCCAAAATCCTTTCCCGATAAGACATAAGCTCTTTATGACTGATTTTGAAATAGACAAGCAAACAGCCAATTTGTTTAAGGCTTAGAATGTACGGAAAACTGAATGTAATCATTTTTTTTAGAAAAACCTAAAATTTAAAAACAAAACAAAGATGAAAGACAGTTTTTTGTTTTCTAAAATTAAGGCTTAAAACACGGAAAAGTAGACAACTAAAATCAAGTCAGATAAGGAAAAGTATCTTGGATAAATATTTGCTCGATTTGATTCACATGGCAGATTTTTAAATTATAGAAATTTCTCGCTTTTGAATCGAAGATAATAATTTTTGTAATAGAAATCCAAATTTTATGGAATTAAAATTATTGAAAGTAAGGATGATAATAAGTAAGAATAATTGCCAATCAAAAAAAACGGCTTTCCTTTCCAGCCTGCCTTTCTTTTCTTTCCAGCGGGAAGGAGAGTGCATGGTAAGTATGCCGTCGCGAGGGTAGGGTTTTGAAAATCCGCGGATGGCCGGTTTCACGTCGCGCGCGGTACCTTAGTTTGTCTTGTTTTTTTCTTAGCGTAGAGTTCTTCGGGATTGAGTTGGCGTAGTGTATTTTTCGGTACCGCGTTGGTAAAATTCGGGAACGCGAAATGGGAATTAGACTTTTGTAATTGGCTGCAAGGAATGAATGAATACGGAATAACGTAACGTACGGGCATTTAACGGTGGCTGAAATACGTAATTGAGCGTAATCCATTTTAATACCTGCGACCGAAATCCTCTCCGTTCTAGCTGGCCAACAAGCAGTCACTGCGAAATGGATTACGGGTGCACGAACTGGTTGACTAATTGGTACCATTCGTTGGCATGACTCAGACTTCACGTCTAAAACCGATGAGAAGTCGGTTCCGACTTCGTTCGTGAATTCAGACAGAAAACTCATTACAACCTCCCCAAAATAAAGTGTGCAAGTGATCAATCCTACAAGATTTAGCACCCATATACGACCCATTAGGTTTTATCAACGCTATAGTTGTTTAAGGTAAAATATTTTTGCCAAAACTTTGGCGAAAGAAGAGAGGTTGGGATTCAGAACTCGTTCCTGAGCTCCGCTTGAAATGGATCAAATTTAGGGAACAACTAAAACTTTCTAGCTGCTTTACCATTCCACGATTTGCGCTTTTGACCACAACTACATCAATAGTGATTTTACATGGATTTGCAGATGCAAGCTAGAATGCATGTGGAGCTGTGGTCTATATACAGTCAGCTTATGATGAGGGATGTATATGCCACTGTTCTGCGCAAAATCACGTGTCGCACCATTAAAAATACCTATATTACTGGACAGATTCAACAATCACCCTAGCCAGAATTAACGCTCCCTCTTCCAATTTCAGAATTTTCGTGGATAACCGAATATCTTACATTCAGGAGCACACATCAAATTCACAGTGGAAATATGTTCCATCCAAAATCAATCTGGCTGATATTATTTCGAGAGGTGCTACCCCAAACAGCCTGCTGTTATCAAATATATGTTTCAATGGGCCGGAATTTAATGCAGGCCCCTCGACCAATTGGCCAAAAGTACCAACACAAATGTCGCAAAAGAACCCCGAGATTAGCAAAACAAGAACGTCACTAATAATTCAGCCGTTCTCGATGATATAAACCATAGAAACTCATTCAAGTTTCTTAACAACAGTATGGCTTATGTCCTGAGGTTTGTAGGGAACCTAGAAACGGTCCCATCCAAACGTTAATTTGGAATCCTCAGTCCGGCAGAGATTCAATACTCACTGAATACCTCGTAGCTGGACAGTCCCAGTGCAGCCTCTCGACGATGAGCAGTCCTGCCCGTTCGGGCTGGGCTGATTTTGGTAAATTTCAGTTATACCAGAGCATTGAGCCGTGGTTCTGAGCGAGCTCTTCGAACAATTATCGGTCAGGAATCCAGGCACTCATATTATTCTGCTGATGCAGTCGCAAAGTCGGGATACCTCCCCTGGGCCTGTACTCTGGGGCCATAGGGTTCATTGCTCCGTTGAGCGTAGGAGGTACTAGATCATCCACCACAGTTAAGAGCGGCTCTGCGCTCTCTGCGTTGTCCACTCTGGCCGATGATGTAGAAGGCTGGTAAAGTGGCTGTGGAATAGACAGACGTTGGAATTGTTGTCTCATCTGTTCCATACTGGCGGCTACAGTTTACATGACCACCAGCAGCTGATACATTTCGGGTGAAGCTGAAGATGAGGATTCGGCACCGGGATTGCTGGTTGGTAGGGCTCCGGCTCCACTGGTATCACAGCGCACACCCATTGTAGTTGGTGGAGGAAGTCCGCCTTTGGGCACTGCTCCTGGACCTGGTGAAGACAGGCGGACCTAGGAGGAGTTCGTCGTTACTGACAATTTTTATGGCCCACGAATAAAAGTGATAAAAGATCCAAACGTAGACGTGGCCATATATTTCCCATTTAAGTGAGAAACTCATACAAACATAACTTGTATGAATTTTCCCATCAAATGAGGCCACTCTACCTGGCAAGAGCCCCTGTTAAACAACGAAAAACGGAGGAGTGCGTGCGATGGCTAGCCCATGATGTAGGAGGAGCCTGCCATCGTTGCGGGTCCTGTGCCCGGTCAGGAAAAACGGAATGGAAAGATCGAATTTGAAGTTCTAACAATCCATTATATTATTGCAAAGAAAAAAAAAAGATGAAGGAGATTTGCGATCCGCTGGTCTACATTTAAAAAAGTATTCTGTGCATTTAATTTCACATTGCGTATACCATACTCTTTGTAATTTATTAAAATGCTGCGTAAGCTTTTTGGCCGAAAAGAAAACGTTGTCTTAATAAAAATATTAAATTCAGAATGAATTTTGAATATTTAAAGCATATCGAATAGTTATTCATTACCGAAGGAGCTAATGGAATTGTACATCAATTTTTGTCAATTTATTGGTTATGGATTTCAATTAAGGTTCCGTGAACATATTGAATTTTGTCTGAACGAAACTAACTGAGAAGCATAATTTGATTACTAAAATCTAAGTAAGCATTTAAATGAGAAACAATAATATCAACAATTATTTGAACTATTCAAACAATTTTTCTCGAACATTAAGTCGTTTACATAACACTAGCATTCAGCGCATTCGTATTAGCTAAAGTATTAGATATCATATATCGCATGTGACTGAAATTCATAACGGTGTCTAAATTAAATAGTGACGAGACTTTCTTTTACTTTTTCATTCATCCCGGACCCTTAAACCACTAACAGGCCATTTATTTATATTCGGTATTCTTGATCGGTAACACTTTCACTTTGCGCTCACAAATTTTTACATCCTAATGCATTTAATTCATGCATTCAAACGATTTGATTGCAATGCAATCCAGTGCCAGCGCATTGCGAAATTTTCTTCGACCGAACACGGCGTTAAGTAGGGCAAGTATGCATGAACAATTATCATGAAACCAAAAATTTAGCAACAAAAGTAGGTAAATTATAACTCCATTCACACTCGCCTTAATCCTAGAGTATCAAGCACGTGCAATTCATCGTATCAAAGTGAGGAACAACCGCGCGATTCTCAAATCAGTTTTATCAATAGACAAAACCGAAAGGGTTCAATAAACTCGTCTCGAAATATTATTTGAACGACGAGTTGTTTGCTAGGGGAGACGTTGCAACTCACGGCGGTGCTTGATTGTGCCCGAGTTTTTTTTTTTTTTTAATTACCTCCATTCCCTACCACTCTCTCCATCACCCTTTCTTCGTCGCACAACGCTCGTGCGATCTGCATTCACATTACGTCGTTTGGTCCTTTGGGCCACCCAGACAATGTTTAACACATCGGTATAAGGGGGCACACAATATAATGTAATCTAGTCCTTTTCGTGAACATCTAGTCCAAAAAAATCATGATCAGCTCTCAGAGATAAAAAAATTCAATATCATACGACGCATTCAAAAAAAACTCTGAGTAACTGTCACTTCAGTATCTCGCCGATAGGGTCAAAAAGAACGCCCTAAGATACTGGGCTCATAAAAGCAGAATTACAGGTCCACGCTTCAATCAGTGCTCAATAAATGCTCCCTTAGTCTTTTCTTAAATACCAAAAGTGAGTTTGCTTCCTTAACAATTTCTGGTAGATGTTCGGAAGCATGTAAAGTACATTTGGATTTCATTTAAAGTAGAGCTTTAAGAGTTTGTGTTTCTTTGTCTAAATACCTTCCAATAATCCGCAAGGCTGTTCTAGAATTTGATGTAGGATTGGCGCTGATGATATATTCGACAGAGGAAATCACGTGGACAAGAGTTCGCCAGTAGCAGAGATAGCTGTTGCATTCGTAAAACCTGTGCCTGTCGCTAACACTGCCGCACTTGTTGGTGTTTGTGTTGACAGTTCTGGGTCTCGCTAACTTTTCTTCGTCGGAAAATGTGCCCCAAACTTCGACAAATTGATTCGAGATCAATTGATACAACACTCCACCACAGTCTTCAATCTTATCTTTGCAAGGATCTTCTCCTTGGAAGCACTCTTGCCCCCATTAAAGAAGGCCGCAACGTCCAACACTATTACCAACTAATCGATTATTTTGCATTTACTAGCAATTGAACCAAATTAGCTGATGCGTCGTTTAGGCAAATATCAATCACTATCTGAACTGACTCCAAGACATGCAATATTCACAATGCTTCCAATATCCGGGCAGCTTTACAGATACTTTGTTTAAGTTCTGCATACCAATAGATCAACTAAAACTAATTCTTATAAAAAATACTAGCGCTTATAGAACAACTCAAGTACCTGAAGTCGCTTCCTTTTCGGTAAAAATCTTTTCTTTTCCCCGGATACGTCAAATTGACGTAGACGTCAATCCATCCGCTCAATCCCATTCCATTCCCAATTTAGTGCCCTGGTGAGGTGTACTAGATCAATGTTCCTACACTTTAAATTTTATGTGGCAGATTTAAAATTTTTGTTAAAAAACTAAATTTGACCTAAGTAAAGAAAAATGAATAAGATTTGAAATAGTAAGAAGAAGTTAAATCTCATACCGAATATAATTAGAGCGAAGCATTTAAGTTTAATATAAAGGAGAATTGATATTAAATTACATTTAATAACGATAATAAGAAAGAAAACTATTTTACAAATTACGATTGCAAATGGAAATGATCACATATTTTTTTCTAAATCTGCCACAAAATTTTGAGTAGGGGATAGGAAGGTTTTTGAGCAGTCTGTTGAGTCACTGCTCGATTATTACAGGGCAGCTAATTTTCTCGCGATCCCGAGGCGACGAGGGTCGTGAAACTGAGCTGAAGGATCTTCAGTTGGAGAATCGATTGTCTTCGAGGTCGGAACGCGGAGTGGGACGATTGAAGAAAGCGATTGACGGACGGACAGACTGACACATATATCTACGTTTTACTGTGCGTATGTAAACTTGGCGCGTGGTTGAAGCTGAGCATGGACGGACAAAACAGACGTATATATGTAACTATCGACGCAGGTCTTTTGCGTGATATACCTCGACTTCTCCCTCCAATAGGTCGGTTAGCAGATAACGATTGGATCCTACAACCTTCTGTACACGGTTTTACAGAAAACAACAGTCCAGCTGGGCATTTTAATGTCCAATGGCGTCGCTTTGATGGAAATTCCGACGAAAAACCTCATCCCCTTCTTTAAAATCGGAAGGCCGGGACCTGTGGTTGTACTGGGCCTTATTTGCACGTCCTGTGGCCTTTATTTTCCGTCTAATTTGTTGGCGAAGGTCTTTTAAGTGATCGTGGGGCTTCAGCATAATGACAGGATGGATGGCCGTGTGCGCGGAGGATCAGATTGTGAGTCATTTTCTCCGGTACCCAGAGTTTCCAAGACTCATCTTGATGCCATGCATCATGATTGGCGTACTCATTTCATCTTTAAACGTAGCCGTCTACCACTTTCGAATCAGGCAACTGTGTTTGTTGGGTTACGATGGTTTGCCTTAACTCTTTGTAGCTGTCTGACTCAAAATGTGGTCTGTCTAAATCTGTCTCAATGGGGTCATCGTCATTCACTGTCAATTCTGCTTCCTCGGATGAAAACGTTCACGAGAGGGTATCGGGCACGATGTTCTGGATTCCTTTCCGATGTTTGATGGAAATCTTGAACCCTTGCAGTTTAAGAGCCCATCGGGCTAGACGTTCATGTAGGTCCGCTTGGTTCATTAGCCATTGTAGCGAAGCGTGGTCCGTGATGATTTCAAACTGGTGGCCTTCGATATAGGCTTGGAATTTCTTCACAGCCATCACCGCTGCCAAACATTCCTGCTCGGACACGGTATAGTTCCTTTGGGCCGAGTTCAGCTTATTGGACATGAAGGCAATGGGAGCTTCCTCTCCCTCTTGGGTCAATTGCAAAAGCACGGCTCCTACTCTATGTTGACTTGCGTCACAATGAATGGAGAAGGGCTTCCTAAAGTCGGGGCTGTGGAAGACCGGAGCTGATGTTAAGGCTTGTTTTAGCTCTTCAAATGCCTTTCGACTAAGCTTGTTTCAAATGAACTTCCCCTTCCGGAGCATGTCTGACAGAGACGCTGAAACTGTTGCGTTATTCCGTACGAACCTTTGGTACCAACCACACACTGCAAGGAAACGTCGTAGCTGCTTAACAGTTTTTGGTACGGGGTACTCATTAACCGCCCAAGTCTTGTCTGGATCCGGTTTGATAGTGCCCTGTCCGATGACGTCTCCTAGATATCGGACCTCGTTCATGACAAACTTACTTTTCTGGACGTTGATAGTGAGTGCCGACTTACTGATATGCAGGGCTACTTCTTGCAGGAGTAGAAGGTGCTGATCAAATGTTTCCGTGATGAGTAGAAGATCATCCCGGTACACGAACACTTCATGTTTCAGATGAGGTGGAATTTTTTTTTTTATATACCTCCATTCCCTACCACTCTCTCCATCACTCTTTTATCGTCACACAACGCTCGTGCGATCTGCACTTCACACGTCGTCAATTCCTACGTGTGATTCCTGGCAATGCTAAAACATCGGTATAAATGGCGCACCAAATGCTGTGAAGTACTCCTTTCCTGCAAGTCTAGTCCAATTCGTGAAATGTACTCAGAGATAAAAAAAATATTATAACACGACGCAGTAAAAAAACTATGAGTTTATAAATACCAGCTGTTTTTAAGTATCTCGACGTTAGGGTCTAAAATGCCCTAAGATACTGCATTTTCAATCCTCTGGACTTATCATTAATCTGAATTTATTAGATGTTCCTTAAGTCTTTTCTTAAAAACCAATAATGAGTTTGCGTTGTCGACAGTTTCTGGAAAATTATTGTATATACGCACAGCATCATTCGTTACATCGTTCTTTAGTCAATCAATTCTAGCGCAAAGTATTACAAAATTGTTGGCATTTCTTGAATTATATGGAGTTATTTGTGGTACTTTTATAAAGGGGCTTAGTTCCGATTCACAGAAAATTAGACATTTGAAGATAAACTTCACTTTCTCCATAGTAATGATTCGACTGAAGGTGAGTGCATTGGTCCATTGATACAATAGTCTTGTTGGAGTGAGAATCGGAAGGTTTAGAATATTTTTATAGGCTCTAGTTAGTATCCTGGATATAATATTAAGGTTTTGCTTTGACGATTGACTCCAAATGACCTCCGCATAATTTAGCTTTGTCAGTAAAAATGTATTGAATACAAGTTTCTTTATATGCATTGGAAAACCTTCATATCTTCTCAACATTCCTCACATTGGTGCTAGTTGCCTCCTCAAATTATTTATGTTTGGCAACCATGTCAAACGATGATCTATGTTAAGACCGAGATATTTAATTTCAAACACTCTTTGCAAATTTTTGCCGTTAATTTTTGAGGTCAACTTCTATGTCTTCCTTATTCTTCTGTTTAAAAATCATGTATTTTGTCTTTGTAGTATTCAATGCTAGTTGTTTTCGATAAGCCATGAACGATATTTATCTAGATCCTCGTTGACGATATTCTCCATGGCAACTTTATCATGTCCTGAATAAAGAAGTACAGTACCATCAGCATATAATGTGTAGTGAGCTTTCAGTTTAAATATATTCAAATTATTGGTGTATAGCAAAAACAAGGTTGGTCCAAGTATGGATCCTTGAGGAACCCCCGATTTCATTGGTGCTAGATTGCTCAAGACATTACTACCTGATGTTCTTTGGAATCTTCCTTCTAAATAACTTTTGAAAAGCTGTTTCGGTTTTCCTTGTATACCACACGATTCAAGTTTTTGAAGTAACAGGCCATGATCAGCCGTATCAAAAAACCTCTTCAGGTTCACAAAAATTGCAATAACAGAATCTCCTTTATCAAGACTTTCGTTGATGTAACGTGAGACAGAAAGTAACGCATCGAAAGTGCTCTTGTTCTTTTGAAAGCCAAACTGCTTCGGGTTTATGATAGAATTGTCCATTAAGAAAGATTTTAAACGATTATTTATAAGTTTTTCGTATATTTTACTAAAGGCTGTCAAAAGTGCAACAGGGCGGTAATTGTTCGGGTCCAGATGATCTCCTCCTTTGAATATTGGAATTATTTTTGCCAGTTTCTCTACGTCTGGAAATATTCGATTTCTAATATGTTCGTTTATAAAATTTTCCAGTGGTTCAGCTATCTCCTCTTCGACTAGAATAATTTCTTGTATGGCGATGTTGTCAATACCTGGTGCTGCATTTTTTTCAAATTTTCGATTGTATTTAATTCTTCTCTTTTAGTCGTTTGGTGAATGTGAAAGATGGACTTAGGTGGGCTATTTATGATATTGAAATAGCTAGTTGACTTTTCACCAAGCTCCCTGGTAATGTTTTCACCAATTGTTGAAAAAAAGTGATTTAGCGAATCTGCTGTTCCACATGAGCGTGCTGCATTGTTAGAGTCCATGCCAAAAAATTCAGCATTTGATGTCATGATCCAGGGTGACGAATTATCTTATACTTCATTTATTATTTTCCATATTTCGTGTGAGTTGTCCGCCGCTGCTTCCAATCTTAGTTTAGTTTCTTTTATGAGACGTTTTGATTCTTTTAGGGCTTTATTATACAGATGTTTAAGTGCTTGATCTTCAGCGTTCTTTTTGTACTTTTTATAAGCCTTCCTTTTGTTAATACTAGCCTCAATAACTTTCTATGTTATCCATGTATGTTGTCGACATCTGATCTTTTTCTCAATGGTAGAATCATGCTTGGAGTCTGTAATCATATTTTTGAGCTCCATAAGGTATTCACGTTTTCGGTTTGTTAGCAACTGTTGAAATTTCGATTTGAAAAGATCCTTGTCTAAATATCTGAACATTTTGTGAGTAGGTTTTTGCTTTTTGAGACCTTGACCATGGACGACAATTCTTAGGACACGATGATATGACTCCGTCCAGTCTGCAAGTGTGAATTTAATGTTTTCAGCAATTTTTTTATCATTTGTTTCTATGTGATCTAGGTAGGTACTTGAAGTCGTGCGAGTAATTTTGTTCTTATTGGCAATGACTGCTCCGTTTGTTTCCAGGGTATCCTTGTACATTCTCGATTCTGGAGATTCTGCAATCAGGTCTATGTTTGTGTCAGCAACTGTGATTAGATTTTTTTCAGTAGAGTATATTGCATCTATTACTGTGCAGAAGTCCTGCGCATTAAGACGATTGGGATTATAGTAAGTACCGTTTTTTTGTTTTTTTACCTGCGTAGGTTATTTCAATTCGTATTATATTATATATGTCAGAAGTTACTCTCTTTGTCACGAAATTAATATTATTTTTTATATAAATTGCTATACTTCCTCCATTTCCGGGCCTGCAGGAGAAAACAGAGCTATATTCCGGAATATTGTAATACTTTGCTTCTTCAGCATAGATCCATACTTCGTTTAGTATAATCAGATCCGTTTCAGGATTTTGCTGCAAATAAATTTGAATATCACTCAGCTTGGGTCGTAAGCTTCTTATATTGGCATAAAAGATAGTTAATTTGTCGTGGGTTTCCTGAAAATATCAAACTATAAAACATTATTATTTCTTATTATTTTAATGTCTAGAAAAGGTATTTCATTGTTGCTCTCCATTTCCATTGTGAAGGTGATATTTTTATGTATTTCATTGATTTTCTTTAATGTCTCTTCAATTTTATCCCTCTTCACTATCGCGAGAACGTCGTCAACATAACGGATCCACATCCTTGGAAAGACGCCCTCTTCAGCTATTCTTTGTTCTATCCATCCCATAAAAATTTCACTCAAGAGGGGAGACAATGGGTTCCCCATCGCCCCACCGGATTTTCCGCTTCAAATATCTTCCCCTGAAGGTAAAATAGGTCTCTGACATGCAAAGAGTTGGCAATTTGTAGAAACATCTTACTCGCTTCTTTGATGTTTTGAAATCACTCTGGCTAGTTAGCGAATCCTCGAACAAAGCCAACGCCTGCCTTACTGGGACACTTGGAAAAAGTGATCAATTCACCTCTGTTTTTCACTGAGCAGTTGCTTGGAGGTTTTTCACATTTTTTGCATTCTTCCACTAGCCATGTCACGATTTTGCTTGTGGGGGCGTCCCTGCAGGTTATGATTTCACGCATCTCGTTACGTATTTTGTGGATTTGTGCATTTGATTTGCGGAAGTACTGGATTGTAAAATGTAAAAAGGATATAGGTTACGTGATAGGTCTCAAAGACGAAAACAGGTAAAATGTAAGGGATATAAAAAGCAGATAATATTTGGAAATAAACCATACCAAAAAACCCTGAAGAAGGAGGAACTCTTACGTCCGAAATATATATTTGTTTAAATTAAATTTATTTGAGTTTTTCAGGAAAATTGGAGGAACATTGATTTGGAGAATTTTTAAATGGCGCAAAACCACCGAGATAACGAAGAATTTGAAATGACGACCTGGTCTTACTCGGATTTTTATGGTTTAGTGAAACTGAAAAAAAGTATTGGAGGATTAAGTGGAGATATAAGATTTTTAAAGACTGGTAGAAAATTTAAAGTTGTGCCAAGGAGCCATATGGTGAAATTGAAGTCGCATTTGCCTAGAGTAGAAAATTACAAGCAGAAATTCAATGGAAACTGATCACCGACAGCATAAATCGTCTCTACGCTAAATCATCGGAATTGCAACTGAGAGCATACAATGTCCACCTAAAGTTAAGGAACCAAACAATAGGAAGAAAAGGAACAACCGAGGAATGGCTAGACAAAGTACAAAGGGCGTTTGAATGCGAAAAAGATCGTAAAAGAAGAATTTTGAGGAAAAAACTATAGCACCTAATAAATCAGCGAAACAGCACATCCCGACGAAGCGTAGATACAATAAAGGACTTTATAGTCAATTTATCATCGGAGTCATTCACGGAAAAATAACTGGAACTACTTAACAAGGGCTTGAATTTCGCAATAAGTGACCAGCATCTACCGAAGGAAGACATTTTGATAGACGTAGAATTTGCCATCAAATATCTGCCGACAGAAAATACACAAGTAGTAAGGGAGGAAACAATAAAAGCCGTGAAAACAACCAATTTGAACATCAGGACCAATGAGTACAGCGTTGTGAAGGAATTGAAGGAAAAGCCGGTGTTCTACCTTAAAGCCGACAATGGAAATAAGATTGTTGTAATGGACAAACCAAAATACGACCAACTGATTTTCGCGAAGCTGAATAGTGGAGAATATCACGGATCGAGGAAAAACCCTTTGCCGGACTCAATCAAAAGAATGGAGAAAGCCCTGACGGATTGCTCGGAAGTGGCACCTAGCAAAATTGCGTTAAGGGTGACAAATCCAGTACTTCCTTGAATCAAATTCCTGCCAAAGATCCACAAAATAGGTAACAAGATGCGTGAAATCATAGCCTGCAGGGACGCCCCCACAAGCAAAATCGTGACATGGCTAGTGGAAGAATGCAAAAAATATGAAAAACCTCCAAGCAACTAATCAGTAAAAAACAGAGGCGAATTGATCGAGAAGTTAATGACAGCAAAGCGCATCACAGCAGACGAAATCTAGACGTGAAAGCACTTTTCCCTAGTGTTTCAGTAAAGCAGGGGTTGGCTTTACTCATTTCAAAACATCAAAGAAGCGAGTAAGATGTTTCTACAAATTGGCAACTCTTTGCATGTCAGCGACTTATTTTACCTTCAGGGGAAGATATTTCAAGCAAAATCTGGCGTGGCGATGGGGAGCCCATTTTCTCCCCTCTTGAGTGAAATTTTTATGGGATGGATAGAACAAAGAATAGCTGAAGAGGGCGTCTTTCCAAGGATGTGGATCCGTTATGTTGACGACGCTCTCGCAATAGTGAAGAGGGATAAAGTTGAAGAGACATTAAAGAAAATCAATGAAATACATAAAATTATCACCTTCACAATAGAAGTGAAGAGAAATAACGAAATACCTTTTCTAGACATTAAAATAATAAGAAATAATAATGTTTTATAGTTTGATATTTTCAGGAAAATCACGAATACTCAGAGGACGATACCAGCCACATCACACTACTCGCATCAACCCAAGATGGTAACGTTCAACAGTTGGATATACCGAATGCTGACGACTCCGTTAATGAAACAGCTATATGAGCTAGAGAAGACTTTTATTTTGAGTACTGTGAAGCTGAACATATTGAAAGAAAGCGAAATCTTGTCAATACAAAAGAAAATGGAAACAAGACATAAAGCGGCGTCACTAACCACTCTCAATGAACAAAACCGGAACCTAGAACAAAATCAAAGAGCAGCAATTACGTATTCAAAGATCTTTGAGAAGATCGGGAAAATCCTGAAGAAAGTCGACGTAACAGCGGTACCCACGAGCCGGAAATTCAAAATAGGATTCAGACTAGGTACACCAAAGGATAGGATACAGAAGGATGAAAAATGTGGCATATATAAAATTACCTGTCAGCCATGCCAGATATCGCACATTGGACAAACTAAGCGATCAATCAAAATAAGGTTCAGTGAACATATCAAGGAAACAGAGAACCTAAAGTCAAGGAAAGCACCAAGTGATATAGCTAGATCCGCCGCTGCCAAGCATATTGTAGAAACTAATCACGCAATCAATTTGGATGATCCAGAGGTAATACAAAACGTGAGCAACAATCGGAAATTGGACGTATATGAGAGCCTTTGGATTATTCGACAACCGGAAAACACAGGGCTCAATGAAGATGTGGGCAACGGATACTCAAGGATGCTAGAGCTAATTAAATCTAAATAATATTTAAAACATAATAAACGAATTATAATAGCAGTAATAAAAACAAAAACACAATAAGGAAAAAGTAATAAATGATACCTCCTAAGCAGGGATAGTAAAATGTAAAAAGATTAAGTGATAGGTCTCAAAGACGAAAAAAGGTAAAATGTAAGGGATATAAAAAGCAGATAATATTTGGAACTAAAACATTCCAAAAAACACTGAATAAGGAGGGACTCTTACGTCCGAAATATATTTTTCTTTAAATTAAATTTATTTGCATTTTTCTGGAAAATTTGAGGAACATTGATTTGAAAAATTTAAGGTTTTGTGACAGATGTGCACTTTCCTGCGGAAGCTACTCCAACGAGAGTTGACCACTTAGTTTTATCCTGGCGTGGGGTGAACTCTGCGGTGGTAAAAATACTCTCTCGTGCAGCAATATAATCCCGCAACCTAATATGGTATGGCTTCAGAAAACGGGTCTCTGGCTGCCTGGGTTCTTCAGGCAGTACCTGAGGTGGTCGCTTCAACAGTGCCTTTGGAGAAGCCTCCAGAGAAGATGTGGCATCTGTTGCATCGTGGTCCAGCAAAGGTATCGTAATGTTTGAATCTGATGAATTTATTGACGAGGAGCTGCGTGGTGGAACTGTTAATAGACGGGACGGGTTACAGTTCCGTTACTGAGATTGTCGCGAGTGCTACGGGCTGTCATGGGCACTCCCTTGCAAGTTTTTCGCTTCTTGCAATTAGTGCAGTTTGGCGCATGAGTATATGGTTTCCCGCAACGAAAATATAAAATGTTAGCCTCTGCCTAGCATGCGGTGAAAAGGTGTCCCGTCCGCTGACAGTTCCAACACGCAATAGCTCGTGTCCTAGGAGCCAGTTCATGTACTTCGGACTGATGTTCTTGGTCTAAATCGGTGAATAATGGAGGGAGAGTCTCTGGTGTGCTGTCTGTGGTGGGTGAAATGAGACAAGCTGGCACGCGTAAAGCAGGCGCACGGTGCTCGAGCGCAGCTTTTGCGCGTCGTTCGGGCTGCTCTCGTTGACTAAAGAATTCACCTGGGTGAAGGGACCGCTGTGAATATTGTACCGCTTCGAGCTCCTTCGCTGACGCGCAAAGTGCATGCACCTTGTGGTGCAGGGCTAACACCAGTCGCTCTCCCAGCTCCGTCCTGATGCCCTCCCAGAAGAGGCTGAGAAACTCAGACTCTGGCATGGAGATCATCAAATGTTCCAACATGCAACACAGGACTTCATAGTACTCATCTAAGATCTCTTGTGCCTGTTAGCGTCTGTTTCGGATCAACTGCTTCAGTACATTGTCCCCCTGGACTAGGGTGAGCACCCTCAAGGCGGCACGCCTCAACGTTTCCGAGTCAAAGGTGGGAAACGTGTCTACAAGCCTCTAGAACCACTGAAGAGCTCTCCTAGCGTGTATTGGCTCTCATCTTTCCTCCTAAGTTCAGCGAGGCCATGTTCTCGACCCTTCTCAAAAAGGCCCCGATGGTTGTAGGGTTGTCCTGGCCCGTAAACACTAGCTTTCAGCTAGCCACTAAATGTACTCTCTTAGATGGTGGGAAAGCACACGGCAGACGATTACATTCGTAGCTGGACAGTCCTAGTGCGGTCTCTTCACGATGAGCAGGCCTTTCCATTTGGAGAGCTCCTGGCTGGGCTGATTTTGGTAAATCCCAGTTATTCCAAGGCCGCGGTCCTGAGCTACCTTTTCGAACAATTGTAACAATTGTAATTGTTGTCTCATCTATTCCATACTGGTGGCCATAGTTTGCATGACCACCAGCAGCTAAGACATCTCGGGTGAAGCTGAAGGTGAGGCTCCACTGGCATCACCGCGTGCACCCATTGTAGTTGGTGGAGGAAGTCCGCCTTTGGGCACTGCTCCCCTAGCGATGGAGGAGTGAGGTTGTTCTGTCGCTATAGGTGTCGGCTCTAGAGACTGACGACAGCGTGGGCACGTAGGAGATGTTTGCCGTAGCTGGCTTAAGCACAGCTGGTGTAAACGATGCCTGCATGGCAGAGTCTGGCTTGTCAACTCATCTAAGTCCTCATGACAGATGGAATGCAGGAGTGTTGGGCCAGCATCCGACCTCAACTTCCCTCCTCTCTGGCGTTCGTTTTGCGGCCATCTCTAAAAAAAGAATATACTTAATCCTACGATAAATCTAAAATTAACGGTATACAGTTTCAAGAAAATGTATATAGATATAAGAAAATAAAGAAGTGGCCAAAAGTGGTGAACTATAAACAATCCTAAGACAATGTATAAATAAAGATGATCAAATAGATAAATATTACGAATAGTATTGACGAATGGAATTGAAAAAAAACGTATTTTAAATTTATTTTGAAATAAAAATAAACGATTAGCAATATCAAATTCTAACTCAGTCTTTCCATTTTGCTTTTCTCTTCACAGGTAAGGTCACCAATGGAGCGCTCTTCCTTTGCTCTACAAGGGCTAATTGAGAAGCATAATTTGATTACTAAAATCTTAGTAAGCATTTAAATGAGAAATAATAATATCAACAATTATTTGAACTATTCAAACAATTTTTCTCGAACATTAAGTCGTTTACATAACACTAGCATTCAGCGCATTCGTATTAGCTAAAGTATTAGATATCATATATCGCATTTGACTGAAATTTATAACGGTGTCTAAATCGAACAGTGACGAGACTTTCTTTCACTTTTTCATTTATTCCCGCATCCTTAAACCGCTAACAAGCCATTTATTTATATTCGGTATTCTTGATCGGTAACACTTTCACTTTGCGCTCACAGTTTTTTACATCCTAATGCATTTAATTCATGCATTCAAAGGACTTGATTGCAATGGAGGTCACCTACACATTTATTGCGTACACGTTTCATCCCACTAGCGCATTGCGAAATTTTCTTCGACCAATCACGACGTTAAGTAGAGCAAGTTTGCATGAACAATTATCACTAAACCAAAAATTTAGCAACAACAGTAGGTAAATTAAAACTTGATTCGCACTCGCCTTAATCCTAGAGTCTCAAGCACCTGTAATTCGTCGTATCAAAGTGAGAAACAACCGCGCAATTCTCAAATCAGTTTTATCGATAGAGATCAATTGATACAACACTCCACCACTGTCTTCAATCTTATATTTGCAAGGATCTTCTCCTTGGAAGCACTCTTGCCCCCATTAAAGAAGGCCGCAACGTCCAACACTATTACCAACTAATCGATTATTTTGCATTTACTAGCAATTGAACCAAATTAGCTGATGCGTCGTGCAGGCGAATATCAATCACTTTCTGAACTGACTCCAAGACATGCAATATTCACAATGCTTCCAATATCCGGGCAGCTTTACAGATACTTTGTTTAAGTTCTGCATACCAATAGATCAACTAAAACTAATTCTTATAAAAAATACTAGCGCTTATAGAACAACACAAGTAGCTGAAGTCGTTTCCTTTTTGGGTAAAAATCTTTTCTTTTCCCCGGATACGTCAAATTGACGTAGACGTCAATCCATCCGCTCAATTCCATTCCATTCTCAATTTAGTGCACTGGTGAGGTGTACTAGATCAATGTTCCTACACTTTAAATTTTATGTGGCAGATTTGAAGTTTTTTTAAAAAGCTGTGGTACATATCGATATACACATTATTAATCATTCCCACAATTATGAGCATGAATAATTATTTATGTAATACTCTCATGTCAATGTACTAATTAACGTACAAATCAATAATGATATCACCATTATCATACCATATCAATGATATCATCATCAAATCAAACAATCATATGCATGGTATTATATTTCACATAATTCATATCTGTCCAGACATTAAGTGTTTTCCCACATTTTCAATGTCATACAATCATTTTCATGAACGCTTACATATCGCATTTCCTTACATGTAGCGTAACATAATATTCCATGGTCTTAAGCACGACCTACATCAACGTAAGTCACAGCATGAGACATATGGAATGTTTACCGGCACAAGCCAAAAGGTGTCAAGTATCCCACCAAACAATAAATCTAAAGCGATACAATTGCATTGTCTTTGACTTCATTGTTTTACTATGAATGAGTCAATGCAATTGTGACCAAGATATTTGAGATGTGGAATTACATAGGGTAAATGTTTTTGTTTGGAAATTAGTGACCTATTGATTATTGAGACATTTAGGAACATGGGAAAAGGGTCAGCGTTGTGTCCGATCAAAACTGACGTAAGATAGGAAGCCATATGGTAGCAATTCGCATATGTATTAGTCGGCCTACTATGGACAAGCCTCCGTGAGCTGTCAGCCAAGTGTGGCATAAGCAAATGCTTATATCGTGTAATATGTAATATTTTTCCGAATGAAAACGTACGAAATGCATTCCGTGTATGCTTAAAATTCACCTTGCCCTGCCCACTAAACTTTTCAAGACGAGCAAATGAAGCACATGTTTTGCACCTTCCACTGATAGCTCAGCGTTGAGAAGTAAACAAACTCATATTTATTCAATTTGGAAGGCGATAAAAATTAAACGGCTATAAGAACTGAAGTAATTTTTACTTCACAAGGAGCGCTATTGTATTCTCCGGGGACTTTCTGGATTTCACTGTAGAAATCCGTCTCTAAGTCATACAAAACATCGGATTTTCGTTGACGCCTCCACAATACTTCATATACCGCCATGTAAGTTATCCAGCAAAATCGGCCTACTAATGGTCATGTGTGCGCTGTTGCCATATGGCTTCCTATCTTCCGTCAGTTTTGTGTGCGATTCAATGTAATTTAAAATATGTAAGTAGTATAAATAGTATTAGGAATTGTGTAAATTGATCAGTTGAAATAGAGGACTTGACGAGTGTAGTTATACAGACCACCGTAAGTACAAAAATCTATCAAAATTGATCATTTATTTTTTGTAGAAATAACGGCTCAGCTGTAAAGCGAAGCCATTACCAGTCGGCATGAAAACGCTGCGTAGGAATTCTAATAAAAATCTTCTTTCTTTCTTCCTTCTTGATTCTATGTAAATCGAATCTCATATCAATACTAAATTTGACCTAAGTAAAGAAAATAAATAAGATTAGAAATAGTAACAAGAAGTTAAATCTTATACCGAATATAATTGGAGAGAAATATTTAAATTTAATATAAAGGAAAATTTATATAAAATAAATTTATTAATGATAATGAGAAAGGAAACTATTTTACAAATTACGATTACAAACGGAAATGATCACATATTTTTTCTAAATCTGCCAAAAAATTTTAAGTAGAGGATAGGAAGGTTTTGAAGCCATTTGCTTGTGTGACTGCTCAATTAATACACCACAACGTTGGTGAGCTCGTGCTTCAAAATGAGTTTGCCATCGGGTGTACCTTCTTCTTTGTTGTTTCAGGGAATTTTGCCAGGGATGATTGAACTTCTACTATCTCAACATGGCCAAGTCGTCGTCGACATCTATGATCTGGTTGGGAGGGTTCGAGGGGGCGCCACTCCCATCCAGCTGCCCCACTCTTTTTGTGGGCTGTGGCTATTTACGACTATGACAGATTCGTGCCCAAAATCGCACGCATTTAAGTTGGAATGGACGTCGTGTCTTTTTGTCCAGTGTCTTTCCGTTGGTTACCTCAGCCTTTGACACCCGTCGAATGTGTCTATTTGTCACGTAAAATAAATTGTATGCGTGAATTTTTTTTTGTAGTGGGTCTTTGCGGTGGTAAAAAGAACCCACCCTACGACACCGTAACATTAGCTGCCAGCACACTTATGCCTCGCTAGGTAAGGCCATTTCCAGCTGAGCACAAATTTTTCAATCACTGAGGTAGCAGTTCACTGCTGCAGTCCTAAACGCTAAATGTCCTTCTAAAGGAAAGAAGTGTGTTCTTTCGAAAACAGAAGGGTGCCCGTCTATAGAAGAATACTTTACATCAAAAATCCCCACACCTTATCCATACTAACAAACGTCATACGGTGCTAAAAGAGTTTAAGTGGCAAATATATCAAGGTGAGGAGATATTTGATGTCAACAATTCTTCTTTCGAATGGCCCCCTTTATTTTTTAGAAGGATACCCTTCTTTCCCTTCAGAACATCTTTTCAAAGGAGATAAGCCATTGTTTAAACTACCCAAAGGTTTTTTTGTTCGTAAGGTGTTAAAGACCCAGAAATTGTCCAAAACGAAGGAAGTGGAAGTCCAATCGAGAACAATGAACCACTGTGATAATTTTTCGTGGGCCAACTATTGATCCTCCACAACAAAACATTCACCTTTTTACCATTTCCTCTATGGTTGAAGCACTGCTCCATCCATACTATGAATTCACCATCCTCATATTCCTGAAAAAATAATCAAATAATTTTATATATTACTTAAGATTTCACAACATACGAATAGCTCAGTTGTCTCCAGTGCAGTAGCGTGATAAACAGTCGAAATGGGCTAGTGAATATAATGTTATATTTTCACATTAAGTTATAGTGCCAACAACACTAGACTTCAAAGCTTACATGAAAACTTTTAGCGGATGGAGATGTTGCTCAAGAATATATATATATATATATATATATATATATATATATATATATATATATATATATATATATATATATATATATATATATATATATCTATATATATATATAATTAGATATAATGTATAGATCACCTTAAAAGAATTGTCATTTTTCGGTTGAATATTTCCTTTATTTAGAATGAATTTTATTCAAGTACGTATTGTCGATTATTATCTATGACCTTTTGCCGTTTTTGGGTTAAGCCATTATTCCATCTGTGTAGAACTTCTGTGGTTTATCGGCGAAAAACTTGGCCAACTGATTTTCACAGTGCCTTTTTGAAGTGAATTTATTTTCATTAAGGAAGTTTTGCAGAAATCAAAATGAATGGTAGTCTGATGGTGCAAGGTCTGGACTATACGATGAATGAATCAAAACTTCCCAGCCAAGCTCTGTCAATTTTTGCCGAGTCATCAAAGATGTGTGTGGTCTGGCATTGTCATGATGGAAGACGATGTCCTTTTTATCGATCAATTCCAGCCAGGTTTTTTGAATTGCTTGTTGCAATCTGGTTAATTGCTGACAGTTCAGAGCCAAATGGAGTGTTTGGCCAGGTCCTGGCATCTGTAATGATTTTAAGTCTACGTGCGAACGAGGGACCGACCTCTCATCGGTTCTAGACGTTAAGTCTGAGTAGTACCAACGGACGGTACCCACCGTTCAACCAATCCGTGCACCGTAATCCATTCACGCGATGGCTGCTTGTCGGCCAGCTAGATTGGAGAGGATTTCGGTCGCGGATCTTCGAATGGATTACGCTCATCTACAATCTTCAGCCACCAATACATGCCCGTTTTCAAACGCATCACAAAACAAAACCATACGGAGAGGAAACCTACTTTACGTTACTCCGTATTTCTTCAGATAACCAGTCAAAGGACAAAGATCTAATCCTTACTTCGCGTTCCCGAATTTCCGACGCGGTACCGAAAAGTATACTACGTTAACTCAACCCGACGAAAGCTACTCTAATAAAAAGGCAAAACAACAAAGGTACCGCGTACCGCGCGCGACGCGAAACCGACCTCAGCGGATTTTCTCAACCCCTACCCTCGCGACGGCATACCTACCCTGCACTAGATTTTCCGCTGAAAGGAAGAACCACTGGAAAGGAGAGTCGTGTTGTTATTTAGCAATTCATGTTGTTATATATTTGTTAAAAAAAAATAAATCGTTTTCCTTCTACAAATGCTTTAAATATCATAAAATTAATGTCGGCAATTTTTCGCATTTATAACTGTGTATGCTTCGAGACTTGTACTATCGAAAGTATGAAGTTAGTCGTTTCCAATCAACTAATTTTCATTCGTTTCAAAATAAACATTTTTTTTTTTCAATTTCAAATTATACTATTGCTGTTTTGTCATATAGCATTCCGCAATTTCGATAATCAAATTTTTAACACAAAAATATATGTATATAAGCGCGTTCACGAAGAATTTCCCTATTAGGAATATTCATTTCAATTATCTACTAATGCAAATTAAATATTGGTTTGCTTCTTTCATTGACTGATTTTGTCGTGTGTGTTTGTAACGTATAACTAACGCTAAACAAGTCTCTAATTTCTCTACATTCTAACTAACGATTCCTTCGATACAATATAAATTTCTAACTAAGGTATTCTACTAAAAGTAATAGTATCTCTTTTTTCTACAGTTTGATAATCAGTTTGTATTAAATTGCATTTTTTTTTTAAGCACTCATCTACATCAACTATAAAAACAAATTAATAAAATCGTATGCCAGTCTACATGAGTTTCGTCTAAAAGCAACCAAAATAAGGAGAATTCAAACACAAAAAGTGTTTCTGATAAATGTCATTTCTCGTATGAATTGGAAGTAAATGTTCTACATTTTAATGTCGTTAATTTATTGTTATGACTAAAATCAACGAAAGCAAGATTTTCTGTCGTTTTTTGATTATCTGGATAGCATTCTGTCATATAAAATTAATTAACCTCTATAATCTAATGTTTCAAATGAAATTGGTATACATTTACTCATATGATTAAGAACTAACCGGTGAGATTTATAATGAACATTTCATATTTGGAATAACTACATGCTTTCTTTCGAGTAAATTAAAAATGGTTTCTTATTTTATGTAGAGTTATGTTTAAACAATAAATTAATATTTTGCTTGTAGTAAGAGTTTAAATGTGTCGATGTGCGACATCAACAGGCGATAGCGTAAATACACGCCTAAACTTACAATGCTAAAACTATTCCTGTAAGCAAATACAATCTCCTTTATTTCATTTTTTTTGATTTTTCTTATCCGACAGTTGAAATTGTTCTTTTTCTAAGGGCATTCATTCGGAATTTTTGCGCATTTCTTTTCACAGGACATTCATCTGCATTCGTTTCACATTTGTTTACGAGAGCGTATTTAGGAAGCCATTTAGCCAGTTGCTCTTCGAAAAATTATTCTAGATCACGGGCATGCGCATATGTTTTGGAATCCTCCGGATAATATAAGTATACAGTTTTGGACAACAATCGAACGTCAGCTACAAACGTGGCAATGTCTTTGTAGTGATTCGGACTTGATGGATCCAAACGAGTTCGGATAACATCTAGCGACATAGGGTGACAAATATTTCATAATATGCAGTGTGTGTTGCAGGTTCTGGCTCTCTAAATGGTAAACTTTGTTCGTATTGCCAATATAATTCTAAACGTATCCTCTGTATAATCTTTAATTCATTTGCGCCAAGTTCTCCTGCATTATGTCTTTCACATTCAGCTGAACTTGCCAGTTCCGCTAAATTAACACATAACAAACCTTTCCACGTTTCACTTTCATCTGGTAAGGAACTTATAGCTGGCATTTGACAATTTTGGTGAAATACTTTTGGATATTTATCGCAACACATCAATTCACCACCATCCAAACAAACTGCACACCAATCTTCATTTGGATCGTCTTTCTGGTCAGCTTTCTCTTCAGCAACATTCGCAATATCTGCTGAACTATGGACTTGTGGCGATGTTGTCTTATTCCTACCTTCCGGAAGAACTTGTACTCCGTTCGAATCTACTTTCGCTATTGTTGCCATCAAATCATTTATTGAATCGTCTCGAACTTTATCAATTGGTTCCGTAAAATCTGATCTGATGCTTGATCCAACGATCGCACTGACAACGAAAGATGATCCAAAATTTCAATATCTGAATCCGAGTCCCATTCATCTAGGTCGATATTGACCTGACCTTGACCGTATGCTTCTATATATTTGGAAAAGCCTTTTGGCAGCAACACTTTCGCCTTCTCGATTCCTTTCCTTTGTGCATTCCTTTCGTGCTTGAAATCCTCGAAATCCCCGGTACAGATGTTGGCTGCATATACCGTATTAAAAGCGGCGCTCGGTGTTCTGTCTGGATTAGCCTGCCCACGAATATTCTCAATCACCTTCAAGTTGTACACTGGGTTCGGGAAAATAAATGGGAAGTGTATTATAGTGTATGACGTCGGTATACTCATTCGAGTTGCCAATACTCACCATCATTTGGTTGAGTTGAATTTGACCGAACTGTCGGTACACTCCGGGACTTCCTCATGGACGGCGGCCACTACCTCCACACTACACTCCCATGTGGCTATCAAATCCTGTTGACATCCCACGACAAAATTGACTTGGGATGTGCGCTTGTCGCAACCAACGTGAAATGACAAGCCACCTAGCAGCAAGGTGTGTTAGTAGTGGTCACCAGTGGCGTTGCATGATTCATTACAGGGCAGTGTCCACGATGCGTACCAGGCATGGGGAGACTGAAGGAAACGCTGCTTGGCCCTATGACGTCTTTTTTTCTTTTTCTATCTCTCAGCTTCGTAGACCTTTGGCATGGTAAACTCCCGGCTCCCTTCCGGACATTTTCGCAATGAGGTGCAGCGTGGGAGTGAAAACTTGTAAGACTCGACACTTCACGAACTTCTTGTCTAAATTGGCAGTGTAGTGCCGACCTGCTTCACTTTGTCTAAAATTCCGTCAGTAGATTTCGTCGCCTGTCTTGAAGCCAGAAGGATGGGATCGCAGATTGTACAGCTCCTCCCCCACCCGTCTACTGTCTTCAATCCTCTCCCGGATTTGTTCTCGTAGAATTTGGAGTTTCTCGTGCGGCTCCAGAACCACTATTGGGTCTTCCAACCCTTTCAACTGCCGCAATAGCCGGTACAAGTTTCCGTGGCAAATCATATGCTAGCCGAACACGGCAAAGCATAGGGAGATGCCTGTGGTGGAGTGATAAGACGAACGCAGGGCACAGGTGATGGCGGAAATCCTGCAGTCCCAATTTTTCTGATCCGGTTTGACGTAGGCCCGAATGGCGGCTATGAGGGTGGGGTTCAACCGCTCGGACGCATTGGCTTGCGGAGAATAAACGGCAGTCCGCTGATGCGTAATGCCATACTTTTCCATTAATTCCCGAAATCTAGACGAGGTGAACTGAACTCCGTTGTCGGAGACCAGCTTCTCCGGTACTCCAAATATATGGAAAACGCGATTTTCCAGAAAACTGACTATGGGGCCGGTGTGCAGGTTTCGAAGAGGTTCCACGATTGGAAATTTGGACAAGTGGTCCAGGACCACGACAGCTCCCGTGTATCCCGAAGTCGAGCGAGGGTACGGACCGATGAGACCTATATACAGGTGCTGGAACACCCGCTCCAGTAGTTCGAATTTTCCCATCGGGGGCCGAAGAACAGAATTGGGCACTTTAGTGCATTTGCATAGCTCACAGGCGGCTAGGTACTTTTTCACTTGCTGCGCCATCTCAGGCCAAAAGAAATAAGTCTTTAGTCGCCGAAGCGTACGACCATAACCGCCGTGTGCACTCAATGGGTGGTCATGAGCCCACTTAGTCAATTCGCATGTCGGTTCTTCGGGCACCCATAACTTCCACTGTTCCTCTTCTTGAATGGGGTCTCCGGAGGCGTGTCTCGTCCGCTTGTATATAAATCCCTCCGTCACCCGTAGTTCTGGCAGCTGTGGCAACTGGTCCTGAATCGTATTCATCAGCTGGATATAACATGCTGACTTGAAGGCGGAATGGTCCAAGTCGATCCATAGGGGGCTGTCGTCCTCCTGGGCCAACTCGGCTCCTTCAGGAGCGAACATCCTTGATAATGTGTCCGGTACAACGTGCTGACTTCCCTTCCCGTGTCTTATCGTGAAGTCAAACGCCTGTAATTTCAAGGCCCATCTGGCCAAGCGGCCGTGGAGATCAGTTTGGCTCATCGGCCATTTCAGTAACGCATGATCAGTGACGATTTCAAAGGGATGTCCCTCTACATATACTCGAAAACGTTTCACTGCCACCACAGCTGCCAGGCATTCCTGCTCCGAGACCGTGCAGTTCCACTGGGCCTGGTTCAGCTTGTGGTACATAAAGGCTATAGACCTCTCCTCGCCGTCTTGTGCAACCTGGACTAAGACTGCTCCCACCCCATGTTGACTCGCGTCACAATGGATTGAGAACGGTTT
Source organism: Odontomyia ornata (assembly GCA_963969285.1). Taxonomy (NCBI): domain Eukaryota; kingdom Metazoa; phylum Arthropoda; class Insecta; order Diptera; family Stratiomyidae; genus Odontomyia; species Odontomyia ornata. Next base: position 225,411,253 of record OZ017739.1, read on the forward strand.
GTCAAAGTCCGGGCTGTGCAGTACGGGGGCTGTAGTCAGACTCTTCTTTAGCTCTTCAAAGGCTCGCAAGCTGGGCTCTTCCCAGACGAACTTACGTCCCTTACGCAGCATGTCGGCCAAAGGAGTGGTAATGGTGGCATAGTCACGGACAAAACGCTGGTACTATCCGCATAAGCCTAGGAATCGGCGTAATTGCTTGGTGGTCTTGGGTAATGGGAAAACGTCAATCGCTTGAGTCTTGTCCGGGTCGGTTTTGATATTGCCATGCCCAATGATGTGACCCAAATACTTCACCTCGGTCATCATGAACTGACTCTTCTGTATGTTGATGGTTAACCCTGCCCTCCGTATGTGTAGAGCCACCTCCTAAAGCAGGTCGATGTGTTCGTTAAAGGTCTCAGTTATGAGTAGCAGATCGTCCAAGTACACAAAAACTTGGTGCCGTAAATGAGGTGGTATCACCTTATCCATAAGGCGCGTCATTGTTTGAGGGGCATTGCACAATCCGAATGGCATGGTCACGAATTGATACAGGGGCCGACCTGGGACTGTGAAGGCTGTTTTCTCCTTTGAGCCAGGGTCTAAAGGAATTTGTCAGAAGGCGTCCTTGAGGTCTAAGCTCGTGATGAAGTGGGCTTTGGGCAACTGACTCAAAATGCCTTCAATCAATGGTAGAGGGTATGCGTCCTTGACAGTGACGGCGTTCAAGCGTCTGGCATCTAAGCATAGCCGGACCTTGTTCGGCTTGACAACCAAGGTGACCTGGGAAGCCCACGCGCTCTGCGATTCTTCGATCACGCCTAATGCTAGCATTCGATCAACTTCGGCATATAACAACTTTTCCTTCGCCTGAGATATGGCAAAATGTCTCTGTTTTATGGGCTTAGCATCCCCCATATCTATTGTGTGTAACACCAGTGCCGTTCACCCGAGACCTTCCTTCTCATGCGATGGAAAAGCCGAGATAGCCGAGTCAAGTCGCAGTTGTTGATTCACATCCAGTGTATGTCGTAATAGGTGAGTGGTTTGAGTTTGGTCAGGAACAGTGGTGACGGACTCCAGAGTCGTGCCGGAAAACAGTGCCGGGGCCAAGTTAAATTTTCGAACGAAATCCACCCCTAGATAAAGATTCTGGGTTAATTGAGGTATGATGTAAAATTCCAGAGGTTTAGTTACTCCCTTAAAGGTGACATCCGTCGTAATTTTTCCCACTACAGAGTGACGAGTTCCGTCCGCCGTGCTTAACCAGATGGTAAAATGGTGGATTTGGTCCGCGTGCATTGCCAGTACCTCCCCTGCAAAATCGGCTGATATGCAATTCACACTGGCTCCCGTATCGAGTAAACCTGACAATCGTTTTTGCAGGAGGTGTACTGACGCATATGGTCGAACGTCATCCCTCAATAATTCGTCTAAGTGTATGTCTTTCAGCACCTTCCTCGACTGCCTGACCCTTCTCCAGAAGCTCCGCATCCGACGCGTGGCTCGCTTTCTTCGCGGTGGGACCGTTGTAGCCAACTCCTCATGGAAGATGCGCTGTCGAGTAGCCAAATAATTCCGCAGTCTGACGTGGAAAGGTTTAACATGCCAAGGAACCTTCGCCTCGCTATCATTTCCCTCCGCGTCCGCCTTGACAAAGGATGGCGTTGGCTGTGGAACTTCAGGAAAACTGTGTTTGGCGGTGCGAGTCAGCAGAATGGGAGTCATGTCTGGGGCTTGGTCATAGCTAGTGATGTTGTCAGGCTTGGTTCGTCCGGGTTTTAGGAGTGCCGACGGGTGGTCGCGGCACTCGCTGGCAAGTTTTTTTTGCAATTTGCAATTTGCGCAATCAGGTGCGTACGTGTCTGCCTTCCCGCATCGGTAACAGAATATCGTCGGTTCCGGTGGACATGCATAGAACCGATGCCCCGTTTGTCGGCAGTTCCAACAGACCGTCGGGCTTGTAATTGCTTGGACGGATGGTCGATCAATCATCGCTGGGTCCTCAAGCTCCTGTGGTGCTCCGCTCCTCGGTACTGGTACTGAGTCAGCAAGTTGGTGGTCCGCTGCCATCAACTCCGCGGTGTGATGATTTCGGGGATTGTGGGGTTGTGGACGGAAGGTACCTCGCCGCTCATCCAGTTGTTCCTGCCTACGGGCATGGAGGCGTAATCCCTGTATGGTGTTGATGGGAAAATGCAGAAGACTGTTCCAAAGCTCCCAACGCATATTCTCTCTGATAATTTCCACTAGTTCGTCCTCGGGCATGGTTGTTCGTAAGCGAGTGCTCAATCTCACTCACTGGTCGAACGGTTTGTGAGCGCCTTCTTTCCGTTTCTTTATTTGTTCCCTTAGTTCTCTCTCAGTGAAGCCATCATCAAATCGATTGCGGAAGGCTGCACTGAAAGAACCCCAATTGGGACATGGCGTCGACTCTTTAAAACTCCAGTACCAGTCGGCAGCATCTCCGCTGAACAAAAGATGTGCATTCCGAAGGAAGGCCGAGAATTCACCTCCCAGGGTGCTGGATACTAATGCCTGAATCCTGAAAAGGAACCGGTCCACTGATATCATCGCGTTGAAACCCGTGAAGTTCAGGCGCCAACTTTCCATGATACGAGGCGTTGGGTCTCGGAAAGGTGTCAATGGGCTTCCGGGGGGAATCGCATCTTCGATTGACCTGTTGTAAGGGACTGCCTTGGGGACTGGAGGTACCAACGGAGGTGCGGTGCTGTGTCGTGGTCGATACTCTGGGGTCCATTCTCGAGTTCCTTGGAGGTAGGGTCCATTGATCAGATGGTCGAGAGTGGGGCATAGCCACACTGGGATTGGGCTCCCAGCCAAGCGGAGTTCTCACGCGGCTGGGTGGTTGGCTCATCGGGAGATTCTGGAGCCTTCCCTCCAAGTTGCCAATCCTCTCAGACATATCTCGCATTAACGCCACGAGGGTGTCAATGGAGTGGATGGAAGGTGCGGGTGTAACCTCGGCCGCGACAACTGTAGCAGGAACTTCACCGCCCATGGCTCCTTGCAAGTCCCGCAGTGATTGGGGCGGTTCGGCATCTGGGATCCCTTTCGCCACTGCTGCACGCGTTGGGACGGGCGTTCCGAGGGGGACGTCTACGGTGGTCCACTCTATGGGTCGCCGGCATAGTGGGCAAAGCTCGGACGTTAGGAGGAGCTGTTGGACACAGGCACGATGGAACAGGTGTCCGCACTCCAATCGTACGCTGTGTACGCCCTCCACTACGTTGGACCATTTGGATCAACGCTTATCTGGGGTCCGCTTCGTTGCCATGTTTGTTTTTGCTGTGTGTGGTTAGTGCTAGTATTACTAAAAAAAAATATAAAATATAATTATTCCTACGATAACCCTAATATATAAGTGGACAAAACTTACTACTAAATTAGTGGCCGATAGTGGCGAGCTATTTTGTAACTATATAAGAGGGAAAAAAAGGTGAATTTATTGGTTCAACACTTTCCTTTCCAGCAGTCGACTCCTCCAATGGGAAATGAGAGTGCGTGGTAGTCTGCCGAAGAAAGGGTGCTTTCGGCCGATTTACTCGAATTTATCCCCTAAACCCACATACATTACAAAACTGTCTCTAAACTACGTTAACTGACTCGACAAGACAAGTGGCAGAGCTACCGTAACGGTTTTGTACGCGGTCAAAATTCCCGACGCGTGGAAGCATTCCGGGCTTCGCCACTCCAGCATACGCCACCGAACGTTGAACCGATACCACTCGTCTATCACGCATACGAAATAAGTAGAATCCTTCCGCGACATAAAGGCAAGGTAACCTTCTATTTTCTTGAGAGTCCAGGCCTACAGGAGAAACCCCGTCCGGGTGACAGTTCCATCCAGAAAATAGAAGGTCCCTACAGGGGTTAACCTGGGACAACACATCGGAAGGATTCTGTCGCGAAAAAAAAATCAAATAAAAGAGAGTGGAAGCTACAACTCACGTGAAGCGACTGCTAGTGTGTATCACACAACTCCAGTGCTCCTGTTTGTGAGGCTCGAGTACCAAAGTACCTTACATCTTCCGTAAAGGACCAACTCGTCAGAAGACGCGAATCTTTTATCCCTTAAGATATTTTGACCCCACGTTGGGCGTCATTTGTAATAATTTTAAGAATTCGTGCGAACGAGGAACCGACCTCTCATCGGTTCTAGACGTTAAGTCTGAGTAGTGCCAACGGATGGTACCCACCGGTCAACCAATCCGTGCACCGTAATCCATTCACGCGGTGGCTGCTTGTTGGCCAGCTAGATCGGAGAGGATTTCGGTCGTGGATTCCCGAATGGATTACGCTCATCTACAATCTTCAGCCACCAATACATGCCCGTTTTCAAACGCATCCCAAAACAAAACCATACAGAGAGGAAACCTACTTTACGTTACTCCGTATTTCTTCCTATAACCACTCAAAGGACAAAGATCTAATCTTTACTTCGCGTTCCCGAATTTTCGACGCGGTACCGAAAAGTATACTACGTTAACTTAACCTGACGAAAGCTACTCTAATAAAAAGGCAAAACAACAAAGGTACCGCGTACCGCGCGCGACGCGAAACCGACCTCAGCGGATTTTCTCAACCCCTACCCTCGCGACGGCATACCTACCCTGCACTAGATTTCCCGCTGAAAGGAAGAACCACTGGAAAGGAGAGTCGTGTTGTTATTTAGCAATTGATGTTGTTATATATTTGTTAAAAAAAAATAAATCGTTTTCCTTCTACAAATGCTTTAAATATCATAAAATTAATGTCGGCAATTTTTCGCATTTATAACTATGTATGCTTCGAGGCTTGTACTATCAAAAGTATGAAGTTAGTCGTTTCCAATCAACTAATTTTCATTCGTTTCAAAATAAACATTTTTTTCCAATTTCAAATTATACTATTGCTGTTTTGTCATATAGCATTCCGCAATTTTGATAATCAAATTTTTAACACAAAAATATATGTATATAAGCGCGTTCACGAAGAATTTCCCTATTAGGAATATTCATTTCAATTATCTACTAATGCAAATTAAATATTGGTTTGCTTCTTTCATTGACTGATTTTGTCGTGTGTGTTTGTAACGTATAACTAACGCTAAACAAGTCTCTAATTTCTCTACATTCTAACTAACGATTCCTTCGATACAATATAAATTTCTAACTAAGGTATTCTACTAAAAGTAATAGTATCTCTTTTTTCTACAGTTTGATAATCAGTTTGTATTAAATTGCATTTTTTTTTAAGCACTCATCTACATCAACTATAAAAACAAATTAATAAAATCGTATGCCAGTCTACATGAGTTTCGTCTAAAAGCAACCAAAATAAGGAGAATTCAAACACAAAAAGTGTTTCTGATAAATGTCATTTCTCGTATGAATTGGAAGTAAATGTTCTACATTTTAATGTCGTTAATTTATAGTTATGCCTAAAATCAATCAATATAAAATTAATTAACCTCTATAATCTGATGTTTCAAATGAAATTGGTATACATTTATTCATATGATTAAGAACTAACCGGTGAGATTTATAATGAACATAAATAAAAAAAAATTTATAATGAACATAAATAAAAATGGTTTCTGATTTTATGTATAGTTATGTTTAAACAATAAATTAATATTTTGCTTGTAGTAAGAGTTTAAATGTGTCGATGTGCGACATCAACAGGCGATAGCGTAAATACACGCCTAAACTTACGATGCTAAAACTATTCCTGTAAGCAAATACAATCTCCTTTATTTCGTTTTTTTTGATTTTTCTTATCCGACAGTTGAAATTGTTCTTTTTCTAAGGGCATTCATTCGGAATTTTCGCGCATTTTTTTTTCACAGGACATTCATCTGCATTCGTTTCACATTTATTTACGAGAGCGTATTTAGGAAGCCATTTAGCCAGTTGCTCTTCGAAAAATTGTTCTAGATAACGAGCATGCGCATATGTTTTGGAATCCTCCGGATAATATAAGTATACAGTTTTGGACAACAATCGAACGTCAGCTACAAACGTGGCAATGTCTTTGTAGTGATTCGGACTTGATGGATCCAAACGAGTTCGGATAACATCTAGCGACATAGGGTGACAAATATTTCATAATATGCAGTGTGTGTTGCAGGTTCTGGCTCTCTAAATGGTAAACTTTGTTCGTATTGCCAATATAATTCTAAACGTATCCTCTGTATAATCTTTAATTCATCTGCGCCAAGTTCTCCTGCATTATGTCTTTCACATTCAGCTGAACTTGCCAGTTCCGCTAAATTAACACATAACAAACCTTTCCACGTTTCACTTTCATCTGGTAAGGAACTTATAGCTGGCATGTGACAATTTTGGTGAAATACTTTTGGATATTTATCGCAACACATCAATTCACCACCATCCAAACAAACTGCACACCAATCTTCATTTGGATCGTCTTTCTGGTCAGCTTTCTCTTCAGCAACATTCGGAATATCTGCTGAACTATGGACTTGTGGCGATGTTGTCTTATTCCTACCTTCCGGAAGAACTTGTACTCCGTTCGAATCTACTTTCGCTATTGTTGCCATCAAATCATTTATTGAATCGTCTCGAACTTTATCAATTGGTTCCGTAAAATCTGATCTGATGCTTGATCCAACGATCGCACTGACAACGAAAGATGATCCAAAATTTCAATATCTGAATCAAAGTCCCATTCATCTAGGTCGATATTGACCTGACCTTGACCGTATGCTTCTATATATTTGGAAAAGCCTTTTGGCAGCAACACTTTCGCCTTCTCGATTCCTTTCCTTTGTGCATTCCTTTCGTGCTTGAAATCCTCGAAATCCCCGGTACAGATGTTGGCTGCATATACCGTATTAAAAGCGGCGCTCGGTGTTCTGTCTGGATTAGCCTGCCCACGAATATTCTCAATCACCTTCAAGTTGTACACTGGGTTCGGGAAAATAAATGGGAAGTGTATTATAGTGTATGACGTCGGTATACTCATTCGAGTTGCCAATACTCACCATCATTTGGTTGAGTTGAATTTGACCGAACTGTCGGCACACTCCGGGACATCCTCATGGGTGGCGGCCACTACCTCCACACTACACTCCCATGTGGCTGTCAAATCCTGTTGACATCCCACGACAAAATTGACGTGGGATGTGCGTTGGTCGCAACCAACGTGAAATGACAAGCCACCTAGCAGCAAAGTGTGTTAGTAGTGGTCACCAGCGGCGTCGCATGATTCATTACACATCTCATGATAAACAATTCCCTTCCAATCTCACCATACACACAGCAAAACCTTATTTGGTGTCAATCATGGCTTTGAAGTCGTTTGTGATGATTTACCTTTTTTGATCATGATCTTTTTCGACCGACAATCTCGTATTGTACCCATTTTTCATCGCCCGTAATGATTTGCTTCAAAAATGGCTCGATTACGTTCGGTTAATCAAATTTTTATGTGTGAATTCACGCGGCAGCCAAACGTTGAGCTTCTTTATGTATCCAGCCTTTCGCAAATGGTTCAACACTATTTGCCGATGAGTATTCAGTTCTTTAGCAATGTCATGGCTGCTTATATGTCGGTCTTCTTCAATTTTTTGAAAGATTTCATTGACTTTTTCAGCGATTGGCCGACCTGAGCTAGGTGCGAACTATCTCTTAGCTGTGGCTTTTGATAAAGGATCCTGACCGTAGACAACATAAATTTTTTCATGAGCCTGCGATGCATTCTCACCTTGATCGTAGTGATATTGTAATTAATAACGAATTTTTTCAAAAATTTCACTCATTTTTAAATGATTACAACTTATGACACGAATGACGAAATAAAAACTGTCCCTATGGAAATTGTAGACTGGAATGTCACCTTTCAAACGCATGTCAGTTTGACTCAATCTGATGAGTATTTCCCGAGTAATGACAACGAACACCATCTAGTGGCAAAACCAGCTCAATAATTTTTAAAATATCCAATATATATGGGTGTATATACATACATCTATATATATATACATATATATATACATATATATATACATATATATATATATATATATATATATATATATATATATATATATATATATATATATATATATAAGACAATTCCATTGAGAAAAGTTTTTCCTGCTTGAAAAATAAGATCATTCACATGCTAAATAAAAACTGATTAACCAACCTTTTGTAAACGGATGTCCCGGATACCCTATGCACTCTTCTATGCGGTCGTTAAGACACCGCCTAAGTCAAGTTTATAAATGTTAAAATAACGATTTCAATGTAAAAATAAACAAAAACTAAAACAAATCAAATGAACACATTAAACAAAAAAAGATAGTTAAATAAAATTGGGTAATTAATTAAGGAATAGGTTCTGAATCTGAATGGATGAAATCCATTGATATTTGATAATACACATATAAAGCAGTAAGAAATGGTTGTATATGTTAAAATTGCTGTAGAGCATGGGTATCTGTTGGAAATCCTTGACCATTCCCATTCCAATTCGCATGTCGGTTCTTCGGGCACCCATAACTTCCACTGTTCCTCTTCTTGAATGGGGTCTCCGGAGGCGTGTCTCGTCCGCTTGTATATAAATCCCTCCGTCACCCGTAGTTCTGGCAGCTGTGGCAACTGGTCCTGAATCGTATTCATCAGCTGGATATAACATGCTGACTTGAAGGCGGAATGGTCCAAGTCGATCCATAGGGGGCTGTCGTCCTCCTGGGCCAACTCGGCTCCTTCAGGAGCGAACATCCTTGATAATGTGTCCGGTACCACGTGCTGACTTCCCTTCCCGTGTCTTATCGTGAAGTCAAACGCCTGTAATTTCAAGGCCCATCTGGCCAAGCGGCCGTGGAGATCAGTTTGGCTCATCGGCCATTTCAGTAACGCATGATCAGTGACGATTTCAAAGGGATGTCCCTCTACATATGCTCGAAAACGTTTCACTGCCACCACAGCTGCCAGGCATTCCTGCTCCGAGACCGTGCAGTTCCACTGGGCCTGGTTCAGCTTGTCGTACATAAAGGCTATAGACCTCTCCTCGCCGTCTTGTGCAACCTGGACTAAGACTGCTCCCACCCCATGTTGACTCGCGTCACAATGGATTGAGAACGGTTTGTCAAAGTCCGGGCTGTGCAGTACGGGGGCTGTAGTCAGACTCTTCTTTGGCTCTTCAAAGGCTCGCAAGCTGGGCTCTTCCCAGACGAACTTACGTCCCTTACGCAGCATGTCGGTCAAAGGAGTGGTAATGGTGGCATAGTCACGGACAAAACGCTGGTACTATCCGCATAAGCCTAGGAATCGGCGTAATTGCTTGGTGGTCTTGGGTAATGGGAAAACGTCAATCGCTTGAGTCTTGTCCGGGTCGGTTTTGATATTGCCATGCCCAATGATGTGACCCAAATACTTCACCTCGGTCATCATGAACTGACTCTTCTGTATGTTGATGGTTAACCCTGCCCTCCGTATGTGTAGAGCCACCTCCTAAAGCAGGTCGATGTGTTCGTTAAAGGTCTCAGTTATGAGTAGCAGATCGTCCAAGTACACAAAAACTTGGTGCCGTAAATGAGGTGGTATCACCTTATCCATAAGGCGCGTCATTGTTTGAGGGGCATTGCACAATCCGAATGGCATGGTCACGAATTGATACAGGGGCCGACCTGGGACTGTGAAGGCTGTTTTCTCCTTTGAGCCAGGGTCTAAAGGAATTTGTCAGAAGGCGTCCTTGAGGTCTAAGCTCGTGATGAAGTGGGCTTTGGGCAACTGACTCAAAATGCCTTCAATCAATGGTAGAGGGTATGCGTCCTTGACAGTGACGGCGTTCAAGCGTCTGGCATCTAAGCATAGCCGGACCTTGTTCGGCTTGACAACCAAGGTGACCTGGGAAGCCCACGCGCTCTGCGATTCTTCGATCACGCCTAATGCTAGCATTCGATCAACTTCGGCATATAACAACTTTTCCTTCGCCTGAGATATGGCAAAATGCCTCTGTTTTATGGGCTTAGCATCCCCCATATCTATTGTGTGTAACACCAGTGCCGTTCACCCGAGACCTTCCTTCTCATGCGATGGAAAAGCCGAGATAGCCGAGTCAAGTCGCAGTTGTTGATTCACATCCAGTGTATGTCGTAATAGGTGAGTGGTTTGAGTTTGGTCAGGAACAGTGGTGACGGACTCCAGGGTCGTGCCGGAAAACAGTGCCGGGGCCAAGTTAAATTTTCGAACGAAATCCACCCCTAGATAAAGATTCTGGGTTAATTGAGGTATGATGTAAAATTCCAGAGGTTTAGTTACTCCCTTAAAGGTGACATCCGTCGTAATTTGTCCCACTACAAAGTGACGAGTTCCGTCCGCCGTGCTTAACCAGATGGTAAAATGGTGGATTTGGTCCGCGTGCATTGCCAGTACCTCCCCTGCAAAATCGGCTGATATGCAATTCACACTGGCTCCCATATCGACTAAACCTGACAATCGTTTTTGCAGGAGGTGTACTGACGCATATGGTCGAACGTCATCCCTCAATAATTCGTCTAAGTGTATGTCTTTCAGCACCTTCCTCGACTGCCTGACCCTTCTCCAGAAGCTCCGCATCCGACGCGTGGCTCGCTTTCTTCGCGGTGGGACCGTTGTAGCCAACTCTTCATGGAAGATGCGCTGTCGAGTAGCCAAATAATTCCGCAGTCTGACGTGGAAAGGTTTAACATGCAAAGGAACCTTCGCCTCGCTATCATTTCCCTCCGCGTCCGCCTTGACAAAGGATGGCGTTGGCTGTGGAACTTCGGGAAAACTGTGTTTGGCGGTGCGAGTCAGCAGAATGGGAGTCATGTCTGGGGCTTGGTCATAGCTAGTGATGTTGTCAGGCTTGGTTCGTCCGGGTTTTAGGAGTGCCGACGGGTGGTCGCGGCACTCGCTGGCAAGTTTTTTTCGCAATTTGCAATTTGCGCAATCAGGTGCGTACGTGTCTGCCTTCCCGCATCGGTAACAGAATATCGTCGGTTCCGGTGGACATGCATAGAACCGATGCCCCGTTTGTCGGCAGTTCCAACAGACCGTCGGGCTTGTAATTGCTTGGACGGATGGTCGATCAATCATCGCTGGGTCCTCAAGCTCCTGTGGTGCTCCGCTCCTCGGTACTGGTACTGAGTCAGCAAGTTGGTGGTCCGCTGCCATCAACTCCGCGGTGTGATGATTTCGGGGATTGTGGGGTTGTGGACGGAAGGTACCTCGCCGCTCATCCAGTTGTTCCTGCCTACGGGCATGGAGGCGTAATCCCTGTATGGTGTTGATGGAAAAATGCAGAAGACTGTTCCAAAGCTCCCAACGCATATTCTCTCTGATAATTTCCACTAGTTCGTCCTCGGGCATGGTTGTTCGTAAGCGAGTGCTCAATCTCACTCACTGGTCGAACGGTTTGTGAGCGCCTTCTTTCCGTTTCTTTATTTGTTCCCTTAGTTCTCTCTCAGTGAAGCCATCATCAAATCGATTGCGGAAGGCTGCACTGAAAGAACCCCAATTGGGACATGGCGTCGACTCTTTAAAACTCCAGTACCAGTCGGCAGCATCTCCGCTGAACAAAAGATGTGCATTCCGAAGGAAGGCCGAGAATTCACCTCCCAGGGTGCTGGATACTAATGCCTGAATCCTGAAAAGGAACCGGTCCACTGATATCATCGCGTTGAAACCCGTGAAGTTCAGGCGCCAACTTTCCATGATACGAGGCGTTGGGTCTCGGAAAGGTGTCAATGGGCTTCCGGGGGGAATCGCATCTTCGATTGACCTGTTGTAAGGGACTGCCTTGGGGACTGGAGGTACCAACGGAGGTGCGGTGCTGTGTCGTGGTCGATACTCGGGGGCTCTGGGGTCCATTCCCGAGTTCCTTGGAGGTAGGGTCCATTGATCAGATGGTCGAGAGTGGGGCATAGCCACACTGGGATTGGGCTCCCAGCCAAGCGGAGTTCTCACGCGGCTGGGTGGTTGGCTCATCGGGAGATTCTGGAGCCTTCCCTCCAAGTTGCCAATCCTCTCAGACATATCTCGCATTAACGCCACGAGGGTGTCAATGGAGTGGATGGAAGGTGCGGGTGTAACCTCGGCCGCGACAACTGTAGCAGGAACTTCACCGCCCATGGCTCCTTGCAAGTCCCGCAGTGATTGGGGCGGTTCGGCATCTGGGATCCCTTTCGCCACTGCTGCACGCGTTGGGACGGGCGTTCCGAGGGGGACGTCTACGGTGGTCCACTCTATGGGTCGCCGGCATAGTGGGCAAAGCTCGGACGTTAGGAGGAGCTGTTGGACACAGGCACGATGGAACAGGTGTCCGCACTCCAATCGTACGCTGTGTACGCCCTCCACTACGTTGGACCATTTGGATCAACGCTTATCTGGGGTCCGCTTCGTTGCCATGTTTGTTTTTGCTGTGTGTGGTTAGTGCTAGTATTACTAAAAAAAATATAAAATATAATTATTCCTACGATAACCCTAATATATAAGTGGACAAAACTTACTACTAAATTAGTGGCCGATAGTGGCGAGCTATTTTGTAACTATATAAGAGGGGAAAAAAAAGGTGAATTTATTGGTTCAACACTTTCCTTTCCAGCAGTCGACTCCTTCAATGGGAAATGAGAGTGCGTGGTAGTCTGCCGAAGAAAGGGTGCTTTCGGCCGATTTACTCGAATTTATCCCCTAAACCCACATACATTACAAAACTGTCTCTAAACTACGTTAACTGACTCGACAAGACAAGTGGCAGAGCTACCGTAACGGTTTTGTACGCGGTCAAAATTCCCGACGCGTGGAAGCATTCCGGGCTTCGCCACTCCAGCATACGCCACCGAACGTTGAACCGATACCACTCGTCTATCACGCATACGAAATAAGTAGAATCCTTCCGCGACATAAAGGCAAGGTAACCTTCTATTTTCTTGAGAGTCCAGGCCTACAGGAGAAACCCCGTCCGGGTGACAGTTCCATCCAGAAAATAGAAGGTCCCTACAGGGGTTAACCTGGGACAACACATCGGAAGGATTCTGTCGCGAAAAAAAAATCAAATAAAAGAGAGCGGAAGCTACAACTCACGTGAAGCGACTGCTAGTGTGTATCACACAACTCCAGTGCTCCTGTTTGTGAGGCTCGAGTACCAAAGTACCTTACATCTTCCGTAAAGGACCAACTCGTCAGAAGACGCGAATCTTTTATCCCTTAAGATGTTTTGACCCCACGTTGGGCGTCATTTGTAATAATTTTAAGAATTCGTGCGAACGAGGAACCGACCTCTCATCGGTTCTAGACGTTAAGTCTGAGTAGTGCCAACGGATGGTACCCACCGGTCAACCAATCCGTGCACCGTAATCCATTCACGCGGTGGCTGCTTGTTGGCTAGCTAGATCGGAGAGGATTTCGGTCGTGGATTCCCGAATGGATTACGCTCATCTACAATCTTCAGCCACCAATACATGCCCGTTTTCAAACGCATCCCAAAACAAAACCATACAGAGAGGAAACCTACTTTACGTTACTCCGTATTTCTTCCTATAACCAGTCAAAGGACAAAGATCTAATCTTTACTTCGCGTTCCCGAATTTTCGACGCGGTACCGAAAAGTATACTACGTTAACTTAACCCGACGAAAGCTACTCTAATAAAAAGGCAAAACAACAAAGGTACCGCGTACCGCGCGCGACGCGAAACCGACCTCAGCGGATTTTCTCAACCCCTACCCTCGCGACGGCATACCTACCCTGCACTAGATTTCCCGCTGAAAGGAAGAACCACTGGAAAGGAGAGTCGTGTTGTTATTTAGCAATTGATGTTGTTATATATTTGTTAAAAAAAAATAAATCGTTTTCCTTCTACAAATGCTTTAAATATCATAAAATTAATGTCGGCAATTTTTCGCATTTATAACTGTGTATGCTTCGAGGCTTGTACTATCAAAAGTATGAAGTTAGTCGTTTCCAATCAACTAATTTTCATTCGTTTCAAAATAAACATTTTTTTCCAATTTCAAATTATACTATGCTGTTTTGTCATATAGCATTCCGCAATTTTGATAATCAAATTTTTAACACAAAAATATATGTATATAAGCGCGTTCACGAAGAATTTCCCTATTAGGAATATTCATTTCAATTATCTACTAATGCAAATTAAATATTGGTTTGCTTCTTTCATTGACTGATTTTGTCGTGTGTGTTTGTAACGTATAACTAACGCTAAACAAGTCTCTAATTTCTCTACATTCTAACTAACGATTCCTTCGATACAATATAAATTTCTAACTAAGGTATTCTACTAAAAGTAATAGTATCTCTTTTTTCTACAGTTTGATAATCAGTTTGTATTAAATTGCATTTTTTTTTAAGCACTCATCTACATCAACTATAAAAACAAATTAATAAAATCGTATGCCAGTCTACATGAGTTTCGTCTAAAAGCAACCAAAATAAGGAGAATTCAAACACAAAAAGTGTTTCTGATAAATGTCATTTCTCGTATGAATTGGAAGTAAATGTTCTTCATTTTAATGTCGTTAATTTATAGTTATGCCTAAAATCAACGAAAATAAGATTTTCTGACGTTTTTTGATTATCTAGATAGCATTCTGTCATATAAAATTAATTAACCTCTATAATCTGATGTTTCAAATGAAATTGGTATACATTTATTCATATGACTAAGAACTAACCGGTGAGATTTATAATGAACATAAATAAAAAAAAATTATAATGAACATAAATAAAAATGGTTTCTTATTTTATGTATAGTTATGTTTAAACAATAAATTAATATTTTGCTTGTAGTAAGAGTTTAAATGTGTCGATGTGCGACATCAACAGGCGATAGCGTAAATACACGCCTAAACTTACGATGCTAAAACTATTCCTGTAAGCAAATACAATCTCCTTTATTTCGTTTTTTTTGATTTTTCTTATCCGACAGTTGAAATTGTTCTTTTTCTAAGGGCATTCATTCGGAATTTTCGCGCATTTTTTTTTCACAGGACATTCATCTGCATTCGTTTCACATTTATTTACGAGAGCGTATTTAGGAAGCCATTTAGCCAGTTGCTCTTCGAAAAATTGTTCTAGATAACGGGCATGCGCATATGTTTTGGAATCCTCCGGATAATATAAGTATACAGTTTTGGACAACAATCAAACGTCAGCTACAAACGGGGCAATGTCTTTGTAGTGATTCGGACTTGATGGATCCAAACGAGTTCGGATAACATCTAGCGACATAGGGTGACAAATATTTCATAATATGCAGTGTGTGTTGCAGGTTCTGGCTCTCTAAATGGTAAACTTTGTTCGTATTGCCAATATAATTCTAAACGTATCCTCTGTATAATCTTTAATTCATTTGCGCCAAGTTCTCCTGCATTATGTCTTTCACATTCAGCTGAACTTGCCAGTTCCGCTAAATTAACACATAACAAACCTTTCCACGTTTCACTTTCATCTGGTAAGGAACTTATAGCTGGCATGTGACAATTTTGGTGAAATACTTTTGGATATTTATCGCAACACATCAATTCACCACCATCCAAACAAACTGCACACCAATCTTCATTTGGATCGTCTTTCTGGTCAGCTTTCTCTTCAGCAACATTCGCAATATCTGCTGAACTATGGACTTGTGGCGATGTTGTCTTATTCCTACCTTCCGGAAGAACTTGTTCTCCGTTCGAATCTACTTTCGCTATTGTTGCCATCAAATCATTTATTGAATCGTCTCGAACTTTATCAATTGGTTCCGTAAAATCTGATCTGATGCTTGATCCAACGATCGCACTGACAACGAAAGATGATCCAAAATTTCAATATCTGAATCCGAGTCCCATTCATCTAGGTCGATATTGACCTGACCTTGACCGTATGCTTCTATATATTTGGAAAAGCCTTTTGGCAGCAACACTTTCGCCTTCTCGATTCCTTTCCTTTGTGCATTCCTTTCGTGCTTGAAATCCTCGAAATCCCCGGTACAGATGTTGGCTGCATATACCGTATTAAAAGCGGCGCTCGGTGTTCTGTCTGGATTAGCCTGCCCACGAATATTCTCAATCACCTTCAAGTTGTACACTGGGTTCGGGAAAATAAATGGGAAGTGTATTATAGTGTATGACGTCGGTATACTCATTCGAGTTGCCAATACTCACCATCATTTGGTTGAGTTGAATTTGACCGAACTGTCGGTACACTCCGGGACATCCTCATGGGTGGCGGCCACTACCTCCACACTACACTCCCATGTGGCTGTCAAATCCTGTTGACATCCCACGACAAAATTGACGTGGGATGTGCGTTGGTCGCAACCAACGTGAAATGACAAGCCACCTAGCAGCAAAGTGTGTTAGTAGTGGTCACCAGCGGCGTCGCATGATTCATTACACATCTCATGATAAACAATTCCCTTCCAATCTCACCATACACACAGCAAAACCTTATTTGGTGTCAATCATGGCTTTGAAGTCGTTTGTGATGATTTACCTTTTTTGATCATGATCTTTTTCGACCGACAATCTCGTATTGTACCCATTTTTCATCGCCCGTAATGATTTGCTTCAAAAATGGCTCGATTACGTTCGGTTAATCAAATTTTTATGTGTGAATTCATGCGGCAGCCAAACGTTGAGCTTCTCTATGTATCCAGCCTTTCGCAAATGGTTCAACACTATTTGCCGATGAGTATTCAGTTCTTTAGCAATGTCATGGCTGCTTATATGTCGGTCTTCTTCAATTTTTTGAAAGATTTCATTGACTTTTTCAGCGATTGGCCGACCTGAGCTAGGTGCGAACTATCTCTTAGCTGTGGCTTTTGATAAAGGATCCTGACCGTAGACAACATAAATTTTTTCACGAGCCTGCGATGCATTCTCACCTTGATCGTAGTGATATTGTAATTAATAACGAATTTTTTCAAAAATTTCACTCATTTTTAAATGATTACAACTTATGACACGAATGACGAAATAAAAACTGTCCCTATGGAAATTGTAGACTGGAATGTCACCTTTCAAACGCATGTCAGTTTGACTCAATCTGATGAGTATTTCCCGAGTAATGACAACGAACACCATCTAGTGGCAAAACCAGCTCAATAATTTTTAAAATATCCAATATATATGGGTGTATATACATACATCTATATATATATACATATATATATACATATATATATATATATATATATATATATATATATATATATATATATATATATATATATATATATATATATATATATATATATATATATATATATATAAGACAATTCCATTGAGAAAAGTTTTTCCTGCTTGAAAAATAAGATCATTCACATGCTAAATAAAAACTGATTAACCAACCTTTTGTAAACGGATGTCCCGGATACCCTATGCACTCTTCTATGCGGTCGTTAAGACACCGCCTAAGTCAAGTTTATAAATGTTAAAATAACGATTTCAATGTAAAAATAAACAAAAACTAAAACAAATCAAATGAACACATTAAACAAAAAAAGATAGTTAAATAAAATTGGGTAATTAATTAAGGAATAGGTTCTGAATCTGAATGGATGGAATCCATTGATATTTGATAATACACATATAAAGCAGTAAGAAATGGTTGTATATGTTAAAATTGCTGTAGAGCATGGGTATCTGTTGGAAATCCTTGACCATTCCCATTCCAATTCGCATGTCGGTTCTTCGGGCACCCATAACTTCCACTGTTCCTCTTCTTGAATGGGGTCTCCGGAGGCGTGTCTCGTCCGCTTGTATATAAATCCCTCCGTCACCCGTAGTTCTGGCAGCTGTGGCAACTGGTCCTGAATCGTATTCATCAGCTGGATATAACATGCTGACTTGAAGGCGGAATGGTCCAAGTCGATCCATAGGGGGCTGTCGTCCTCCTGGGCCAACTCGGCTCCTTCAGGAGCGAACATCCTTGATAATGTGTCCGGTACCACGTGCTGACTTCCCTTCCCGTGTCTTATCGTGAAGTCAAACGCCTGTAATTTCAAGGCCCATCTGGCCAAGCGGCCGTGGAGATCAGTTTGGCTCATCGGCCATTTCAGTAACGCATGATCAGTGACGATTTCAAAGGGATGTCCCTCTACATATGCTCGAAAACGTTTCACTGCCACCACAGCTGCCAGGCATTCCTGCTCCGAGACCGTGCAGTTCCACTGGGCCTGGTTCAGCTTGTGGTACATAAAGGCTATAGACCTCTCCTCGCCGTCTTGTGCAACCTGGACTAAGACTGCTCCCACCCCATGTTGACTCGCGTCACAATGGATTGAGAACGGTTTGTCAAAGTCCGGGCTGTGCAGTACGGGGGCTGTAGTCAGACTCTTCTTTGGCTCTTCAAAGGCTCGCAAGCTGGGCTCTTCCCAGACGAACTTACGTCCCTTACGCAGCATGTCGGTCAAAGGAGTGGTAATGGTGGCATAGTCACGGACAAAACGCTGGTACTATCCGCATAAGCCTAGGAATCGGCGTAATTGCTTGGTGGTCTTGGGTAATGGAAAAACGTCAATCGCTTGAGTCTTGTCCGGGTCGGTTTTGATATTGCCATGCCCAATGATGTGACCCAAATACTTCACCTCGGTCATCATGAACTGACTCTTCTGTATGTTGATGGTTAACCCTGCCCTCCGTATGTGTAGAGCCACCTCCTAAAGCAGGTCGATGTGTTCGTTAAAGGTCTCAGTTATGAGTAGCAGATCGTCCAAGTACACAAAAACTTGGTGCCGTAAATGAGGCGGTATCACCTTATCCATAAGGCGCGTCATTGTTTGAGGGGCATTGCACAATCCGAATGGCATGGTCACGAATTGATACAGGGGCCGACCTGGGACTGTGAAGGCTGTTTTCTCCTTTGAGCCAGGGTCTAAAGGAATTTGTCAGAAGGCGTCCTTGAGGTCTAAGCTCGTGATGAAGTGGGCTTTGGGCAACTGACTCCAAATGCCTTCAATCAATGGTAGAGGGTATGCGTCCTTGACAGTGACGGCGTTCAAGCGTCTGGCATCTGAGCATAGCCGGACCTTGTTCGGCTTGACAACCAAGGTGACCTGGGAAGCCCACGCGCTCTGCGATTCTTCGATCACGCCTAATGCTAGCATTCGATCAACTTCGGCATATAACAACTTTTCCTTCGCCTGAGATATGGCAAAATGTCTCTGTTTTATGGGCTTAGCATCCCCCATATCTATTGTGTGTAACATCAGTGCCGTTCACCCGAGACCTTCCTTCTCATGCGATGGAAAAGCCGAGATAGCCGAGTCAAGTCGCAGTTGTTGATTCACATCCAGTGTATGTCGTAATAGGTGAGTGGTTTGAGTTTGGTCAGGAACAGTGGTGACGGACTCCAGGGTCGTGCCGGAAAACAGTGCCGGGGCCAAGTTAAATTTTCGAACGAAATCCACCCCTAGATAAAGATTCTGGGTTAATTGAGGTATGATGTAAAATTCCAGAGGTTTAGTTACTCCCTTAAAGGTGACATCCGTCGTAATTTGTCCCACTACAAAGTGACGAGTTCCGTCCGCCGTGCTTAACCAGATGGTAAAATGGTGGATTTGGTCCGCGTGCATTGCCAGTACCTCCCCTGCAAAATCGGCTGATATGCAATTCACACTGGCTCCCATATCGACTAAACCTGACAATCGTTTTTGCAGGAGGTGTACTGACGCATATGGTCGAACGTCATCCCTCAATAATTCGTCTAAGTGTATGTCTTTCAGCACCTTCCTCGACTGCCTGACCCTTCTCCAGAAGCTTCGCATCCGACGCGTGGCTCGCTTTCTTCGCGGTGGGACCGTTGTAGCCAACTCCTCATGGAAGATGCGCTGTCGAGTAGCCAAATAATTCCGCAGTCTGACGTGGAAAGGTTTAACATGCCAAGGAACCTTCGCCTCGCTATCATTTCCCTCCGCGTCCGCCTTGACAAAGGATGGCGTTGGCTGTGGAACTTCGGGAAAACTGTGTTTGGCGGTGCGAGTCAGCAGAATTGGAGTCATGTCTGGGGCTTGGTCATAGCTAGTGATGTTGTCAGGCTTGGTTCGTCCGGGTTTTAGGAGTGCCGACGGGTGGTCGCGGCACTCGCTGGCAAGTTTTTTTCGCAATTTGCAATTTGCGCAATCAGGTGCGTACGTGTCTGCCTTCCCGCATCGGTAACAGAATATCGTCGGTTCCGGTGGACATGCATAGAACCGATGCCCCGTTTGTCGGCAGTTCCAACAGACCGTCGGGCTTGTAATTGCTTGGACGGATGGTCGATCAATCATCGCTGGGTCCTCAAGCTCCTGTGGTGCTCCGCTCCTCGGTACTGGTACTGAGTCAGCAAGTTGGTGGTCCGCTGCCATCAACTCCGCGGTGTGATGATTTCGGGGATTGTGGGGTTGTGGACGGAAGGTACCTCGCCGCTCATCCAGTTGTTCCTGCCTACGGGCATGGAGGCGTAATCCCTGTATGGTGTTGATGGGAAAATGCAGAAGGCTGTTCCGAAGCTCCCAACGCATATTCTCTCTGATAATTTCCACTAGTTCGTCGTTGGAGGTAGGGTCCATTGATCAGATGGTCGAGAGTGGGGCATAGCCACACTGGGATTGGGCTCCCAGCCAAGCGGAGTTCTCACGCGGCTGGGTGGTTGGCTCATCGGGAGATTCTGGAGCCTTCCCTCCAAGTTGCCAATCCTCTCAGACATATCTCGCATTAACGCCACGAGGGTGTCAATGGAGTGGATGGAAGGTGCGGGTGTAACCTCGGCCGCGACAACTGTAGCAGGAACTTCACCGCCCATGGCTCCTTGCAAGTCCCGCAGTGATTGGGGCGGTTCGGCATCTGGGATCCCTTTCGCCACTGCTCCACGCGTTGGGACGGGCGTTCCGAGGGGGACGTCTACGGTGGTCCACTCTATGGGTCGCCGGCATAGTGGGCAAAGCTCGGACGTTAGGAGGAGCTGTTGGACACAGGCACGATGGAACAGGTGTCCGCACTCCAATCGTACGCTGTGTACGCCCTCCACTACGTTGGACCATTTGGATCAACGCTTATCTGGGGTCCGCTTCGTTGCCATGTTTGTTTTTGCTGTGTGTGGTTAGTGCTAGTATTACTAAAAAAAAATATAAAATATAATTATTCCTACGATAACCCTAATGTATAAGTGGACAAAACTTACTACTAAATTAGTGGCCGATAGTGGCGAGCTATTTTGTAACTATATATGAGGGAAAAAAAAGGTGAATTTATTGGTTCAACACTTTCCTTTCCAGCAGTCGACTCCTCCAATGGGAAATGAGAGTGCGTGGTAGTCTGCCGAAGAAAGGGTGCTTTCGGCCGATTTACTCGAATTTATCCCCTAAACCCACATACATTACAAAACTGTCTCTAAACTACGTTAACTGACTCGACAAGACAAGTGGCAGAGCTACCGTAACGGTTTTGTACGCGGTCAAAATTCCCGACGCGTGGAAGCATTCCGGGCTTCGCCACTCCAGCATACGCCACCGAACGTTGAACCGATACCACTCGTCTATCACGCATACAAAATAAGTAGAATCCTTCCGCGACATAAAGGCAAGGTAGCCTTCTATTTTCTTGAGAGTCCAGGCCTACAGGAGAAACCCCGTCCGGGTGACAGTTCCATCAAGAAAATAGAAGGTCCTTACAGGGGTTAATCTGGGACAACACATCGGAAGGATTCTGTCGCGAAAAAAAAATCAAATAAAAGAGAGCGGAAGCTACAACTCACGTGAAGCGACTGCTAGTGTGTATCACACAACTCCAGTGCTCCTGTTTGTGAGGCTCGAGTACCAAAGTACCTTACATCTTCCGTAAAGGACCAACTCGTCAGAAGACGCGAATCTTTTATCCCTTAAGATGTTTTGACGCCACGTTGGGCGTCATTTGTAATAATTTTAAGAATTCGTGCGAACGAGGAACCGACCTCTCATCGGTTCTAGACGTTAAGTCTGAGTAGTGCCAACGGATGGTACCCACCGGTCAACCAATCCGTGCACCGTAATCCATTCACGCGGTGGCTGCTTGTCGGCCAGCTAGATCGAAGAGGATTTCGGTCGTGGATTCCCGAATGGATTACGCTCATCTACAATCTTCAGCCACCAATACATGCCCGTTTTCAAACGCATCCCAAAACAAAACCATACAGAGAGGAAACCTACTTCACGTTACTCCGTATTTCTTCCTATAACCAGTCAAAGGACAAAGATCTAATCTTTACTTCGCGTTCCCGAATTTTCGACGCGGTACCGAAAAGTATACTACGTTAACTCAACCCGACGAAAGCTACTCTAATAAAAAGGCAAAACAACAAAGGTACCGCGTACCGCGCGCGACGCGAAACCGACCTCAGCGGATTTTCTCAACCCCTACCCTCGCGACGGCATACCTACCCTGCACTAGATTTCCCGCTGAAAGGAAGAACCACTGGAAAGGAGAGTCGTGTTGTTATTTAGCAATTGATGTTGTTATATATTTGTTAAAAAAAAATAAATCGTTTTCCTTCTACAAATGCTTTAAATATCATAAAATTAATGTCGGCAATTTTTCGCATTTATAACTGTGTATGCTTCGAGGCTTGTACTATCAAAAGTATGAAGTTAGTCGTTTAAAATCAACTAATTTTCATTCGTTTCAAAATAAACATTTTTTCCAATTTCAAATTATACTATTGCTGTTTTGTCATATAGCATTCCGCAATTTTGATAATCAAATTTTTAACACAAAAATATATGTATATAAGCGCGTTCACGAAGAATTTCCCTATTAGGAATATTCATTTCAATTATCTACTAATGCAAATTAAATATTGGTTTGCTTCTTTCATTGACTGATTTTGTCGTGTGTGTTTGTAACGTATAACTAACGCTAAACAAGTCTCTAATTTCTCTACATTCTAACTAACGATTCCTTCGATACAATATAAATTTCTAACTAAGGTATTCTACTAAAAGTAATAGTATCTCTTTTTTTCTACAGTTTGATAATCAGTTTGTATTAAATTGCATTTTTTTTTAAGCACTCATCTACATCAACTATAAAAACAAATTAATAAAATCGTATGCCAGTCTACATGAGTTTCGTCTAAAAGCAACCAAAATAAGGAGAATTCAAACACAAAAAGTGTTTCTGATAAATGTCATTTCTCGTATGAATTGGAAGTAAATGTTCTACATTTTAATGTCGTTAATTTATAGTTATGCCTAAAATCAACGAAAATAAGATTTTCTGACGTTTTTTGATTATCTAGATAGCATTCTGTCATATAAAATTAATTAACCTCTATAATCTGATGTTTCAAATGAAATTGGTATACATTTATTCATATGATTAAGAACTAACCGGTGAGATTTATAATGAACATAAATAAAAAAAAATTTATAATGAACATAAATAAAAATGGTTTCTTATTTTATGTATAGTTATGTTTAAACAATAAATTAATATTTTGCTTGTAGTAAGAGTTTAAATGTGTCGATGTGCGACATCAACAGGCGATAGCGTAAATACACGCCTAAACTTACGATGCTAAAACTATTCCTGTAAGCAAATACAATCTCCTTTATTTCGTTTTTTTGATTTTTCTTATCCGACAGTTGAAATTGTTCTTTTTCTAAGGGCATTCATTCGGAATTTTCGCGCATTTTTTTTTTCACAGGACATTCATCTGCATTCGTTTCACATTTGTTTATGAGAGCGTATTTAGGAAGCCATTTAGCCAGTTGCTCTTCGAAAAATTGTTCTAGATCACGGGCATGCGCATATGTTTTGGAATCCTCCGGATAATATAAGTATACAGTTTTGGACAACAATCGAACGTCAGCTACAAACGTGGCAATGTCTTTGTAGTGATTCGGACTTGATGGATCCAAACGAGTTCGGATAACATCTAGCGACATAGGGTGACAAATATTTCATAATATGCAGTGTGTGTTGCAGGTTCTGGCTCTCTAAATGGTAAACTTTGTTCGTATTGCCAATATAATTCTAAACGTATCCTCTGTATAATCTTTAATTCATTTGCGCCAAGTTCTCCTGCATTATGTCTTTCACATTCAGCTGAACTTGCCAGTTCCGCTAAATTAACACATAACAAACCTTGCCACGTTTCACTTTCATCTGGTAAGGAACTTATAGCTGGCATTTGACAATTTTGGTGAAATACTTTTGGATATTTATCGCAACACATCAATTCACCACCATCCAAACAAACTGCACACCAATCTTCATTTGGATCGTCTTTCTGGTCAGCTTTCTCTTCAGCAACATTCGCAATATCTGCTGAACTATGGACTTGTGGCGATGTTGTCTTATTCCTACCTTCCGGAAGAACTTGTACTCCGTTCGAATCTACTTTCGCTATTGTTGCCATCAAATCATTTATTGAATCGTCTCGAACTTTATCAATTGGTTCCGTAAAATCTGATCTGATGCTTGATCCAACGATCGCACTGACAACGAAAGATGATCCAAAATTTCAATATCTGAATCCGAGTCCCATTCATCTAGGTCGATATTGACCTGACCTTGACCGTATGCTTCTATATATTTGGAAAAGCCTTTTGGCAGCAACACTTTCGCCTTCTCGATTCCTTTCCTTTGTGCATTCCTTTCGTGCTTGAAATCCTCGAAATCCCCGGTACAGATGTTGGCTGCATATACCGTATTAAAAGCGGCGCTCGGTGTTCTGTCTGGATTAGCCTGCCCACGAATATTCTCAATCACCTTCAAGTTGTACACTGGGTTCGGGAAAATAAATGGGAAGTGTATTATAGTGTATGACGTCGGTATACTCATTCGAGTTGCCAATACTCACCATCATTTGGTTGAGTTGAATTTGACCGAACTGTCGGCACACTCCGGGACATCCTCATGGGTGGCGGCCACTACCTCCACACTACACTCCCATGTGGCTGTCAAATCCTGTTGACATCCCACGACAAAATTGACGCGGGATGTGCGTTGGTCGCAACCAACGTGAAATGACAAGCCACCTAGCAGCAAAGTGTGTTAGTAGTGGTCACCAGCGGCGTCGCATGATTCATTACACATCTCATGATAAACAATTCCCTTCCAATCTCACCATACACACAGCAAAACCTTATTTGGTGTCAATCATGGCTTTGAAGTCGTTTGTGATGATTTACCTTTTTTGATCATGATCTTTTTCGACCGACAATCTCGTATTGTACCCATTTTTCATCGCCCGTAATGATTTGCTTCAAAAATGGCTCGATTACGTTCGGTTGATCAAATTTTTATGTGTGAATTCATGCGGCAGCCAAACGTTGAGCTTCTTTATGTATCCAGCCTTTCGCAAATGGTTCAACACTATTTGCCGATGAGTATTCAGTTCTTTAGCAATGTCATGGCTGCTTATATGTCGGTCTTCTTCAATTTTTTGAAAGATTTCATTGACTTTTTCAGCGATTGGCCGACCTGAGCTAGGTGCGAACTATCTCTTAGCTGTGGCTTTTGATAAAGGATCCTGACCGTAGACAACATAAATTTTTTCACGAGCCTGCGATGCATTCTCACCTTGATCGTAGTGATATTGTAATTAATAACGAATTTTTTCAAAAATTTCACTCATTTTTAAATGATTACAACTTATGACACGAATGACGAAATAAAAACTGTCCCTATGGAAATTGTAGACTGGAATGTCACCTTTCAAACGCATGTCAGTTTGACTCAATCTGATGAGTATTTCCCGAGTAATGACAACGAACACCATCTAGTGGCAAAACCAGCTCAATAATTTTTAAAATATCCAATATATATGGGTGTATATACATACATCTATATATATATACATATATATATACATATATATATATATATATATATATATATATATCTATATATATATATATATATATATATATATATATATATATATATATATATATATATATATATATATATATATATATATATATATATATATATATAAGACAATTCCATTGAGAAAAGTTTTTCCTGCTTGAAAAATAAGATCATTCACATGCTAAATAAAAACTGATTAACCAACCTTTTGTAAACGGATGTCCCGGATACCCTATGCACTCTTCTATGCGGTCGTTAAGACACCGCCTAAGTCAAGTTTATAAATGTTAAAATAACGATTTCAATGTAAAAATAAACAAAAACTAAAACAAATCAAATGAACACATTAAACAAAAAAAGATAGTTAAATAAAATTGGGTAATTAATTAAGGAATAGGTTCTGAATCTGAATGGATGGAATCCATTGATATTTGATAATACACATATAAAGCAGTAAGAAATGGTTGTATATGTTAAAATTGCTGTAGAGCATGGGTATCTGTTGGAAATCCTTGACCATTCCCGCATGCCT
This sequence comes from Odontomyia ornata, assembly GCA_963969285.1. Classification (NCBI taxonomy): domain Eukaryota; kingdom Metazoa; phylum Arthropoda; class Insecta; order Diptera; family Stratiomyidae; genus Odontomyia; species Odontomyia ornata. The sequence continues at coordinate 225,437,594 of OZ017739.1, forward strand.
TCCAATTACAATGGATTACTTTCCTGAGATACATTCATTGCACAATGATTATGTGGTGTCAGATTATACTCTTTTGCCGGATTGTGTAAATTTAGAATTATGCCAACAGCCAAGCTGTTTATCGAAAGCTGCTAACTACTAGTGAAGTGTTTAAGGAAATTGTTTCAGCACGTTTAGTACAATGATTTCAATTGATCGTGTTTGAAGATAAAGGTAGTACCAGTCCACCTTAAGCACCATGTTGTGGTGGGCAAAAGCAAAAACAAAGTTCTTTGATGAAAATGATGCAACCAAGCGAACCAACTGTCAAAGGAATGTTTTCGCAAAATATCGCTGAGTGGTTCAGTTATTACCGTAACAGGATATCCACCAAGCATCCATATCATCCAATAAATGTAGATTATAGATACCGACTCCAGGCACCACAACATGATACATATGAAATTTCAGGTGTTAATTTTACTACTGAGAAGCTAGAAAACTATAATTGGAACGATGTGGATCATTATATCTGCACCAGGGGTGATACAGACTATACTTTAATGAAGAGTTTGAAATATTGGAGATATCGTATGTATTTACCACCAAAAGAGCATCCTGCAACAAAAAAGATTATTGAAGGTGCCTTTTCTCGTTGCGATATTTACACTGAAGTTGTTAACGATTTTAAACCCGAGCAACAAATTGAAGAATTCCTAAAGTTTGTCGAAACATATTTGAATAAAATAAAACGGTTATACCGTAAAAAGGCAAGGCTTTCTATATTCATCGGAAGCCCGAAAATACAACAATCGCATCTGACAACGTCCCAAGCAGCATATAATGCCTAGAATAAACGAAGCACGTTCTCATAATTCATCAGTTAAGATTAATTAGGTCTAAGTTCAGTTCATTTACCCTACGATTCATTTAATTAAAAATTCATTCCTGTAATCGATACTTGCATTAACATTAAAATATTTCAAATGTATATTGTACTGTCTAAGCATTATTTCAAGTTCAATAATCCAAATGTGAAATTACTGCCACCTCAAGCAAATTGCAATTCAATTAAAGTTCAATCAAAGAATATTGAACTTGCTTGAGATGGCAATAATTCTTTCCACGTGCTAGCCAAAGAATTTATGCACTAAATGCAAAATGTTAGTATAAATTAACCAAGAGTGGCGACAATAAAGCATTCCATGTTGAGTCATTTTAATAAGCGTTTTATTGTCTTTTCATAGCTGGAACATTTGGTCCGTCGAGCTGGATTCTAGAAGGAGTCAGGAGTCAAGTGGAAAAAGGATTCTTAGAGCAGAAGGAGACAACTTCTAGAGGACTTCAATTTTTGGACAATTAATTAGCAGTAGCAAGTTGGCGCTGGGAACAAAGTGGTGAATCAATACTAGGACGATTTGCACCACGTAAAGTTTCCATACAAATACAATCAGGAGGAGACAGCTTCTAGAGGACTTGAATTTCAGTCATACTTGGAGAAACAATTAGAATTAGCAACTTGGCGCTGTAAGCAAGGTGCCAAACAATACCAGGAGGATTTGTACGGCGTAAAGTTTGCATACAAATCTTAATCAGGAGGAATCAGCCTCTAGAGGACATCAATTTCAGCCATACTTACACGAACAATTTGTGGTAACAACTTGGCGCTGTAAGCAAGATACCGAATCAATTCTAGGAGGATTTGTACTTTGAAAAGTTGCGCATCAAATCCACATCAAAGGGAGACTTAGCATTGTTGGCACTTGATCGGGTTTGGGAAAGGCCATTCAGAATTCTGCAACAGTACTAAGTAGCACACCAATATGAGTACCCAAGAGACAACCATCAAGCAAATCCAGAGATTGATCACCAGTTTTAAGAAGGACAGCGAGTCACGATACAGTCTCGCCTACTTCCAAACTAGGATTGAAAAACTAAAGGCATTATGGGAGGGATGAGAAAAACAACATGAGGCAGAATGTAACCAGTTAAGGGAGACTGACCAGCTTTCGCAATATTCTACAGAGTTCGAGCGGTTAGAGGACTTAGTTATGGATTATCTCACGGTTTTCCAATCTAGAATTAATGGATTACATCTGTTGCTACAACATCGCCCGCACCGGATTCTGTAAAGCTGGAGAGGATCCGAATTCCATCGTTCAGTGGTAGTTACACTGGCTGGTTTGCGTTCCATGACTTATTCGAAAGCATGGTACACAAAAATGCTCAACTGAAAAAGGTACAAAAATTCCAATACCTTAGAAGTGCTTTTCGCAGAGAAGCTGAGCAGCTCATTAATCATCTCACCATTATCGAAGGAAATTTCGATCCCGCATGGAACCTTCTATGTGAGCGATATAACAACCACCGCATTATAGCTCAGGAAATAATGCAACGCCTTTTCAACATCGAGCATTGCACACGCAATGAGCCATCAGGCCTTCGACGTATGCTGGATACAATGAACCAGCTACTTGCAGGCATCCATACCTTGAAGGCGGATTCATTCGCCTTAACAACTGTCTTCATGCTCAACCAAAAGCTTGACGAAGACTCAAGGAAGGAATGGCAACGAACAATTTCCGAGTCGAGTGAAATCCCTTCGTTACAACAGTTTCTGGATTTCCTGAAACAAAGATTTTCAATGCTAGAGGCTTTGTCAACTGGGAAGGTGAAACCAAAGACGGTGAAAGCAAACACTACTCAAGTGATACGAAAGCTTCCTGCCCAATGTGCAAGGCTCAACACAAGCTTTTTGAATGCAACTCGTTCAAACAAGCTCCAATTCAAGCAAGACGAGAAGTGATCAAAGATTCCAACCTATGTTTCAACTGCTTTGGTCAACACAGAGCCAACAAATGTACTTGGACACACGGGTGTAAGCTCTGCGGAAGAAAACACAATACGCTGCTGCACACATCAAGCTCAGAAAGTCCATTACAGAAAAAATCACCAGCTGCGTCAATTGTGCAAGGCCACGGTGCTTACACAAAACAAAATTACGTTTTGCTTGCAACCGCATATATACGAATATGCCGTCCAGATGGAGAACGTGTAACATTCCGAGCATTGCTCGACTCTGAAGCCCAACGATCCTTCATCAGTGAGGCAGCAATGCAACTTCTACAGGCTAAACGCACTGGGGCAAAATTTAAGATTAGTGGCATAGGGGCTGTTGAAAATGCAATGTCAAAGGGAGAAACAAAACTACGCACTGTCGTTAAATCTGAATATGGACATAACGAGGAGATTCTATTTGCGCCACTCATTCTTACAACCATAACTGCACTGTTATCATGTACTAAAATTCCTTTAATAATTCCACAGGGATTGACAGTTGGCGACCTGGCAGATCTTCGATTTAACGTACCATCGACCGTAGATGTCCTCATTGGAGCAGATCTTTATGACCAACTATTGCTGCCAGGACTTCTACCCGGGAAGCCATGCGCCCAGAAGACCAAACTTGGATGGGTGTTGTTCGGAACAGTACCATGCAAGTCCTCTTCATCATTACGTGCATTTGTCGCCTACCAAGGTTTTGAAGAAACTCTGCGACAATTTTGGGAAACAGAGGAACTTCCAGCAACTAAACATCTTACAACTGAAGAGAAAGAACTTGAGGCTCACCACAAACAAACTGTTTATTGGCACCCAACAGGAAGATATTCTGTTGGCCTTCCATTTAAAAATAATCTGGATCCTCATTCTGACATTGGTGATACGCAAAAGATTGCAAACATAAGATTCAGACAGTTGGAGCGTCGGTTGATACAAAATCCAGCACTTCATGAACAGTATCGGAGTTTTTTGCAAGGAAACATGGATTTAGACCACATGTCCAGAGTACCTGTAGACCAAATAAAAATGACTACGGCATATTCCCTAGCGCATCATGCTGTGGTGAAAGAAACCAGCAGTACCACGAAATTAAGGGTAGTATTCAACGCGTCGCAAAAGGGTTCCAAGGATAAATCCTTAAATGATCTTCTGCATTCTGGCCACACTCTCCAGGGAAACTTATTACATCTTCTTATGCGGTGGAGGCAATATAAGTACGTCATTGCAGCCGACATTGAGAAGATGTATCGGCAAATCTTTGTGCACGAGAAAGACACACATTTCCAACGAATCTTGCGGCGGTTCAACTAAAGTGAACCAATCCAACACTATCAGTTAAGCACAGTCACTTATGGAACGGCCTGTGCACCATATCTCGCGATACGCACACTTCACCAGTTAGCTGCGGATGAGTATGACACATTCCCTCAAGCCGCGCAAACATTGACAAATGATTTCTACGTTTATGATGTACTCACTGGTTCGGATAACCTAGAAGATCTTCTACAGCTACAGACTGATCTTCGAAAACTTCTAAGGAAAGGCGGATTTCATTTAAGGAAGTGGTCATCTAACCATACAAAACTGTTGGAACATATTCCAGTCTCAGAAAGGGAGACATAGCTTCCTCTTACCATAGCATCAACTGAGCAGATAAAAACACTTGGCATTCACTGGCATCCAGCCTCCGACGTATTCTCATTCAGTATTACAAGGCCAGCCAACGAGAAAATACTGACAAAACGCACCATACTAGCAGAAGTGGCCAAATTGTTCGATCCATTAGGTTGGCTACAACCCTGTATCATTATAGGGAAAACAACAATGCAGAAGTTGTGGCTGGCAGAGAAAGGTTGGGATGATCCAATAGATCCAACGTTGATAAAAGAGTGGAAACAACTACGACAACAACTTACGGCGGTGGAAAATCTTAGGATAAATCGATGGATAGACTTCAGCCCGTCTAATCAGGTCGAGCTTCATGGGTTTCGTGATGCATCATCAACAGCCTACGCTGCTGCTGTATATATCCGAGTAGTGACTACAACGTCACCCAAGGTTACACTACTAGCAGCAAAATCAAAGGTGGCACCAGTGAAGGTACAATCGATACCGAGGTTGGAGCTGAATGGAGCCATTTTGTTGGTGAACCTTATGGCTGAAGTCATCAAGGCGCACAATTGGAGCAACCTTTCTAGATATTATTGGACAGATTCAACCGTAGTCCTCTCATGGATACGGAGTCCTGCCGCTAAATGGAAGGTCTACGTTGCCAACTGAGTGAGTGTCATTCAGCAAAATAGCTCAGCCGAACGCTGGAATCATGTAAGCACTCACGATAATCCAGCAGATATTGCATCAAGGGGAATGTATCCGGAGGAACTTATTACCTCAACACTTTGGTAGAATGGACCAACTTGGCTCAATGCACGCATTATCTGAATGCCTCCTATGGTACAAGTTACAAGTGATGAAGAAGAAAAAGAAGCAAAATTAACATCCTTAATTGCCACGACAGAAGAACAGCCGACAATATTAAACAGGTATTCATCGTTCCATAAATTACAGAGGATTATTGCGTTGTGCTGACGTTTCGTCTTCAATACCAGACGCCCCAACATAAAACGTTCAGGAAATTTGTCAGAAGCTGAGCTCAAGGAAGCTACTAACATCTGTATTAGAATAACGCAGAATCATGCATTCAAAGAGTATTAAAGCCCATCACCATGGATTGACGTTAACGGAGTCCTCAGGGTGGGCGGCCGCATACACCAGGCACTCATCGGAAACATAGCCAAACATCCTGCTATTATCCCAAAGGGACCTTTAGCAACACTTTTGATACGAGAAGCTCATCAGCAAACCTTACATGGTGGTAGTCAATTGACGCTGTCTACTCTACGGCTCAAGTATTGGATAATATCAGGACATACGGCCGTGAAAAAGGTGTTGCGGGAATGCATGGCGTGTTTCAAGATGACGGCTAGGTCCATGACTCAACTAATGGGTAACTTACCGGCTTCTAGAGTACAACTCGAAAAACCTTTCCTGAACACTGGAATTGACTATGCTGGACCAATCACTGTTAAATGGAATGGGGGCAGAGGCGCCAAAACGACTAAGGCATATATAGCAGTCTTCGTGTGCATGGCTACAAAGGCCTTTCATCTCGAGCTTGTGTCCGATCTAACATCTAGCGCATGTATTGCGACTATCAAACGGTTCATTGCGAGGCGTGGAAAATGCAAAAACATGTACAGTGATTGCGGCTCAAACTTTTTAGGAGCCAACAACCAGTTGCAGACAGTTTACAGATCATCTCTTCAGGCATGTAGTTCCGCAGTTGTGGATCATGGAATACAGTGGAAATTCATTCCTCCTAGTAGTCCACATTTTGGTGGACTCTGGGAAGCCGGCGTGAAGACAATGAAGGCGCACATATACAAGACAATTGGGCATCAGATTTTAAATGTCGAAGAGATGAACACGCTATTAGCCCAGATCGAAGCATGTATGAAGTCACGTCCACTTACACAAGTAAGCGACGACCCGAACGATATGGCTGCACCCCAGGCCACTTCCTCACTGGAGATAACCTGTTGATCCTAGTGAAACGAACTACACTTTGCTGAAGAGATGGCACTTGGTCCAACAAATGAAGCAGTCCTTTTGGCGAAGATGGACAGAAGGATACCTGCAACGCTTGCAGCATAGATCTAAGTGGGTTGAAAAACAAGATAATCCGAAGGTAGGTGAATTGGTGTTGGTAAAAACGGACAAAATTCCATCGATGCAGTGGCCGTTAGCAAGGATTGTAGCAACGCACCCAGGACCAGACGGTTTAGTTTGAACGGTGTCTCTCAAGTTAAATGGAACTATTAAACTACGTCCTATAGTCAAACATAGGAAACTTACCGCCGAAAGCAGCAACAAAGCGACCATCAGAACAAGATACCGGTGTGGAAAACAGGAAAAAGACAGCAAAAAACCAACCTTCTAGATTATCAGCAGTCCTACTTGCAACGCTTTTTGTCCTTGGAGTTTTACCATCGCCTACATTATCGGATGCTAATGTTACAAATCTGGATGGTGGTATATACACAGAATAAGTTGGCCAGGCTAACGTACTTCGAGGCACCTTACAACTCAATATTGAACTTCCACTCTCTGATCTAACAACAGATGAGATGAATATGCGAAGCATTAATTCCAGTTTGTATTTTATGTGTTCTAAGGGCAGACAAACAACCGAAAAGGTTCACTGCTGGGACCTAGTTCACCACATCTCAGACACTATCGAGGACACCCGGCAAAAAATCAACCTGTTGCGTTTTAAACACCCTCGAACGAAACGCGGAATATTTGGGCAAATGCTCACAGCGGTCTTTGGAGTGAATGATGAAATCATCACGGATGTTCAAAATTTATCCGCAAATCTAGAGACACTTAAAACCTTACTCAGCCATCAAGGAAAGATATCACTTCAACTTACGAAAAAAATGAATACAACTTCAAGCAGAATAAACCAGCAACTCGAACGATTCTCAAACCAATTAAGAAACGGACTCGAGCAGATAAATGAATCAAAAAGCTGGTACTCCTCAGTTGACTCAAATCAAGTTAACATTCAGTTCTTAGGTACGTATCAGCGTGCCATCAATTTCATCAAGGAAGTGGATTTGAAATATAGCAATATTTTAATGGCTGTCAATACAAAGGCAGGAATACTAGAATGTATCAAATTTGCAGACCTTCAGGCCTCCATACAAAATACACTAGCATTACTACCAGCCCATCTCACAATTGTACACTCGACTACTAAAAAATTGACAATTGATTCTTGTCAAAGCAGTAGTAAAATTCACGGATACTTGCCAATCATCGATAACCGCAGATTTGATCTAATTAAGGCCACTGCAATTCCTGTTCAACAGAAACCTACGTTATTAACCGCATTCAGCATCCCTAACATGATTTTAGGAATCAATCATCATGATCAAGTTTATTTCGAGATAACCACCATCGACTTCGAAAAAGCATCTGAACTAACTTCTGGAACGTATCTTCATTCCAGTGCAACCCTAACTGATATGCGAGCCAAGAGTAACTGCATAATAAAGGAGTTGTACAACCTACATGACCAGCCTGTATGTCCACAAAAGTCCTTCCGGATAACATCACTACTCTTACAGCAACTGATATCGATCAACACCTGGTTATTTGTCACACCTCAACTGGTCCATGCGCAGACAGTTTGCCAAGGTGTAAGAAAAGATTTACAAATCAATGGAACGGGAACAATCAAACTCACCCAAGACTGCCAACTTCAAGCTGAAGAACTCATCGTTATAGCTGATCAACGCCACACTGGACGCACGTTCCTTACATACCTCTCACCAACTGGGCCAAAGCTTATCACCCGCAAATTTCCAAAGTGAAAAATTGATGATCCCGGACTCCCTAGCCCCGTTATGGCCACCACTTCCTTGCGGCTACTCCGGTGGAGGCTTCATCGTTCCCAACCTAGCTCACCCGAAGACGGGCGTGGGCGCCACTCGTCCGCTTTTCGAGCCTCCCAACGGCCGTCCGAACGAGAGGACGACCACCGAAGCAGCAAAGGAGAAAGGAATCTAACACTGGGACGCTAAGCCGCGGGGACTCTATCAACCAGGGCGAGCTGGGAATAACGCCCTCACACCAAATCTTTTGTTTCCTACCCCCGTTCACTGCACTTCACCTACCGCAAAAGAAAAACAAGGAACCGGCACTCACCTTTCCTACCCGAACACTACCACTACCGAGAAAAACGTCCAGGTCTTCTCGCCTGGTCACCGCTCCCGGAAAAGATTTCCCGAGCCGCACTTTGCACAAACCGCAAAGAAAATAAATAATTTTGCTGTATGGGGAAAACTATATTTATTGAAATGGAAAGAAACAATGTACAACCTCAAAGCCAAGAAGCCCCTTACTTCTTTCCTAACCTAGGAGAGGGGCCTCTCGCTTCCGCTCACTCCCAGATTTTCTTTGCTTCCAGATTTTCTTCGCCGTCTCGATTTTCTTCGCTCGTGATACTGTGATCCCACACTGATCTAATTCCCGGGGCACAACCGTTGTTCGCACCAGTAGAACTATGTTCACTTATTTAGTTTTTTTGTTATTGCACCACCGTTGTTTGCTGAATGCCGAATAAACTGCACCGTCCCAGAAACACCAGAGAAAAAGAGACCGCACGCGCCGATCTTCCCGGCTTAAATAATCTTGCCGAATCCCGTTTTTTTTTTCCTTTTTCCCTTCCATCCACCGGGAAAAACTTGTTTTGAGTGACTTTGCACGAGTAACTCCCCTCGCTTGTTTCCACTCAACATACATACCACCCGTGGCGATCCTATTGGAAATCGAATGTACTATCGCCGAATGCATTGATTCCATCTCCATTGTCTGGTATGAGTGCAGCACCACTTGTCGTTTGCTTGTCTGCTGTGTCGTCTTCGGCGACTGATGATGCTCCGATGATGACGATCATTTGAATCGTTGGTTGGTTTCATTTGATCATACTCATTTGAATGTTTAATCTTTAGCAAATACTCCCCGCAATTTATTAAGCCATGGTAAGGTCTTTTATAGAGCCTTATTATGAAAATTTTAATGTCGCGTGAATGATGAAACAACCATCTTTAGTCGCAAATGAAGACTCTCCTGGCCGGAAGGTGGGATTTGATGCTCGCTCAACCTTCCCAATTGCTGAAAAATCTTTCCTGACTATCCTTGGGATTCAAATGTAGCTTCCTATGTCTTAGCATTGTGGGCATTATCTACTAATTTAACGCCGACGATGCACTTGCGCCTATTAGGCTCGGCATGTACGATACGATGTGTCTTTAGGGTTTTGGATGTTTCATAATATCTGCCACAATCACTGTACTCATGCTTGAGTGCGCAAACATTGCATTGGAATGGGGTGAGATTAGAGTACGAAGCCTTATGACGATGCAATTGCGTTGCCTGACTACATGCTTTGCCGCATATGTTGAATGGATGACGACTGTTTCCGCTACCGTGTGTATTTCGCATTTTGTTTTCGAGCTCGCGCTGGTGCTTGGTGCCTCCGCCGCTTGCTGTTGGTTGCGTTGTCCATAATTGTGGCGTGCGGAATGGAAGTGACCTAGCTACATAAGTTTAATGTACATTAAGTTACAAAGCAAAATTACTATGTGGCTTCCTGCTTGTAATTAAAACAATTATTAAAGCCTCGTTTACACGATGACAGTAGCTGTCATGACAATATTGCCATGGCAGTTGACTTCCATGGCATTGCGACAGTACAACGTTTACACGGTGCCGCGACAGTCGTGTTTTTCAATGCACATTCATACGGTGAAATTGAAATTGAATTGTTGTTACGGCTCAATTAAAAGGTGAAAAGCGAAAATATAAGGATAAACGGTAAAATTTTGAATTAAAGTAAAAGTGGAAAAATAAAACTAATTTCAAAAATGGAATTAAATTTGTAATTTACTTGTGAAAAAGTGTGTTAAATTTTGTATTTAGGTTACTATATTCGAAAAAAATGGAGGAAGCCGCAGCGCTTGTTGTAGTTGGATCAGTTATAAAAAAATTATGCGAATCTCGTAAAAAGAAAACCAAAAGAACTTGTTGGGTTCACGAATGGATTCGCAGACGAAACCGCTATGGAGCCTCGGACACTCTAGTGAAGGAACTTCGGTATGAAGACCCGAAAAGTTTCTTCAACTTCTTCCGGATTGGGACAGAAATGTTCGATTCTCTTTTTAAAAAGGTTTGTTGAATCAGATACCTACCTAGAAAGTTGCAATTATATGTATCTATCTATATCTATTTTTAGGTTGGAACCAGGATACAAAAACAAGACACGATTATGAGGAATGCCATACCTGCGACAACGAAATTAGAAATAACTTTGCGCTTTCTCGCCACAGGCGATTCATACGCCAGCCTCCAATATTTATATCGAGTTCCAAAAAGCACTATTTGTGTCTTCATTGAAGAAGTTTACGATGTATTAAAAGAATATATTAAGGTAAATTTTGATTTTGAACGAAAAATATATTTGCATGAAAAACAATGAAAAATTATATTTAAATGAGATCAAGATTTTCACACTAAAATTAAATTTAAATACATAATTCAGAATTCCAGTTTTCAAAAAAGAATTAAATTGACAAAAACTAGTGTAATATGTTGTTATTCGAATTCGGTCCAATTAGTGAAAAATGTTGTAACACCAGGGACTGTCTCACTGTCACACTCGTTGATGTCTCTGTCCTCCACGGGAATAGTAATATGCTGATGGCTCGCTATATTGTTTACATTTTCACAGGGCGTGCTTGGTGAACCCTGAAAATATGGAGGTGGAGCCAGTGCTTTCATACAGACAGATGTGATTAAATTTTGTATGTCAGTTTGTAGCTGAAGTGCTTCTCTTAGAGGGAGAGCCTGTAGCTGTGACGCTACGTGCTGCCCAAAACAGGTGAACTCATCGCTTCGTTGAGATCGCTGTGCTACTTCTTGAAGCACTGTTACAGCATTGTCCAACGAGTCTTCCAAATGTGCCTTTTGTGGATTAACCGTTTTTTTCCTTTTCGGTACTGAGCTGCATATTTCTGTTAGACACTCCTCTGAATTATTTGGTCGATGTTTAGTTGGGCTTGAACGTGAATGTGCCGGTGTTTCATTTTCCACTGTTGTTAAAACCTCGCTGTCTGTACTATCATGTTGTGTTATATTCTGCAACGAAATTTTTAACAAAAATTTAGCTTGTAATAGATATGTTTATTTTTTTCAGGTACCTAGCTGTGGAGAAGACTGGAAAGAAATAGAAAGAGGGTTCGATAATACATGGAATTTTCCAAGCTGTGTCGGGTGTATCGACGGTAAACACGTCATGATTCAGTGTCCACCTAACTCGAACTCTCTTTACCTTAACTACAAGGGAACCTTTAGGATTGTACTATTGGCTATGGCAGACTATGATTACAACTTCACATTCATTGATGTGGGAAATTATGGGAGCATTGCAGATGGTGGTATATTTGCAAAATCAAGACTTCGTAGTGCAATTGAAGGAAATAAACTAAATTTGCCTGACAATGCTGTAATTTTGGGAGACGAAGCATTTCCACTGAGATCATATCTAATGAAACCATATCCGAGGAGTAATGTATTATCATACGAACAAAAGATATTCAATTATAGAATTTGCCGCGCAAGACGAATTGTGGAAAATGCATTCGGAATACTGGCATCCCGATTTCGTGTATTCAGAAGTACAATGCTATTACATCCTTCGAAAGTTGTAAAGATTGTTAAAGCTGCATGTGCTTTGCACAATTGGATCAGGAAAACGCATAAAAAACATAATTATACGGTGCATGTTGAAGACCATTTCACAGGAAATATCATACCTGGTTCATGGCGAGAAAGTAACAACAAACAACAAACACCAACGGCTTTAATGGATATTGCAGCATCACAACATCGCAACTACCCTTAGAGGCTAGAGAAAAAAGGAACAACTTTGCCTCTTTCTTTATTGCGGAAGGAGCAGTCACTTGGCAAGGTAAAATGATACAGTAACAGTTTTTAGCATGTCAAAATGTCAAAAAAATAAAAAGTTTCTTATATAAGATGAAAATATTATAAAAAATATGTAAGATGAAAATATAATAATAATAAAAGTAACACTTACCAAGTTAGTTTGTGTTTCGTTGGCTTCGTTCTGTCTTAAAAAGCCATCCGCAAGGGTGTACTACAATAATCGTGGCTTGTATATTTCACTGCTTCCACTCCCTGTTACATTCGATGCCCTGACTTTCGCTCGTTCCTGGTTGTACGTTCCTCTTAAACTTCTTATTTTTTGCCTCAATGCCTTCACTGAGGGAACACCTGAGGCTTCAAGTAGAGCAGCTTCTGCAGCATCCCGTTTCACTCTATTTTTAAAAAATGGGCTACTTTTTAGCCACAGGCACTCATATTTTTGGTATTCCTCTATGAATTCATAGGTATTCATTGTTGGGCTTAAATTTTCTTCCACTCCACGATTTGCAATTAATAACTAAATCATCTCATTTCTAAATCTCCATCACATTGTTTTTTAATATGAACTTTCTCTTTTTGAATCACTTCTTCTTTTTTATTTTCAATCTCTTCAAGTTTCTATCAGTTTTGTTTCTAATATTAACTTTGTCTTTTTAATCATTTTTTTGTTTATCATTTTCAATCACTGCCAAGTCTCTATCACTTTGTTTTTGAATAATAACTTTGCCTTTTTAATCACTTTCTCTGTTTAATCACTTCCACGAATAATCCAACGCAAATTAATACATACTTATATCTAATCATCTGTCAAATTTTGTGGACATGTAATATACTGTCACAACAATGCGTTTACATGCGACAGTTGTTCTTGACAGTACACTAACTTCCACGACAGCACTGCCGCAAAATCAAGATGAGGCTGATATGCGACAGTTGTGTACGACAGTACTGCCATGATCGTAACCATCGTTTACACGGTGACAGTAATCATGACAGTCGCTGTCTTGACAGCAACTGTCACAATTACTGTCACCGTGTAAACTAGGCTTAAGTTTTAAAATTATTGTGTGGCTTCTGTTTGTAATTAAAACAATTATCAAGCTTAAAATTATTGTGTGGCTTCTGTTTGTAAGTAAGATAATAATTCTTTCGTGAATGGAAATTAAAATTACTTGTTGCTAGTTACATCATCGGACTACTAGAAACAACAATTAATAAAGTGCGGCTCGGTATTGCGTAGGTCAAACTCTTACGTAATCGCGTATGGTAGTGTTCGGGTGAGCAGTGCTACGGATCTTCAATGTTCACCCGTAACATTTCCCCCCTTGCTTTTAGTGAATTTCTCTGAAATTGACTTCATTCCTACGGCTGAGAATAACCGCCCTGACTATCACAGTCCTACAACGACGGAAATCCAGAAACGATACCTGTTCCTTTACTAACTCGTCAATACATAGCGACCGCCTAACGCTCGAGATTACTAGTTCCATTTCCTTACTACCAACCCCTTCAGACAAACCTTGAGCCTAACCACCCTTAGTGAGTTTTAAGTCTAAAAAACACCACTGTTACCCCTTATTCCAAACGCCAACTTGCACGGAACAACTATCCCAAAGAGCTATAGACCTATTCTGACTACTACTTATCCCTAGGTTTAGAACTATGTTGCTTAATCAGAGACCCACCACCACCAAGCTTACTCAACTCTTACTTAAAATAATTCCTATGCCCTATACTATCTTCTATACCATACCATCTTAGTCTACGTAAAATCATGTACCCACCACCCAATAATTTTTTTTTTGTATTAATTCATATTATCATCTATAAGAATTTTTTTTTTTCTTATGTCTACTCTTAACCCTTGAACACAAATATTAACTCTAATCGGTAAAACCCAATATATCTTCACCCGACCCTACATTAATACTCCTCTCCCTTTCGTGAACGGCGTCTTCTTGATTGATTGAACCTAACTCTCTGATAGGTAATCAAATGAAGAAAAGGTATCCATTTACATTTTAGTTCAATGTTTGTGCCATCCAAAGCCTCCCCTACAACTTATTGCACATAGGATTTAAGATCTTTCGCATGCCAAGTGCCTGCGTTTTTGCCGTCCATATCCAGCAACCTGAACCGAGATGAGGACTCGCGGTTCTCCACCTTAAAAGGTCCCAGGTATTCCGGAGCCAACTTAGCAGAATAGTATTGAGCCGCGTCTGACAGGGCGAAATTCCGCCTCCACACAAGGTCGTTGGGTTGAAATGGAGGCTGTCTCCTCCGCAGGTTATACCACTGATTACCTTTCTCCGCTACCTCCTTCAAGCGCCTCATTACCTCCTCTCTCATTTCTCGGAGCTTCTCCGCCCGTTCTCGCGGATTGCTCAGGATATCCCCATCCTCATGCGGTCTCGGTCCCTTTCGTGTAACCGCCATCTTCCTACCGAAATTGATGAAATAGGGCGTGTTGCCCATTGCCTCATGCGTGTAGGTGCGCAAGGCGCAACCGATTTGTGAGAGACGATCGTCCCATTTTCGGTGGTTATTCCCTACGTACGCTCTCAGCATTCGTTTGATCGTTTGATTGATCCGTTCCGCTGGGTTCGCTTGCGGATGGTAAAATGGCGTGAACTGGATACTGCCCTCATACCCGGTCACCAAACTATGCAGTTCCTTTGACTTAAATTGGACGCCATTGTCACACACCACCATTGCCGGCACCCCAAAAAGCATAAACACTCTTTCCTCTAGAAGCCTAGCTACCTCGACCGCAGTCGCCTTCCTCAGGGGGAAGATAAGAGGCATCTTGGTGAAGTAATCGACCAGAGTCAAAATATAGGTGTTGTCTCGAGTAGAACGCGGCAGCGGTCCAACCAAATCCACACAAATGATTTCCCACGGTTCTTTGGCTTGACCAGCCTGAGAGGTCATAGGCCCATACGCGGGTTTCCTCTCTACCTTTGTTGCCTGACAAGTTTTGCACTTTGTCACGTACCGCCGAACATCTGCTTCCATTTTGGGCCAATAGAATCGTTGGGCTATGCGATCGTGGGTTCTGCTAATACCCATATGCCCTGCAATTGCGTCGTCATGGCATTCTAAGACGATCGATTGCCGTGCACCCTTGGGGACCACTTGTTTCCAGGAATTCCCACTCATTTCTGGATGCCGTCCGGGTATGTTTCGCCATAAGGTCTCCCCTTCAATCCGCCAGTCCGGAAACTTTGCTGGGTTCTTAAGAATCCTGGAACGCATGCCATCTAACCACCTGTCTCCGCTGTCAGCTTCTACCACCGCAGTCACCTCTGGAAATGCCCGAGATAGCGCATCTGGAACTAGATGCTCCTTGCCTTCACGGTGCACGACTTCATAGTCGAACTGTTGCAGCCTTACTGCCCAAGGAGCCAGTCGCCCATTCGGCTCTCGCAAATTATTAACCCATACCAGAGAGTGGTGGTCGGTAATCACCGTAAAGTGTGACCCTTCTAAGTAGGGTCTTAGTTTTTCCACTGCCCACAACACTGCTAAGCACTCCCTCTCAGTGGTGGAATAATTCCTCTCCGTCTTTGAAAGACCCCGACTAAGGTAACATACTACCTTCTCCCCCTCGGGGTGGCTCTGGCTTAGCACTGCTCCCAACCCATCATCGGATGCATCCGTCTGGACGTTAAAAGGTAAGGTGAAATCTGGGTACGTGAGAAGCGGCGCTGATGAAAGCATCGCCTTGCAACGCCTGAAGGCCAACTCACACTGATCCGTCCATACAAACTTCTTATTTTTGCGCAGTAAGTTGCTGAGGGGTGCTGTGAGCGTAGCGTGATCTGGAATGAAACGCCGATACCACGACACCATTCCCAAGAATTGTCGCACTTTCTTCACACTGGTTGGTTGGGGAATACGCAGTATACACTCTACCTTTTCTGGATCGACGTGCAGTCCACTTTCGTCTACCACGTATCCCAGGTACTTCAGCTGTGGCCAGCAAAACTCACACTTCTCGCGTGATACTCGTAGACCTGCCTCTCGAAGACGTGTTAGTACTACCCGAAGGATTTCTAAATGCTTCTCAAAATCCCCGGTGACTACTATAACATCGTCTAGGTATACGAAGACGTATGGCTCGAGCTCCGGCCCCAAAACTCTATCCACAAAGCGTTGCCACGTTGCAGGAGCGTTATGTAAGCCAAAAGGCATCCGATTAAAATGGAATAATCCACGTTCACTATGGCGAAGGAATCCAAGCCTTACACAGCGGTCTCTTTTTCTCTGGTGTTTCTGGGACGGTGCAGTTTATTCGGCATTCAGCAAACAACGGTGGTGAAATAACAAAAAAACTAAATAAGTGAACATAGTTCTACTGGTGCGAACAACGGTTGTGCCCCGGGAATTAGATCAGTGTGAGATCACAGTATCACGAGCGAAGAAAATCGAGACGGCGAAGAAAATCTGGAAGCAAAGAAAATCTGGAAGCGAGGGGCCCCTCTCCTAGGTTAGGAAAGAAGTAAGTGGCTTCTTGACTCTGAGGTTGTACATTGTTTCTTTCCATTTCAATAAATATAGTTTTCCCCATACAGCAAAATTATTTATTTTCTTTGCGGTTTGTGCAAAGTGCGGCTCGGGAAATCTTTTCCGGGAGCGGTGACCAGGCGAGAAGACCTGGACGTTTTTTACGGTAGTGGTAGTGTTCGGGTAGGAAAGGTGAGTGCCGGTTCCTCGTTTTTCTTTTGCGGTAGGTGAAGTGCAGTGAACGGGGGTAGGAAACAAAAGATTTGGTGTGAGGGCGTTATTCCCAGCTCGCCCTGGTTGATAGAGTCCCCGCGGCTTTGCGTCCCAGCGTTAGATTCCTTTCTCCTTTGCTGCTCCGGTGGTCGTCCTCTCGTTCGGACGGCCGTTGGGAGGCTCGAAAAGCGGACGAGTGGCGCCCACGCCCGTCTTCGGGTGAGCTAGGTTAGGAACGATGAAGCCTCCACCGGAGTAGCCGCAAGAAAATGGTGGCCGTAACGGGGCTAGGGTGTCCGGGATCATCAATTTTCCACTTTGGAAATTTACGGGTAATAATTGGCGCCCAACGTGGATGTTTTGTAAAGTAAGTAGAGTAGTGAAGTGAAATAAGTGAATACACGTGAAGTGCGAGTGGAGACGGTTTGTTTGGTGTGACGCGTAACTTGCGGAAGTGAAGTGTAGTGACTGATTTTGCGGGAGTGTGTTTTATCGCGGCTGGTGGCGGTTTATATATAACGGTGGAAATTGTTATCTGTGATCATATAAATTTAGATTGAATTTATAAGAAATCCAGAGTTTTTCATTTAGAATTAAGTGGCTGTGTAACTAGTTTTAAGCATTTATTAGTCTCGTTCGATTTCAGCAAAGGGAAATGGCGTTGATAGGGAAGATCCACGTCCTCGTTGGGAGCAGGCATTAGGCACGGTGGATGAAATGAGGAAGGCGTTGCGGATAGCACTCTGGGCGGAGCGAGCGTTGGACTGCTTGATGGTTGAGACAGATGCATACCCTTATACGGCCAAAGAAGTTGTGGACGCTGTGAAAGAGAAAGTGGAAGAAATCAGGAATTTATTAAGAGATTTCGAAGGTGGAACTGACAGTGGGGATTTCTTAAAGATCACGTCGAAGGTGGATTATGGTCTCCAACGTTTGGGTAAGGTACCTACAGATGAAGTGGATTTAGTGAAGGAGGTGAGCAAGTTGAGGTCCGCCCTGAGAATGGCCATGGGCGAATTAATGCTAAAGGCTGAAGGAGATGAGGTTGAGGCAGAGATGATCGCACCAACTGCGGGAGATTGTGTGATATCAGGAGAAGCTTTGGGAAGTGCTATGGGACCGATATGCTCTACCCCCCGAGTCGAGGAGCCCTTGGGGAAACATCAAGATGTGAGTAAGTGGGGTATTCGTTTTACGGGGGATTCGAATTCGGTGAGCTCTTTCCTGGTAAGGGTAGAAGAGTGGCGAGAGGCGAAGGGGGTACCCAAATCCCATCTATTTAGGTTAGCGGTGGTCTTATTCGAAGGGAAGGCATTGACATGGTTCCGAGCGATAAAACATAGATGCAAAAAATCTCCAAATAAATGTTCCTCCAACTTTTCCAGAAAAACGCAAATATTTTAAATTTAATGCTAAACAAATATATATTTTGGAGGCAAGAGTTCCTCCTTCTTCAGTGTTTTTTTGTTATGGTTTAATTCCAAATAGTATCCGCTTTTTATATTCCTTACATTAATTACATTCTACCTATTTTTGTCTTTGAGACCTATCAATTAACCTATATCCTTAATTACATTTTATTATCCCTGGTTAAGAGGTATCATTTATTGCTTATCCCTCATTTATTGCTTTTCCCTGCTATTATAATTCGTTTATTATATTTTAAATATTATTTAGATTTAATTAGATCTAGTATCCTTGAGTAACCGTTGCCCACATCTTCATTGAGCCGTGCGTTTTCCGGTTGTCGAATAATCCAAAGGCTCTCATATGCGTCCAATTTCCGATTGTTGCTCACGTCTTGTATTACTTCTAGATCATCCCAATTGATTGCGTGATTAGTTTCTACAATATGCTTGGCGACGGCGGACTTAGCTGTATCACCAGGTGCTTTCCTTGACTTTAGCTTCTCTGCTTCCTTGATATGCTCGCTGAACCTTGTTTTGACTGATCGCTTAGTTTGTCCGATGTACGATATCTGGCATGGCTGACAGGTAATTTTATATATGCCACATTTTTCATCCTTCTGTATCCTATCCTTTGGTGTGCCTAGTCTGAATCCTATTTTGAATTTCCGGCTCGTGGGTACCGCTGTTACGTCGACTTTCTTCAGGATTTTCCCGATCTTCTCAAAGATCTTTGAATACGTAATTGCTGCTCTTTGATTTTGTTCTAGGTTCCGGTTTTGTTCATTGAGAGTGGTTAGTGACGCCGCTTTATGTCTTGTTTCCATTTTCCTTTGTATTGACAAGATTTCGCTTTCTTTCAATATGTTCAGCTTCGCAGTACTCAAAATAAAAGTCTTCTCTAGCTCATATAGCTGTTTCATTAACGGAGTCGTCAGCATTCGGTATATCCAACTGTTGAACGTTACCATCTTGGGTTGATGCGAGTAGTGTGATGTGGCTGGTATCGTCCTCTGAGTATTCGTGGGTTTCCTGAAAATATCAAACTCTAAAACATTATTACTTCTTATTATTTTAATGTCTAGAAAAGGTATTTCGTTGTTATTCTCCACTTCTATAGAAGTGGAGAATAACAACGAAATACCTTTTCTAGACATTAAAATAATAAGAAGTAATAATGTTTTAGAGTTTGATATTTTCAGGAAACCCACGAATACACAGAGGACGATACCAGCCACATCACACCACTCGTACCAAACAAAGATGGCAACGTTCAACAGTTGGATATACCGAATGCTGACGACTCCGTTAACGAAACAGCGATATGAGCGAGAGAAGACGTTTATTTTGAGGACAGCGAAGATGAACGGATACAAGGAAAGCGAAATCTTGTCAATACAAAGGAGAATGGAAACAAGAATAAAAGCGGCATCGCTAACCACTCTCCATGAACAAAACCGGAACCTGGAACAAAATCAAAGAGCAGCAATAACGTATTCAAAGATCTTTGGGAAGATCGGGAAAATCCTGAAGAAAGTCGACATAACAGCGATACCCACGAGCCGGAAATTCAAAATAGGATCCAGACTAGGCACACCGAAGGATAGGAAGCAAAAGGATGAAAAATGTGGCATATATAAAATTACCTGCCAGACATGCCAGATATCGTACATCGGACAAACTAAGCGATCAGTCAAAACAAGGTTCAGCGAGCATATCAAGGAAGCAGAGAAGCTAAAGTCAAGGAAAGCACCTGGTGATACAGCTAAGTCCGCCGTCGCCAAGCATATTGTAGAAACTAATCACGCAATCAATTGGGATGATCTAGAAGTAATACAAGACGTGAGCAACAATCGGAAATTGGACGCATATGAGAGCCTTTGGATTATTCAACAACCGGAAAACGCACGGCTCAATGAAGATGTGGGCAACGGTTACTCAAGGATACTAGATCTAATTAAATCTAAATAATATTTAAAATATAATAAACGAATTATAATAGCAGGGAAAAGCAATAAATGAGGGATAAGCAATAAATGATACCTCTTAACCAGGGATAATAAAATGTAATTAAGGATATAGGTTAATTGATAGGTCTCAAAGACAAAAATAGGTAGAATGTAATTAATGTAAGGGATATAAAAAGCGGATACTATTTGGAATTAAACCATAACAAAAAAAACACTGAAGAAGGAGGAACTCTTGCCTCCGAAATATATATTTGTTTAGCATTAAATTTAAAATATTTGCGTTTTTCTGGAAAAGTTGGAGGAACATTTATTTGGAGATTTTTTAAATGGCGCAAAAAAACCGAGATAACGAAGAATAGATGCAAAGATTGGGACGATGTAAAGAAGGAGTTGCGGGCAGAGTTCTTACCACCGGACTATGACGACAGGCTTTTTGAGGAAATTCGGCACCGGACACAGAGAAAGGATGAGTCCATTGGGGTGTACGTGGCGGCGATGGAAGGCCTTTTTCGTCGACTTACGGTACCGTGCACGGAACACGAGAAGCTGCGCTGGATAAGGCGGAATATTGCACCCTTCTACCAGGCTCAACTCAGTCTGGTGCCGATCTCCTCAATAGTGGACCTGGTACAACTAGGTAGAACATTGGAGACCACAAGAGCAACGATGGAGTCCTTTGTTGCTCCACCAAATCCCCGAAAGCATCGGTTATTGGAACCGGATCTGGCTTATTGTGTGGCGACAGAGGGTGGTATGGTTGCCGCATTGCAAGATGGGCATAGGGGTATCCGCTGCTGGAACTGTAAAGGTGAAGGACACACCTCCAGGACTTGCAGCGAGCCTCAAAGATGTTTCGGTTGTGGGAGAATTGGAAAACGGAAAGCGACCTGTCCAACGTGTACACGGAGGCTGTCCAATGTTCCAAAGGATCATGTGAGACGAAGCAAATCAAACCAAGCACCGAATTCGGGACCCTCGGGAAACGGGAACCGTACTCACTAAGCAACGTAGGGGGTACGAGCGATTCAAGTAAGTTAGTCGCACAGGAGATAAGGGTGAATTTCACGCTGGAGGAAACGGTAGCGGATAGTCGTCCACATATGGAGGTGGAAGTGTTTGGGCGAGCTACAGTGGGACTACTGGACTCCGGGGCAACGCATAACATCCTCGGAAAACCTGGTTGGGAATTGCTGCGCACGCAGGGGTTGGAGCTTCAGGAGGCGAGACAACCAGCAATTAAGTTAGCGGATAGTGGATGTGTCTCAACGGAGGGTGTAGGCTGGGTACCAGTGACGGTGAAGGGTGTAACGCGTTGGATGGGAATTTTGGTAGTGCCTGCGGTTCCACACGGACTTAACCTGGGGATGGACTTCCTGCGTTCATTTCGGATCGTTCTAGATCTCAGCAGGGAAGCTTGGGAGTTCGTGGCGGTAGCCGCCTGTGAGGCACTTCAACGGAGAACAAAGTTGACTCCACAGGATGAGGCACGCTTGGAATCACTGATAGCGGAGGAGTTCGTGTTGATGCGAGATGGCCTAGGGTGTGCTAGAGGGGTGGAGCATGTGATCACGACATCGGCTGAACCCATTAAACAGCGGTACTACCCCGTGTCTCTGGCGGTGCAGGCACACATCAACAAAGAGCTGGATGAAATGTTGTGCCTGGGAGTGGTAGAACCTTCCGGGAGTCCATGGTCATCATCCATCCTCTTGGTGAAGAAGAAGGATGAAAAGTTTCGGTTTTGTGTGGACCTCCGGAAGCTAAACAGCGTATCCCTGCGGGACGCCTATCCACTCCCATACATCTCCTCCACTCTGGACAAACTGCGCACAGCCCGATATCTCTCCTCCCTAGACATTAAGTCCGCCTATTGGCAAATTCCTATGGCGAAGGAATCCAAGCCTTACACGCGCCAATCTTCTCGGCTTAAAAAATCTTGCCAAATCCCGTTTTTTTTCCTTTTTCCCTTCCATCCACCGGGAAAAACTTGTTTTGAGTGACTTTGCACGAGTAACTCCCCTCGCTTGTTTCCACTCAACATACATACCACCCGTGGCGATCCTATTGGGAATCGAATGTACTATCGCCGAATGCATTGATTCCATCTCCATTGTCTGGTATTGATGATTCGTCGTTTATTCATCATTTCCTTCGACCGACGATATGAGTGCAGCACCACTTGTCGTTTGCTTGTCTGCTGTGTCGTCTTCGGCGACTGATGATGCTCCGATGATGACGATCATTTGAATCGTTGATTGGTTTCGTTTGATCATACTCATTTGAATGTTTAATCTTTAGCAAATACTCCCCGCAATTTATTAAGCCATGGTAAGGTCTTTTATAGAGCCTTATTATGAAAATTTTAATGTCGCGTGAATGATGAAACAACCATCTTTAGTCGCAAATGAAGACTCTCCTGGCCGGAAGGTGGGATTTGATGTTCGCTTAACCTTCCCAATTGCTTAAAAATCTTTCCCGATTATCCTTGGGGTTCAAATGTAGCATCCCATGTCTTAGCATTGTCCGCATTATCGACTGATTTAACGCCGACGATGCACTTGCGCCTATTAGGCTCGGTATGTACGATACGATGTGTCTTTAGGGTTTTGGATGTTTCATAATATCTGCCACAATCACTGTACTCATGCTTGAGTGCGCAAACATTGCATTGGAATGGGGCGAGATCAGAGTACAAAGCCTTATGACGATGCAATTGCGTTGCCTGACTGCATGCTTTGCCGCATATGTTGAATGGATCACGACTGTTTCCGCTACCGTGTGTATTTCGCATTTCGTTTTCGAGCTCGCGCTGGTGCTTGGTGCCTCCGCCGCTTGCTGCTGGTTGCGTTGTCCATAGTCGTGGCGTGTGGAACGAAAGCGACTTAGCTACATGAGTTTAATGTACATTAAGTTACAAAGCAAAATTACTATGTGGCTTCCTGCTTGTAATTAAAACAATTATTAAGTTTTAAAATTATTGTGTGGCTTCTGTTTGTAATTAAAACAATTATCAAGCTTAAAATTATTGTGTGGCTTCTGTTTGTAAGTAAGATAATAATTCTTTCGTGAATGGAAATTAAAATCACTTGTTGCTAGTTACATCATCGGACTACAAGAAACAACAATTAATAAAGTGCGGCTCGGTATTGCGTACGTTAAACTCTTACGTAATCGCGTATGGCAGTGTTCGGGTGAGCAGCGCTACGGAGTCTCAATGTTCACCCGTAACAAGCTGAACACAACACTGCAACACACAGAAATCAAGCTGCTAAACATTTCAAAGGTCATCATGCACTCAGAGTCGTATTCATCTCTAATTACCGAACAAGATGAGCTGGACACAAAAATTGACGAAATTCACTGGAAAAGGATTAAATCCCATGCGACACTGTCGACCATCTCCATCACCTTGACTGGATTAACCAGCATTACACTCATCATTATCTCCACGTACTGGTGCATCTGAAACAAATCTAAAGTAATCAACTGTACACCACCACCGTCCTCATTCACCACCTGGTGTGACGAGCACCGACTTTAAGATCCTGATGGCTCTTGGTGGGCGGTTATGTTAAGATTAATTAGGTCTAAGTTCAGTTCATTTACCCTACGATTCATTTAATTAAAAATTCATTCCTGTAATCGATACTTGCATTAACATTAAAATATTTCAAATGTATATTGTACTGTCTAAGCATTATTTCAAGTTCAATAATCCAAATGTGAAATTACTGCCACCTCAAGCAAATTGCAATTCAATTAAAGTTCAATCAAAGAATATTGAACTTGCTTGAGATGGCAATAATTCTTTCCACGCGCTAGCCATAGAATTTATGCACTAAATGCAAAATGTTAGTATAAATTAACCAAGAGTGGCGACAATAAAGCATTCCATGTTGAATCATTTTGATAAGCGTCTAATTGTCTTTTCATAGCTGGAAAACATCAAGTATTATTATACGACTCAGAAAGAGAGCACTAGAACAAGGATGAGTTTAGCCAGCTACAGAGGATACAGGAATAGCATTACATCAAGTCCTCAACACAAATGATGATATGGATGAAACATTCCTCGGAAAAATAAAGTTGAAACCAAATACAACATTGCTGGAAATTTCTGATGCAATGAAACATCCAATCACTGGTGTAGGCCTTATAACACCAACTTAAAGCTTACCAACATGTACATTTGTATCACGCGATGCATTTAACTGGCTGAAAGATCATTTAGATGGGTACAAACCATTAGAGATTTTGGAAACAATGAGAAAAGAGCGTATGATTTGCCACGCGTCAGGAAATTGGGATAAACCCATCATACCGGGATTTTGTTTGTATTTCATTACAATTCAAGACATTTCTAAAGAGTACTCACCACAAATAAGTAACCTCATGGTATTTGAAAATGAATGGATGGAAGAAGAAATTCAACATGATGATTTTGAGCCTGGCCAAGATGATTCAACTCAAAGTACGATACCAAATTTCCTTCGTGATCAACCAACGAAGAAGGAACGATATGAAAACGAAACCTTTTAAAATATTATAATTACTTATCCGGTGCGTGAATGCTTACGAGCTAAATTATGTTCTCTGTACGAGAATGATTACATCTTCGATAAATAAGTAAATAAACATTTACAAGTGTACAACACAATACTGATAGAATGTCAGTCAATTTGGTATGTACACCTGATGGACGAATGTACTGATTAAGGGAAATTTTGATTTCGATTGCCCGATGAACACCATTTGGGGGATCGCTGGTGCAAGTGAGCACCGCAATTGAAAGTTGAATCACCCCGAAGAAAAATTAACGGCTCGCCGGTTGAAACCGAGCTAATGAGAAACTTGGAGAAAAAGAACGGGTCTCTTTTTGGTGGACAAGGGTCGACGACTGAGGATCAAGTTCGACGAGCAACAAGAAAATTTATCCTGGAGTTCAACGAAGGAAGAAATTACATCAGTGACTGAGGGACGTACTTTACAACAGCGAAGTAATTAACATCAGAGACAGGGAAGATTGGCGGTAGAAATTCATCAAGTAGCGCACTGGAAGGAGAACTTCGCGACGCGAGTTACTTCGGGGGCCCCCAAATATAAGCAGTACACGTAAGTTAAGGATTAGTATGTATATCAAGCTTTTGGTAGAGGACTAAAATTCATATCTTATTGTCACAAAGAGAACGTAACATAAGATTTTGCAATTATATCGAGCTCGTGGTGACTGACTAAAATTCCGATCTTAATTTACGAACGGTGTTCTTTATTTGAAATCGTGGATTTTATTAGAAAGCATTTATTCAGGAGTGAATTGTACACTTGGCTCAAGTGCGTTTTCAGATTTCAGCTCGAGTTTCTAGTGCGAGTTACGTCGGGTAAACTGATGCCGGCGAAAAAGTGCAAAGTAGTCGCCTCAACTTTGACTATTTCTTCCTTGCTAGATATAAATAGTAGGACTTGTTTTCAGCTGTGTGAAGGGTGTTCGGCGTTGCGTTTCTCGCTCGACGGCTACTTGGGACCAGGGGATAAGCGAGTCGCACCTCTTACGATCATCTCCAACGCAAACCGGGTCCGAATGTTTGAGTCCTTATTATATTAAAGATAAGTTATCGGGGTGCACATATCTACTTCAATACCACTCGGAAAGAGTCGAAGGGTTCTGGCACGTCAAGGATTTAAAGGCCTACATAGAAAAAGGCACGTATTAAGGGACTTTAAGTATGTTAATACTTGGATGGGGGAAAATAGCTTTTAAGTTCTTCTTTTATGCTGGTGGTGGATTGTAGAATTATATCAGACTTTAAGTTGAATTTAGAGTAAGGAACGTATTAAGGGAAGGTAGACTTTAAGCATGTTAAAACTTGTTTGGAAGGAAACAGCTTTTAAGTTCTTCTTTAAACTGGTGGTGGATTGAAAAATGATATTAGACTTTAAGTTGAATTTAGAGTAAGGCACGTATTAAAACCGGTCGGTATCACCAACAGCGTTTTAAGTATCATTGGAAAATCTGGCGTTTCGTTACAATCGGAATCAGCATGACGGGTTCGTGGTTATTTTCGAACGATGAAACCATCGGTCGCATAAAGTGGTTGGAAAATGGGGAATGGGTCCATGGAAGCAATAGTGAGTAGAATATTGGACAGCACCACAAATAAATAATTTCGGTTAGTTGAAATCATTACCTAATTCCGGTGTTGAGGGTAGAGCAGGCTTCATGGTTCCCTGTTTTTTTTCTTTCCCCTTGCACCGTTTTGTTTTTCTTCACTGCTTCTATCTATTCCTTTTTTTGGATTGGCTTGAAGCTATGTTAGGAGGAGGTCAAAAAGGAATACAATCTGAGTCAGTGACTGGTATAAATTATGAACATTGATGTAGGGGTCGTAGGTTACAAACTCAGAGGAATGTAGTGAGTAGTTAGGACGTTGCAGAAAGAAATAAGGATTAAGCTAGGACTTTGAGTGAATTTCAGGGAAATTCACTTAAGGCAGGGGAAAATTCCCCTTTGCTTTCTTCTACACGATCGTTAAGATACCGCCCGAGCCAAGTTTATAAATGTTAAAATAAAGATTTTAAAGTAAAAATAAACATAAACCAAAAAATTAAATGATTACATTAAACAAAAAAAGATAGTTGAATAAAATTGGGTAATTAATTAAGAAATAGGTTAAGAGTAGAACCTGAATGGATGGATTCTGTTGGTAACTGAAAATACGCATATAAAGCAGTAAGAAATGGTTGAATATGTTAAAATTGCTGTAGAGTCGTTGACCATTCCCGCATGTCTTCCAATTACAACGGGCTACTTACCTGACATACGTTCATTGCACAATGATTATGTGATGTCAGATTATACTCTTTTGCCGGATGATGTTAATTTGGATTATGCCAACAGCCGAGCTGAGTATTGGAACCCGCTAACTATTTATGAAGTGTTTAAGGAAATTGTTTCGGCACGTTTAGCACAAGGATTTCAATTGATCGTGCTTGAAGATAAAGGTAGTACCAGTTCACCTCAAGCACCATGTAGTGGTAAGCAAAAGCAAAAACAAAGTTCTTTGTTGAAAATGATACAACCAAGCGAACCGTCAAAGGAATATTTGCTATCCAAGGGCAAATTTTTCACAAAATATCGCTGAGTGGTTCAGTTATTACCGTAACAGGATATCGGCTCAAGCATCCATATCCTCCAATTAATGTAGATTACAGTTATCGATTCCAGGCACCACAACATGATACGTATGAAATTTCAGGTGTTAATTTTACTACTGAGAAGCTTGAAAATTATAATTGGAATTATGTGGATCATTATATCTGCACCAGGGGTGATACAGATTATGCTTATGCATTGAGAGATATCGTATGTATTTACCACATCCTGCATCCTGCAACAAAAAAGATTATTGAAGGTGCCTTTTCTCGTTGCAATATTTACACTGGAGTTGTTAACGATGTTAAGCCCGAGCAACAAATTGATGAATTCCTAAAGTTTGTCGAAACATATTTGAATAAAATAAAACGGTTATAGCGTAAAAAAGCAAGGCTTTCTATATGCATGGGAAGCCTGACAATGTAACAATCGCATCTGACAAAACGGCGTCATAGTACCAGCGTTATATCCAGACAACCTTCCAATCAGCATGTAATGCCTAGAATAAACGAAGCACGTTCTTATAATTCATCAAGTGTTATGACACGACATGGATAGATAGCACTAGAACAGGATGAGTTTTGCCAGCTACAGAGGCTACAGGAATAGCATTACATCAAGTCCTGAACACAAATGATGATATGGATGAAACATTCCTCGGAGGAATAAAGTTGAAACCAAATGCAACATTGCTGGAAATTTCTGATGCAATGAGGACTTATAACACAAACTCAAAGCTTACCAACACGCACATTTGTATCATAGGATGCATTAAATTGGCTGGAAAATCGTTTAAATGGGTATGAGCGATACCTTCTAACGAAATATCATGACCCAAAGCGTTAATTTGGGAATACCGAAAATACATTTTGAAAGTTTAATTTTTAAGTCAAATTTTGTTAAACGTTCAAATACTTTTCTAATATGGTGCTTATGCTCTTCATTTGTTTTACTAAAAATAATGATGTCATCAAGGTAAACAAAGGTAAATTCTAGACCACTTAAAACTTCATGCATCATTCGTTGAAAAGTTTGAGCCGCATTTCTCAAGCCGAAGGCATGCGGGTAAATTTAAATAAACCAAACGGAGTAATAATGGCTGTTTTAAAAATATCCTCAGGAGCGACAGAGATTTGGTGATAAGCACGAACTAAATCAATTTTTGAAAATATGCTACAACCACTCAAATTTATTGAAAAATCCTGGATATGAGAAATTGGATAGCCTACGATAATCACCACAAGGGCGCCAATCTGATGAATCTTGTTTTAGAACCATATGTAGAGATGATGGACTAGAAGATGAGGAAGGTAGACATATACCAATTTTCATCATATACTCAAATTCAGTTCGAGCTATTTTCAATTTAGAAGCGTTAAGTCGTCTTGCTTTAGAAATAGGTAATTGTCCTTTTGTCATTATTTTATGTACTACAAAATGTTTAAATGGTTGATTAAAATCTGGTTCCTTAAGCAATTCTGGGAATTCTTTAACAATACCTCCAAACTCAGATTCAATTGCATCAAATTTTAATGAAGAAATGTTTCCTATTGAAACATTTCCTTGAAAAGCGATATTAGTCTTTGGATACATAATTTTCGTTCCTCTTATATCTATTATTAAGCTGAATTTCTCAAGAAAATCGGCTCCAATGATTGGTTTTGAGACTGGTGCCAGCGTAAAATCATGATGAAAGGATCCCCAAAGACATAAATTGAGTTCTAATACTTTGGAACCATAAATATTAATGTCTGATCCATTTGCAGCTGAAAGAATTTGAGTTGGTCTTTTGAATTTTGCGAATATTGTTGGAATGGGTAAAATGGAAACATCAGATTCAGAATCAATTGAAAATGTTTACTTGGTGAAAGGATCTTTTACAAATAAGCGGCTATATTTAATGTTTGTTAATCCGTTATCTGCCGCTTGGATAACGGATGGTTTTAGTTTAACTGATTTGACCCATATTTACATGGTGATATGCATTTGCTAGCTTTGTCACCAAATTTATAATGATACCAACAAAATTTATGTTTAATTCTATCACTTTTATTGTTATTGTAGCTACGATTTAATTCTATCACTTTTATTGTTATTGTAGCTACGATTTGTACTTCCAGTTCTGCTCCTAGAGTAACAACGATTACTATATTTATAATTGTAAGATTTCTGTAAATGTAAACTTAAATCTGTGATCATATTTTTTAATTCAGCAATTTCGTTTTTCATTTGCTGATATTCTGTTATTATTCTAGCCATTGTGAAATCGGTTGGGCTGGATGTACTGGGAAAGATTGCATTAATTGAAGAATCTTGAAAAGGCAGGATTTCTAAGATATCATCTGCCAATTTTGTTAAAACTTCTGGTTTTGTATTTGGTTGAGATTTAAGAATTGCCTGAATAAATGAAGGCAATTTTTTCAACCAAAGTTTTAAAATTAATTCATCAGACACGATTGTGGATTCTCCTGCTAATTGTTTAAATTTTTTATAAAATTCTGATGGCTTTAAGTCCCCAATCTCAGTTCCAGAAAGTAGTTTTTCAAGTAGTTCATTTTCTGAAAGAGAATGCCTATCTTTTACGCCCTAAAAGACACGCTGAACAGAAGGAACTATTCCAGCTACCATGTAGTTAAATGCCAAAGCATTTACTAAAGGTTCCTCTGTCAGTGTCTTCCGCTAAATATCACTCCAAGTCTGATTGAGATGAGCACGCCATAAAAATAAATATCGATAACATTTTAAAAAGCCTTCATTTGTCCATTTAAGCATTTTGAGCGACCACTAAATTACCCAAACATTCATTCACCACATACGTCACCACGAAGGGGATTCCCAGCTCAAATAACACTCGGCGGAACTAAAAGCAAAAGCATTGGCTCGTGCCACTTTGGACACATGTCCACATTTGTTATTGTTTTGGTTAAATTTCATCATGAATCAAGCGTCTAGAAACTCTTTCCGTACGACGAGTGATGGAATACCCGAGACGTATAGTCGTTTTGTTCGTAATGTATTTTGCTCTGTAAGAAACTTGCGCCAAGATTTTGATAAAGAATCACGGTAAAGAAGATGTTCACCGTCAATGAAAATATTATGAAAAGTATCGGGTTAAACTTAGGCTTGCATACGGATTTTAATAAAGAATCACGGTAAAGAAGATGTTCACCGTCAATGAAAATGTTATGAAAAGTATCGGGTTAAGCTTGAACTTGCATATGAATTTTCTTGAAGAATTACGGAAAGGAAAATTGTAATGCATTCATTAAAATCGAAAGCAAATCGTAAACAATGAACATCTTTTAAACGTACATTACCATTAGCCCCATATGAAAACACGTTCGTACGTATAAACATTTCCGTACACACATGGTTTCATATGTACAACAGCACAAACGTATGATGAACGAAGACTATCGCGTGTTAAATTACATGAAAGTGTTAAAGGCATTTACTTCACGTTGAGTTTGGTATTGCTATTAAGAATGTAGATTTTTTTTGAATAATGCTTTCAACATGGGAAATGCATCGTGTAGAATTGCTAATAAGAATGTGAATTTTTTTTGCATAGTTTTTCGGGAAAGAATATTATAGGAAATTGTATGTAAAATGTTTTTGCTAGAGTAGACAAAATATGTTTAGAATATGTTAAGAAATTGAATATGTGTTTGTATTGAAGACGAAGTAAAACTTATAAATAGGATAAGTTGATGTGGAAATAAATGACTTTTTGGTCTAACTTAAATCGGCGAGTTCGCCTCTGTTTTCTTCCATCAAGTCAATCAATCCGGCGTTGATCGCCTTAACTATATGCGTGCCTAGACGCTCTAGAATCACTAGGTAAATATAAAAGTTGGTATTTTTCCCTGAAAGGAAAAAGTAGAGGCACAGGATATAGGTAAGTGTAGGGACGACAGATGATGTTGCATACAACCCATGCATAGCATCGCAGGGTCGTAACAATTGGCGCAGCCGGTAGGATTTCGGTTTGCGTGGTCTGCAATATTTTTAACTGCATCGCAATAAAACTGGGTGCCATAATCTCATGGAGCCTCCGGAATCCGTTCCTACTTATTCTTGCAATATCGTCTCCTTACACCCCTGTACTCACGGCCCATACTTAAACTTCAACTCCAGATAGAAAAACCAAGCTATAACAAAAAGCACTAATAATAGTATAATCATTAACCAATAATATTCCCTGATTACAGTGAGAAGAAAAGTTTGATTCAAAGTTAAAAAAAAAAAAAACACTACACTAAACTGTGCTGAAAATACCCGATAAAACATTTCACACGCGAGCTACAAGACAAATACACCCTTATCAATTAATAGTTATACGACGGTGCTTATACGCTGACTAACAAATTGAACTTATGAACGAAAGAACTTTCATCGACAACGATATCCACCATCAATCTACTCCAAACGGTAAAAGTACTGGTCTAACATTAAGAAGTGGTCGAACTCTACAACCAATTAGAAGTAAGTCAGAATCATCTTTATTAGAAACTCAATTTGGAGTCACACGAGAACTTGCGACCCAGGAATTAGCATCTATTATCAAATTAACAGATACTATAAGCCAAATACACAACAAAAGGCTCGAGAGAGTCATACACTTTCGCGAAAATACAGAACGGTTTAAAGAAGAAATCCAACGATTTCGTGAAATCTCGTTAGGTCAAGAAATCAGTCCTCGAGACCTATCGCAATCGTTTAAACCAGCCCTTACGTCCCAAGACTTTAAGTTTTCCTTCGAATCATATAACGTTCTGCAAACACCCCCTTCCTTGCGGCACAGCCTCATGACAAACGATAAAACCTCTGAAAAATCTGTATTAAAAACCAGCAATATGGCAGACTATACAAAAGTGGCCAAATTAATGGGGCAAATGATACCCGTTTTCTCAGGAGCCCCAACCCCTACATTGATTCTTGAGCTACAAACATTCATAGGCTGTAGCAAAAGAGTCTGGCAATGCCTGAGTTCCCCGAAACAGTCGGCCTTTATGCAAATTTTCCCCACGCCTCTCCGCGGTGAAGCATACCAACTCATTGCCTCAAACTTCCCCACGACCATCGAAGCTGCCGAAAAACTCCGAAACGAAATCTATCTACCAAGAGAGACTTACCAGGATTTGATAAATGGATTGATTACGGCTAAACAGGGTTCTTCCGAGACTCTCGCGGCTTTTACATCATGCCTGCGACAGCTACTCAAGCGGTGCCAGGAAGCTGCGTTAATCAAATATGGCGAACAAGTTACTAAGGTAATCAGTCTACATTTGGAGGATTTTGCAAAAGGAAGGCTTAGAAGTGGAGTAACTGATCCTCATCTGTGTCAGTATCTGCTCAATAACGAGGAAGCTACTTTCTAGGAACTAGTCTCAAAGACGTTAGATAGGGAAAAACTTCAACAGGGAGCTGTCCCCTTCCAACCAAACTGCGGCCAACCATATTTAAATTTTCTACCCACCCCAGCCCCCATTTCCTTTAACCCCACAACATTTCAACTTAACCCCTACGTTGCACCCTTTCAACAACAAGCTCCAGTCACTTCAAATACGAATGTAGGGAAGCTTAATAAATATTCAAACATTACTTGCAATTTTTGCAAGAGAAAGGGGCACACCTACAGAGACTGTTACCACAGGAAAAATACCCCTTTTTGGACAAACTGTAAAGAATATGGACACGATCTGAGGGACTGTAATGCAAACCCACCCAGCACCCAACTCAACATCGGCGATACAAAAAAAGTTTACAGTGTACAAGCACCATGTGATTTTTGCGGTCGTACAAGTCACACCGTAAGCACATGTCGTCAAAAGGAAAAATGGGAAGCAAAAACCCAGAGAAACGGACAACAGTCGAGCCGGAAACCCCCGACTCGACTTTTAAATTAAGAACAGAAAAAGTGGTCATTACTAAACCTACTCAAGTAATGGAGCGAAATTCCTCAAAAGAAAACAAGCAAAAAATAATAAAAAGAGAGAATATGAACCATGATTCTAAACTAGTTACAATAAAGCTACCCTTAGATATAGGAATTCAAGATTATACAACCCTAACAATAGACACTGGCGCAGAAGTAAGTATAATCAAAAGAACCGCGTTAAACGATTCCTGTTTAATAATCCCCGAGCAAAAAATAACACTGCTAAGCCCCTTTGGAAAAGGTAAAACCCTGGGAGTAACGCAAGGCAACTTTACCCTCTCTTCCACGCTACCTTGCACTTTCCAAGTTGTAGACACAATACCAGGAATACCCAATGACGGCTTGCTAGGAAACGATTTCTTAGCAAAAAATTGTGATATCGAAGGACCAAACCAGACACTCAAGTTTCCTCGCACGGAATTTAACTGTAAGGAATTTTCAGTCCCACTGAAAATTCAAGCAGAGACAGCGAATAGGTATCAAGCTCAAACGGTGACGTCGAATGGCGCTATAGTGATACCCAAAAAGGTTTCAGCAGGCGTGACACAACGAAGAGGGCTACAGAGTGATGAAAACTGTGACTGCGAAATAGTAAAGGCACCCACTAGGGGTAATTTAGAAGGGATACATAAGGTTACTTTAGAGAAGACCATTATTATGTACCCTCGAACCCAAAATATAGTAGAGGTACCGATACATTCAGCACAAGAAATGCTCTGTCTCTCGCAAGAGATGGAGCCCGGAGTATTTTTGGCAAACTGTCTGGTTGGCCCATCAAAAACAGTGGTCAGTATCCTTAACTCCAATGAGTCCCCTGTTACAATTACTCAGCTGCAATTGGTGCTCCAGGCATTGAATGAATACCATATCGAAACACTAAATAAAATAAGCGGAATTTATGAGCCAGACAGGGAATACAATCCTAACCCAAGCATTACGGGTAATAAACAAATAAACCAACTTACGTTGGTATCTAATAAAGCTAGCTTTCACCCAGAAGTAATAATGCGGAACGCAAAGCTGAAGCAACAACTCTCACTATATGAACATTTAAATCCCGAAGAAAAAGCGGCAATAACAAAACTTTGTCAAGACTTTAACGAAATTTTCCATTTACCAGGTGACAAACTCACCTATACAAAAGCAATGACTCATGAAATCCCGCTAATAGCCAACCAAGCCCCAATTAACCAAAAGATGTACCGGCTAAGTCAACCTCAGAAGGAAATAATAAATGAACAACTGAAAGAAATGTTGGACAGTGACATCGTCCAACAAAGCAAAAGCCCCTGGAATTCCCCTCTCTTGGTAGTGCCCAAGAAAGCAGGCGCCGACGGGGAAAAGAAATGGCGAGTTATAGTCGATTACAGAAAATTGAACGACAAAACAATAGGAGAAGCCTTTCCACTACCACGAATTGAGGACATCTTAGACCAACTTGGCCACTCACGTTACTTCAGCACCCTCGATTAAGCTAGCGGGTACCACCAAGTGCTCGTGCAACCTAAAGATCGACCTAAAACAGCTTTCAGTACAAATTATGGCCACTATGAATTTAAGCGAATGCCATTTGGATTAAAAAGGGCACCCGCCACATTCCAAAGACTGATGAATTATATCCTAACCGGTCTACAAGGATTTGATTGTTTTGTCTACCTGGATGATATAGTAGTTTATGGAAAAAATTTAGAAGACCATATCAGCAAACTGCGAAAAATTTTCACCAGACTTAAAGAGAATAACCTGAAACTTCAACCTGAGAAGTGTCAATTCTTACGACCTGAGGTCGTCTATTTAGGTCACATTTGTTCCCAAAAAGGTGCTCGCCCAGATCCCAGTAAAACTCAATGCGTTCAAGATTTCCCGGTTCCTAATACAGTTAGACGACTGCAATCCTTCTTAGGCCTAGCTAATTACTATCGTAAATTTATTCCGGACTTCTCTAAAATAGCCAAGCCTCTAACGCACTTACTCCGGAAGGGTGTCAAATATACTTGGACTAACAAATGCATGGAAGCATTCCAACTTTTAAAAAATTCTTTAATTAAACCCCCTCTTCTAGCCTACCCTGATTTCACTAAGCCATTCAATCTTACCACTGACGCCAGCAATGAAGCGTTAGGAGCAGTCCTGTCACAGGGAGAAATTGGAAAAGATAAACCAGTAGCATATGCAAGTCGCACACTAAATAAAGCGGAACGTAACTATTCGACCATTGAAACAGGAGTTCCTTGTGTGGGCAGCAATAAATTTTCGATGCTACTTACAAGGCCGGCGTTTCACGGTTTATACTGACCACAAACCTCTTAAAGGAATATTCAATGTAAAAGACCCTACCACACGATTGGTAAGGTTCCATCACAAACTTTCAGAATTCGACTACCAAATAGAGTATAAACCGGGCAAATATAATACTAATGCCGATGCATTGAGCAGAATTCCCCATGAGGCACTAGAAGAGTCTGAACAAAATAATCAGTGCAACATTGTCACACGAGCACAGGCGCAAAAACAAGTGAAGCTGCAAGACAAACCACCACCTGCAGCGGTTAACAATGAAGAATTGTTAGACTCACAGATTAATATACCAGCTACCAAACAAGTAACAGATACAGTTCCAGAAACAACAAGCCCTAATAATATTGGCAATGATTCGGCACTATCAGACCCTACCCAAAATATATTACAAGGCCCACCCAAAGTAACTATCCTAACATCCCCCGAAGTAATTAGCGCGGTGCTATATGAATTCCACGACTCCACCTTTGGAGGACACCAAGGAGTCTCAAAAACTTACAAAAAAATTAAGAAACAGTATAGATGGAAAAAAATGCTGAAAGATATCAAAAACTATGTCAAGAAATGCAAGAAGTATCAAACAATGAAAAACTCCCAAAAACATCGCATGCCCATGGTAATCACTGATATAGCCGAAAAACCCTTCGATAAGATTTACCTAGATATAGTAGGACCCTTAGTAGAAACATCCTCAGGAAATAAATACATATTAACATTCCAGGACAACCTCACCAAATTCGTAGATTGGTACGCCATACCCAATATAGAATCGGAAACAATAGCAAAAATTTTTTTCGATGAAATAATAACAAGGTACAGAATACCCAAACAAGTAGTGGCAGATCAAGGGGCTAATTTTATAAGTGAGCTATTTAAAAGAGTATGTAAACTCTTACATATAAAAAAGCTTCAAACATCAGCCTACCTTCCCCAGTCAAATGGAGCTTTAGAAAGAGCTCATAGACCGCTGATAGAATATCTACGTTCTACGGTAGATAGCAACCTACAATCATGGGACCAATTTTTAAGAACCGCAGCCTTTGTATATAACAATAGTGAACACGACAGCACCAAGCTCACACCAATGGACTGCCTTTTCGGTTTTACAGCAGAAATACCCTCAAACTTTAAAAAAGAGCCAACCCCAATCTACAACCACGAAAATTATTATTTCCTTTTAAAATATAAGCTTCAGAAAATGTATTCGATAGCGCGAAAAAATATATTAAAAAGCAAAGTAAAATCAAAAACATACTATGACCAAAACACGAAGCCAATATCTTTCCACATAGGAAACAAAGTTTTATTAAAAAATGAAAATAGGAAGCATAAATTAGTGCAAGTATGGGTAGGCCCTTATATTGTTAAATCAATCACCTCCCCTGTCAACACAACAATTGCGATAGGGAAGAAGCTAGTAAATGTCCATAATAACAGATTAAAACCATTCTACGAATAACTTTTCCTTTTTCCCCTTTCAGTCATGGCAAATGCAATGATTTTACTACTAATCTCCGTTGTAATCACGGTTCAAGCCAAAACCAATCCTTATACAACAACTCCTATTGAAAACACATTCTTAGAAAAAGATGTGAACAAACAATTTCACACCAACTCCCACTCCCTTAACGAGATTTATGACCAATTGAATGAAATTACATTCAAAGAAACGAACAAGCAGCATATGCATTTATCCACAGCATCCCTCAGCTTAACAACAATTGGCATCATAACAATAGGGATATACCTGTCTATTCGACACATAAAATGCTGCAGGAAACAAAATCGTCTAACAATCACCAATCGGGAATCAAACCCAACATTTACCCTTAACCTCAATAAGCAAGAAACGAACAAGCAGCATATGCATTTATCCACAGCATCCCTCAGCTTAACAACAATTGGCATCATAACAAGAGGGATATACCTGTCTATTCGACACATAAAATGCTGCAGGAAACAAAATCGTCTAACAATCACCAATCGGGAATCAAACCCAACATTTACCCTTAACCTCAATAAGCAAGAAACGAAACCTTCGATGGTGGCCCAATCTCAAGACGAGGAAGCAATAATACCCCAACCCCCGCCACGATCTCTACAGTTAGTTTAAAAAAAACAAAAAAAGAGAAGCTCTATTTCCTATTCATTAACTATTAACGATTAACCTCTAACGAAATACTAATATTAATTTGTAAAAATCGAGCTCTGCTTATCAACTCGATAATAGTAAACAAAAATCTCGATCATAGTAAATAAAAATCGAGCTCTGCTTATCAACTCGATCATAGTAAATAAAAATCGAGCTCTGCTTATCAACTCGATCATAGTAAATAAAAATCGAGCTCTGCTTATCAACTCGATCATAGTAAATAAAAATCGAGCTCTGCTTATCAACTCGATCATAGTAAATAAAAATCGAGCTCTGCTTATCAACTCGATCATAGTAAATAAAAATCGAGCTCTGCTTATCAACTCGATCATAGTAAATAAAAATCGAGCTCTGCTTATCAACTCGATCATAGTAAATAAAAATCGAGCTCTGCTTATCAACTCGATAATAGTAAATAAAAATCGAGCTCTGCTTATCAACTCGATCATAGTAAATAAAAATCGAGCTCTGCTTATCAACTCGATAATAATAAATAAAATCGAGCTCTGCTTATCAACTCGATCATAGTAAATAAAAATCGAGCTCTGCTTATCAACTCGATAATAATAAATAAAAATCGAGCTCTGCTTATCAACTCGATAATAGTAAATAAAAATCGAGCTCTGCTTATCAACTCGATCATAGTAAATAAAAATCGAGCTCTGCTTATCAACTCGATCATAGTAAATAAAAATCGAGCTCTGCTTATCAACTCGATAATAATAAATAAAAATCGAGCTCTGCTTATCAACTCGATCATAGTAAATAAAAATCGAGCTCTGCTTATCAACTCGGTAGTAATAAATAAAAATCGAGCTCTGCTTATCAACTCGATCATAGTAAATAAAAATCGAGCTCTGCTCATAACCTCGATCAAATATAATAATTTGTAAAAATCTAGCTCTGAATAAGCAAATATTTTAAAAAATTGTAAATCACCGCAAAAAGTACAAAAACAAAAAAAAACAAAAAAAAATTAACTGAGCTCTGCTACTCACCTCAAACAAAAAAAAATGTATTGCTTCTATTTGTTTACAATAACAATAATAATCATCTGTAAACACCGAGCTCTGCAAGTCAACTCGATTAAAATTTAAATATAAGTTACAAGAAAATGTACATAATTCCAAAAAAAAACTATACTATAACAATTTTATTTTTAAGCATCAAGATCTGCTAGTAGCATTATAAAAAAAAAAAATCCAGATGCAGAAATATTTTTAATCATAAGAACACATACATAATATTATTAAGTACATCAATACTTTAAATACAAAAAATGTAATTGTTATCACTAAAAAAAAAAAAAAAAACAAATATATATATTTACATCTATTGTTAAAAACAAGAAAAACATTAAGCTCCACAAAAAATTGAAATTAATTACATAGCAAAATATAGATATATATTAATAGATAAATCCATTATATACCACTCAAAATAATACACCCAAAGTCAATAAAGTAAAACAAACCATGAAATTTTTTTAAATAGAATAAAAATACCACCGCGTAATCTTTAACAAACTAACAGTCGCCATAAATGTTTAATGCAACTAATGACAATCAACGTATAGAGCCAAAAAATAAATCAATTAATTTAAAAAAAAAAAAAAAAAAACAACCTACTAGTTTCAACTCTTAAAATAACATAACAATCGACGTGCGGCTCATCTCTCCAAGACTCGCCACAGACATTTAAAATGGGGGAAGATATTGTTACGCCCTAAAAGACACGCTGAACAGAAGGAACTATTCCAGCTACCATGTAGTTAAATGCCAAAGCATTTACTAAAGGTTCCTCTGTAAGTGTCTTCCGCTAAATATCACCCCAAGTCTGATTGAGATGAGCACGCCATAAAAATAAATATCGATAACATTTTAAAAAGCCTTCATTTGTCCATTTAAGCATTTTGAGCGACCACTAAATTACCCAAACATTCATTCACCACATACGTCACCACGAAGGGGATTCCCAGCTCAAATAACACTCGGCGGAACTAAAAGCAAAAGCATTGGCTCGTGCCACTTTGGACACATGTCCACATTTGTTATTGTTTTGGTTAAATTTCATCATGAATCAAGCGTCTAGAAACTCTTTCCGTACGACGAGTGATGGAATACCCGAGACGTATAGTCGTTTTGTTCGTAATGTATTTTGCTCTGTAAGAAACTTGCGCCAAGATTTTAATAAAGAATCACGGTAAAGAAGATGTTCACCGTCAATGAAAATGTTATGAAAAGTATCGGGTTAAGCTTGAACTTGCATATGAATTTTCTTGAAGAATTACGGAAAGGAAAATTGTAATGCATTCATTAAAATCGAAAGCAAATCGTAAACAATGAACATCTTTTAAACGTACATTACCATTAGCCCCATATGAAAACACGTTCGTACGTATAAACATTTCCGTACACACATGGTTTCATATGTACAACAGCACAAACGTATGATGAACGAAGACTATCGCGTGTTAAATTACATGAAAGTGTTAAAGGCATTTACTTCACGTTGAGTTTGGTATTGCTATTAAGAATGTAGATTTTTTTTGAATAATGCTTTCAACATGGGAAATGCATCGTGTAGAATTGCTAATAAGAATGTGAATTTTTTTTGCATAGTTTTTCGGGAAAGAATATTAGAGATAGGAAATTGTATGTAAAATGTTTTTGCTAGAGTAGACAAAATATGTTTAGAATATGTTAAGAAATTGAATATGTATTTGTATTGAAGACGAAGTAAAATTGTATAAATAGGATAAGTCGATGTGGAAATAAATGACTTCTTGGTCTAACATAAATCTGTTTTCTTCCATCAAGTCAATCAATCCGGCGTTGATCGCCTTAACTATATGCGTGCCTAGACGCTCTAGAATCACTAGGTAAATATAAAAGTTGGTATTTTTCCCTGAAAGGAAAAAGTAGAGGCACAGGATATAGGTAAGTGTAGGGACGACAGATGATGTTACAACACTTTAATTATGGTATACGGAGAAGTAGAATTAGTAGACGCATTTGGAATAATATCGTATACAGAATCTATCATTTCAAGAGGAAGAGATGAAATTACATATTCAAATTTAGTCATCTCCTGAGTTATATTCCTGATTGAAAAATGTGATTCAATGTATGTAAACCATTGGGCCGGCAATTGACTCCAAAATGGTGGTAATTTTAAGGAAACCGCACTAATAGAATTTGGTATTTGATGATTTGAAAGGGAGAAATCACCACGACCATAAGCTCAGAGTTAATTACAGAAGGTGGTTCATTCGCCATTTTAAACAAAATTAAAATTATCAATAATTCCCAAAAGGGGAAAAGACTTGTGTGTGAAGGTTTTATATAAGAAATATATTATTAAAAATTGAATAAATTTATTTGAATTTATTTCAATTTTTTTTTTGTTTTTCGCTGAAAGGAATTTTATTTTTAATTATATATATTTAAAATGAAAATAAATAATAATTTTTTTATGGAAAACCACACAAAAAGAGGTACAATTTAATATTTTTAATAGTTACTTACTATATAGTTGTTGATTGTAGTGTTATCGCTTACTTGATTCTTTTTTTTTTCTTTTTGTTGCACCGGTGGAGTGTCTTTTTCTATTAGTAGTTCCTTATCATTGCTAACTTTCGTTTCAGGAGTAGGCTTGGTTTCGGGTTTTTTGCTTAGTTTCAACTTGCTTATAACTTCCACAGTCGTTACTATTGAATAGTTTATCAATTACTTCATTTGGGATATCATTTAAGTGTGTATCTTCTGTAAGGACTTTTTCAACAGGGATCCTTTTAATGGGTTTCTTTGATCTTAAATGTTGCGGCTTAGTTGTAACTGGTATTTCTTTCATGTACCCATCGATTTGTGTCCAAGTCGGCTCTAAAATTTTAGATCCGTCACGAATAATCTTATTTTCGTCCGTTTTACCGACTGCTAACTCTTGTCGATGGACTGAAGCACGCCAAGTACCTTAGCTAAGGATTAATCCTATGCGCGCTGGTTTTTGAAGGCCTCTTGAAGCTTGCTTGGGGCTTGGCTCTTGAATTAATGCTTGCTTGGGTTTTATTTATTTGATTTTTTCTTATTGGTATTTTCTCACTACAGAGTTTACGGTGAGTGGCAACACACTTGCTTTTACTATTGTATCTTAACGAATATTTCGAGCACTGTGTCAGGGAAATAAAGTTCATAACAGTTTAACGTTTTTCTCACTTTCTTTAACTATCGTTGGCGGTTAGCAAAAGTTCTTTTTTCAAACAATTTCGCGAACTTAGCCGCACTTTCATTGGAATATTTTCAAATCTACACTTTCCACGAGATTATGAAAGTTCACTTTGATTGGGGGTCACCAGAATATAGTTGGAAATTTGTATTCCACTACACAGATAAAACTTCTATATCGGAAAATGAATATACGATGAAAATCGTTAACTTTTCATTTTAATTAAATAATAATAAAATTTTATCAGTAATTATGAACATTGCATTGGACATAGTTTTATGAACTAAAAAATATTTTATTTTTTCTTACTTGACAATTCATCTGCGCCTACTATTTCTTTTTGAGTCGTTTTTTGAAAATGTGGAATTTAATTTACAAGTAATGTAGAATACGCTACAATCATGTCATACCTCTACATAATAGTAAAATCAGAGACTGAAGTATAGAAACTGCTTTAATAAGAAATGATGTTGATGAAAACAAACAAAACGCTGGTACAAGC
Source organism: Odontomyia ornata (assembly GCA_963969285.1). Classification (NCBI taxonomy): domain Eukaryota; kingdom Metazoa; phylum Arthropoda; class Insecta; order Diptera; family Stratiomyidae; genus Odontomyia; species Odontomyia ornata. The sequence continues at coordinate 225,480,349 of OZ017739.1, forward strand.
AAGCTAGAATTTAATACTAGAGAAAATATCAAGAACGCATTACAACAAACATTAAGATCTATTTAACTAAATCCATAGATTTGAGCAATCAGCATAGTAGTCTAACCGAGCAAAATACATTGTAGACGATTCTGAAAGCACTATTGACTTGAAACCGATAAAAGGAATTAGCAATGAGTCGCAAAACAAAGAAACAACGTTCTCGAGCAATGAAAGAATGAAAACGATCAATGTGAATAATAATCAGCAAACTCGAATAGGCGCATCTTTGAGTGGTTATTTATGAAAACACGTCTCAATGCCGCTCATCACGTTACTCACCGCTCACGGCCAACACAACAAAAAAAACGTGACCAAAAAGTAAATCCTACTTATAGTGTAACGTATGCCATGCCACTTTTCTTCAATGCTATAGATTCCGATGTCATAAAACTGCCATCCATAGATAAGTCTATGCGCACAAAACACTACTCTTAACAAGCAAAGTTACTTGCATATGCCATGTGTCCCCAGACACCGATTTCCATACCTAACAGCATTCACCACCGAGCAAATCTACACCCCGATCACCATGCTCCAACATGTGATACGCATGACGTTTTCTCTCCCACAACACCGTCCATCCTTAACTACATACTCTTACATCAAACGAGGAGCAAAACGTACCTTAATCAACCACCCACTAAGTAAATTTTCATGCCTTAGATCACTAATCGAAAGGCAAGCCCGTCGCCCATCCATAATGCAAAGTCACCCATCTATAGCAGCGCCTTCCATCATCACGCAGCCACTCGTGCCATAAAAACTTCCCGCACGCCTAACATGATCAAGCAAATCGTTCATTTCTACACGCTGCCGTCTATCCTTAGCCAAAGACACCAATCGATTGTAACCTTTCACTAGTGGTAAGGGGGTTGGGTGCTCCGGTTGGGGTCTTTGGGTCCCGACCAGCCCGCGGAGACGGGGGTGGATGAGCGCCACTCGCCAACCCGTAAAATACCCCGGAAGCCAATTGGCGAGGTTAAGCCTCCCGGACCAACCAACGCTTTTTGCCTTCAACCCCTATATTACTTTTGTCCCACTTAGCGCTCCGCCCCGACTCTCCAAGATCACTGCCCTGTTGCTTCGTGGTCGTCACTCTCGTTTCGTGGTGCACCCCTGGTTGTTCAGCACGAGAGAGGGCTACATGCTCGGTCCTATCCCGTAGTCGAACAAAATTGCACGCACTCCCCCGGGCCAGGTTCACAAATGGGGCGCCAAACCTAAAATATAAATATAAATGCGCCTCCTCGTCACCTCTCCAACCAAATGAATAGTCACGGAAAGAATTAAGATTGGTCGGAATGAGGCTTTTAATATAATTCATTGAGCAAAATTCGTTAATTATCCCTAGTACAAATTCTTAATCATTTCACTTAACTCAACTACCTTGGGGCGCCCCGGCACGAGGTCGAAAATCCTGTTCCTCGATCAACTTTTAGGTTCGTGGAATCGCGGATTCCGCTCGAATCGCTAATGCTGCACAAATTGAATCGTTGATGCCGCACGGGTCGCCAATCCCACACCACTCGCCAATGCCGCACAAATTAAATCGCTGATTTTCACTCCGATACAATGAATCAACACCCGCTAGTACGATCGAAGAACGTCCTCACCCCGCAAAGGTCACACCAAGAAGAAAACAAGCCACTTCTTCTTTCACTTCCGTTCACTTTCCCCCCAGTTCTCGGTAAGCACCGCTAACATTCCAGCGCATAAGCATTCCACCAAGCAACCTCTGCGCCATCTAGGTCTTCACGCCAATTAACCTGGGGGGAGAAATTTGAATATCAATGTCCGCTTATTGTGCGCATTTGCTGCAATTTTCCTGGTCGTTGCGAATTAATTTCAACTAACTTATATCGTTATCTCTCGATTTTGTCTTCAATGTGCAATTTGTTTGGTGGATATATTTCTCGAATTCAATATTGAATGTTTGTATTGATTGCATCATATTTTGTAAGTTGAAATTTAAATACACAGGGCTCGAATCATTGTCATCTTCCTGAGCATTACTAGTTGCTGATGCATTATTATATGCCTTCTGATATAGCACTAACTCCGCGAGATTCTCGCAATATTTGGTCAATTGTAAACAAACGATGGGTTGGGTTGAAAGTTATTATTGTGAGCCAGCACATTGGTGTTACATATAACGAAGATGCTTTGTTAGGAAAATTCACGCTAAAATCCTTTGTAGCCGGACCCGATGATGTTTTGAGTACTCGTGAATCGTTTGTTTCCAACGTTGAATTCAGTACTGGATTGAGGTTTCTATCCTTTGCTTCTTAAGGATTTCTTCAAGCTGGGCGTGGGTGCGTTTGGGCTCGTTTACTTCGCTGCGTTGTAATCCTTAGTTAATTAATTTAATTCTAAGCTTACGAGCTACCGTTTCTTTAATTGAATAGTATTTACTTACATTTTATCTTCATATACTCTAGCACTCTGGCTCGGGGTGGCATTTAGTACTTTTCCGCGCAGTCTATCCGTATAACCGGGTGCAACAGGAAAGGAGTGTCGAGCCCTGGAGTCGTCCCGATTGGCCTTGACGGCCTCGCCGTAAATTTCCCGTGACATTCCCCCCTTACTTCAAGGGGATTTCCGCGAAATCCACTTCCTATTCGCCTAGCCGCATCCTCTTGTTGCCGAAAAGGTTAAGAACTTGGGTCAGTCTCCCCACTACCATTCGAACCTGAAAAATGCAGACTACCCCTACTAGTTTCACTATGTACCGTTTTCGAGGTCGCGGAGCACACGAAACTATTGAGATGCCGCTGATGGAGGTTAAAATAAAAGAAGCGCAAGAGCAGCCGCCTGCAGCCTGCTTGAAGACGAACGAACCCGAAGCAACTTATGACGACAAGGTAACCTAATTTTACTGATTCCCTCAACTATCAAAGCGAAACTCCGCATAATTTTGCTAATCCTTGACCAATTTAGGTTACAGTCAAATCCAAACCAACCTAGCCTAGCGTACTATTTTATCCTTAAACCACTTATCCCTCGCAATGCAAGTAATTTCCTTGACTCCTTAGTACTGCGTTAATTCAAATCTATTTCCTTCAAATCCAAAGTTGACCCCGAAACTCTCCTTTATAGAATAAAGTGTATCAATAGTCCTAATTCTAAGTCTTTTTGCTGCTCTATGTTCTCCTCGGTAAGGGAAATCCCAGTGACCTTGGCCTATGCTAAATCTAACTAACTGTCTAGATCTAAATCCTTTACTATCTATTCCTAACTGCTACCTAAAACAAAAGTTTGAACCCACCAAATCTCAAAACTTCGTTACCATTCTATGCTGACCATAAGTGAAATCGTCCAATTTCTAATTACTGGTTCACCCGAGAAGCCTACGTTGCAATATTTTGAAGGAAAAAAAACGCACCCAAAAGGAAAACAGACCTCGAATACCATCCCGTGCCGTTAGAGAAGAAAGGAAATATCAATTACCCAGCGGTTTGACATTTCTGGCTTCCAGCCAGCACCCCGGTCAAGAACCCTCCCCCAATCATTGCGTTCCCACCTGCGTAAAACCATTAATCCCCTCTTCTAACAAATAACAAGACAGTAGAGGAATAACCCGCGATGCCCCACGGTATTCTGCGCGTGGGTCACGACGTAAACTCGACTTCTTATTCGTCATCCGTAAATTTAATTAATTTCTTATAGTCCTACTTAGTACTAATCTCATCGTGTTTCATTCCCTTATTCCCGCATTCTTAATCGTAGGCTAATTAATTCTCATTAAATATCATTCTTATTGTCTATTCTTTTATTATTCTTACATTAGGTTTAGTATTGGGGCTGATCGATATAGGGTTTCAGATCTTTGATATTCCATACACCACAGTCCTCACGTCTATCGTTCTCCAATTTACAGGTCCATCGCGACACTTTTTCTTTGACCGTAAAAGGTCCAATGTACTCCGGAGCTAATTTCGCAGAAAAATTCTTAGCTGCATCCGAGAGAACATAGTTTTTCCGCCAGACGCGATCCCCGACTTCAAGGTTCACGATTCGTCGTCTCAAATCGTATCTCTTTTTGTTCTTGCCTATCGCTTACGCCATCCATTCCAGGACTTCCTTCCGTAATTCCTCTAGCTTATCCGCTCGTTGCTCTGCTGTAATCATCTCCCGCGTCGCTTCAGGACGTTGGTTGTTATCCCGGAACAATATCATTTCTCTTCCGAAATCAAAGAAGAAAGGGGTAACTTTGGTAACATCGTGTCGGTACGTTCGCAGAGCACATGCTAACTTCGCAAGGTATAGATCCCAATCTTTGTGATTATCCTTGACGTATGACCTGATCATCCGCTTAATATGCTGGTTCCTGCGTTCCACTGGGTTTGCTTGAGGATGATAGAGTGGCGTGAACTTTATATCTATTCCGTAACTTTCCGCTAGCTTTTGAAGCGATTTTCCCCGAAACTGTACACCGTTGTCGCATACCAACCATCGCGATACTCCAAAGAGTAGAATCACCTGCTCCTCAATCAAGCGACATACTGCAGCAGCCGTGGCTTTCCGCAAAGGAAAAAGGAGAGTAAATTTGCTGACATAATCTATAATTGTCAGAATGTAGGTATGGCCTTGTTTGAACCTGGGTAGTCGGCCGACGAGGTCGACGCAAACCATCTTCCAAGCATCTCGCAATCCTTCTCCATGGGAAGCCATCTGTTCTACCGGTGCCCTCCTTTCGACTTTATTGGCTTGGCATGTTTTGCACCCTCTCACGTACCTTGCTACATCCGCTGCCATCTTCGGCCAGTAGTAGTTAGTGGCCACCCTTCCTAGCGTGCAACTGGTCCCCATATGCCCTGCCGTGGGATCGTCATGGCAACGATAGAGGATTTCCCTTCTTCCTGTCGTTGGAATAACTCTTTTCCAGGCAGTATCACCTCCTAGCACAGGATACCTCCCTGGCACGTATTTCCAGAGCACGTCCCCTTCCACCCACCAATCCGCAAAGCAATCTGGGTCCCTCTCTACATCCAACTTCAGTCTCCGGTACCAAGCGTCTTCAATTGCCCACAACACGGCCAGGCACTCCTTTTCGGTCGTTGAGAACTTCCGCTCAGATTTCGATAAGGATTGACTTAAGTAGCATATAACTCTCTCTCCGTCCGCGTGCTGCTGCGTAAGGACCGCACCAAGCCCCAAGTCTGATGCATCCGTCTGGATCGAAAAAGGTAAGTTGAAATCGGGACAGGTCAAAATAGGAGCAGTGGAGAGTTTAAGCTTTGCATGCGTGAATGAATTTGCGCATTCCGGTGTCCATTCAAACTTAGTATTTTTCTTCAGTAAGTTTGTTAACGGCGACATCATGGTGGCAAAATTCGGAATGAATCGGCGGTACCAAGATACCATACCAAGGAACTGCCGGACACCTTTGACGTTTCGAGGGGTGGGGATCTCTGTCAAACTCTTCGCTTTATCTGGATCTACATTTAGTCCGTTCTCATCTACCACGTATCCAAGATATTTCAGCTGCCGCCGGCAGAACTCACACTTTTCTCGGGCGACCTTCAAACCAGCGGCACGGAGCCGTCTGAATATTTCCGTCAATACCTCCAGGTGTTTCGAAAAATCTTGCGTCACAACGACGATATCGTCCAGATATGTGAACACGTATGGTTCCAGATCCAGCCCCAAGACTCGATCAATCAGCCGCTGCCAAGTTGCCGGTGCATTTTGTAGACCGAAAGGCATACGCCAGAATTGGAAAAGTCCCCGTTGGGGTACGGTGAACACCGTGAGTGGGCGTGATTCTTCCGCGACAGCGACTTGCCAATAAGCTGACTTCACGTCAAGCAAAGACAAGTACTTGGCGTCTCGCAGTTTGTCTAGAGTTGCCGATACGTAGGGAATCGGATAAGCGTCGTGCTCAGATACCCTGTTGAGTTTGCGGTATTCCACGCAAAAGCGAAATGATCCGTCCTTCTTTTTCACCAACAGAGTCGGTGAAGCCCAAGAGATGGACGAAGATTCTACTATCCCTTGCTCTAGCATCGAACTAAGTTCAATGACGATGTGCTTCTGGACAGCTGGTGACACGGGGTAATACCGCTGGTTTATCGGGGCTGCAATTGTCTTGATAACATGCTCCACTTGATTTGTGCAGTCGATACCATCTCCCATAAGGTCGAATTGCTCGTTGAGGAGCAAATCCAGGGCTTCCCTCTCTGCGACCGATAAGCCACTACGTGGTGTCAACTGCTCGGTTACTTCGCCCCCGCATAGCTCTTACAAAGCTCCATCGGTTCTCACTCAGGGTGACTACCAGCTCAAACTGTCGGATAAAATCCACACCCAGAATAATATCCTGGGATACCGATGGGACGACCAGGACCTGACGCCAGATCAATCGTGCTCTCAACCTGAGTGGTATGCACACCACTCCAATAATCTTGCAGCTCATCTCGTTTGCCATCCGGATATTATTCAGTGTGGACTCCAACAGCTCGACACCCATTCTATCCAGGATCTCCCATCCCTTTCCACCTACAATGGTATTCGAGGCCCCCGAATCCAAGAGTCCCAGAAATTTCTGACCGAGGACCTCCACCTCCAAATGCGGACGGGTATCCCCACTCTTCCTGTCAATGACAAACGCCACCTCTGCTCTCGCGGCTTCTTCTCCTCTTCTTCGTGTGCTCAGGCCGCCGCCTACTGAGCACAGCGCGAGTTTTCCGCTGGCTTACCTTGGGGAGGATTCGATTCTTGATCTCTATTGTTCCTCTCTCTCCCCGCGTTCCTATTACCATGACGTTGTTCACAACTTCTAAAACCCCTCCCATGTTCTCGCTGGTGACAATTCGGGCAGGTCGCTTTCCTGGTTCCTGAGCGACCACACCTAAAACATTTGCTCAGCGCTGAGCACTCTCTGGGTGTGTGCCCTTGAGCCCTGCAATTCCAGCACTGAATCCCTGGCCGCTGCATTGCAGCCATTCCCGGGTCCCCTGTTCGCTTCACATACGCCAAATCGGGTTCCAGTAGCCCCTGGCTTCTCCTCGATGGTGGGGGCTTATACGCCACAACCGAAATCCGCGTGGCTTCCAGCGTACGTCCCAATTTCACCAAGTCTGCGGTTGACGCAATTTCCTTTAGAGCCAGTTGGGTTTGGTAGAAGGGCGCGATATTCTCCTTCAGAATTTCCAGCTTATCTACTTCTGAGCATGGGGTCGAGCGACGACGGAATAACCCCTCCATCACCGACACGTAGACTCCCATGGACTCCTCAGGACTCTATGTTCGTTTTTTAATCTCCTCGAGTAGCTTCTTGTCAAAGTTTGGGGGGAGAAACTCCGCCCTCAACTCTGCAACAAGCTCCGTCCAGCAATTGATTCCTGCTCACTGTGCTCGAAACCAGACCAAGGCCCGCCCTCCAAATATGTCTACTGCTGCTAAGTAGAGCTGTTCCGTGGACACTCCGCGTGCTAATCGAAGCTCCTCCACTCGCTCCAGAAATGCAGTCAGCGATCCCGAGTCCTCACTATATCAAAGTCCCCACTTGGAGACGTCCTGCCACTTCGCAGCAATCAGCGCAGGCCGCAGAGGGGGTGTCTGGGAAGCACTGGATTCAACCTGTATTTGCGTTTCAGCACCTTCTTCCAGCGCGGATGTCCGTGAGGTGCTAGGTCCAGCCTGTATTGTCGTCACAACATCCCCTTCTATCCCTGGCTGTTTCATGAGATGTGTTCGCTGCCGGCGTTGTCACGTGATCCTACGAATCGCCACACTACGTCCTTCAGATATCCTTTATCTCCTATATGTTTCCACGATTGGATCGGGCGCAATCCCATACGATCACTTTCCGTTCATAGCAGCAATCTTATCGCTTTCCACATAACCTCACACTCTCACGATTCTACACATTCACTTACGAACACAAATTTTACCACTTTTCACTTTCACGATAAACGTACGACGTAACTTTTAATATTTCGCGTTTTCGAAGGTGCGGTTCAATTCGGGAATTCCGTAATGGGCCCCACGTTGGGCGCCAAATGTTACCTCTCACTAGTGGTAAGGGGGTTGGGTGCTCCGGTTGGGGTCTTTGGGTCCCGACCAGCCCACGGAGACGGGGGTGGATGAGCGCCACTCGCCAACCCGTAAAATACCCCGGAAGCCATTTGGCGAGGTTAAGCCTCCCGGACCAACCAACGTTTTTTGCCTTCAACCCCTATATTACTTTTGTCCCACTTAGCGCTCCGCCCCGACTCTCCAAGATCACTGCCCTGTTGCTTCGTGGTCGTCCCTCTCGTTTACAGGTGCACCCCTGGTTGTTCAGCACGAGGGAGGGCTACGTGCTCGGTCCTATCCCGTAGTCGAACAAAATTGCACGCACTCCCCCGAGCCAGGTTCACAAATGGGGCGCCAAACCTGAAATATAAATATAAATGCGCCTCCTCGTCACCTCTCCAACCATATGAATAGTCACGGAAAGAATTAAGGTTGGTCGGAATGAGGCTTTTAATATAATTCATTGAGCAAAATTCGTTAATAATCCCTTGTACAAATTCTTAATCATTTCACTTAACTCAACTACCTTGGGGCGCCCCGGCACGAGGTCGAAAATCCTGTTCCTCGATCAACTTTTAGGTTCGTGGAATCGCGGATTCCGCTCGAATCGCTAATGCCGCACAAATTGAATCGCTGATGCCGCACGGGTCGCCAATTCCGCACCACTTGCCAATGCCGCACAAATTGAATCACTGATGTCCACTCCGATACAATGAATCAACACCCGCCAGTACGATCGGAGAACGTCCTCACCCCGCAAAGGTCACACCAAGAAGAAAACAAGCCACTTCTTCCTTCACTTCCGTTCACTTTCCCCCCAGTTCTCGGTAAGCACCGCTAACATTCCAGCGCATAAGCATTCCACCAAGCAACCTCTGCGCCATCTAGGTCTTCACGCCAATTAACCTGGGGGGAGAAATTTGAATATCAATGTCCGCTTATTGTGCGCATTTGCTGCAATTTTCCTGGTCGTTGCGAATTAATTTCAACTAACTTACGAGTATATCGTTGTCTCTCGATTTTGTCTTCAATGTGCAATTTGTTTGGTGGATATATTTCTCGATTTCAATATTGAATGCTTGTATTGATTTCATCATATTTTGTAAGTTGAAATTCAAATACACAGGGCTCGAATCATTGTCATCTTCTTGAGCATTACTAGTTGCTGATGCATTATTATATGCCTTCTGATATAGCACTAACTCCGCGAGATTCTCGCAATATTTGGTCAATTGTAAACAAACGATGGGTTGGGTTGAAAGTTATTATTGTGAGCCAGCACATTGGTGTTACATATAACGAAGATGCTTTGTTAGGAAAATTCACGCTAAAATCCTTTGTAGCCGGACCCGATGATGTTTTGAGTACTCGTGAATCGTTTGTTTCCAACGTTGAATTCAGTACTGGATTGAGGTTTCTATCCTTTGCTTCTTAAGGATTTCTTCAAGCTGGGCGTGGGTGCGTTTGGGCTCGTTTACTTCGCTGCGTTGTAATCCTTAGTTAATTAATTTAATTCTAAGCTTACGGGCCACCGTTTCTTTGATTGAATAGTATTTACTTACATTTTATCTTCATATACTCTAGCACTCTGGCTCGGGGTGACATTTAGTACTTTTCCGCGCAGTCTATCCGTATAACCGGGTGCAACAGGAAAGGAGTGTCGAGCCCTGGAGTCGTCCCGATTGGCCTTGACGACCTCGCCGTAAATTTCCCGTGACACGATGAGCAACGCGTTCCTTATCCGATTGCCCATGAAGTAGATTCCCAGGACTTAGAATACGCGCTGACAGACAAGTCCATCACCCATCAATATCGCAGTAATCCATCTATACAAACGCCCACCGTCACCACGCAGCCAATCTCACCATAAAAAATGTTAAGCACGGCTAACGTGATAAAGTAAATCGCTCGAACCGGAAGCCTCTCAGTAATGAGATTCGCTAGAAATTCTCAAGCCTTATAAGCAGTAAATCTATTGTCCAGAGCGCCGCCTATCCACAGAGCTTCCCTAATGGATCAGCAGCCCTAATACTTCAAGCTAGTAACTCTAGACATGCATCTCCTATACATTAAAGTTACCATGGATAAAAAAGTAACTACCGCCAGAAGCGTAAACAACCCGAGAAGCACTTCCACCAAAGATGAATAACAAAACCATATATATATGTATATTATAGTCTTTATAAGCAACGAATATATGAGAAATCCTTCCACTATACATAGATGAGTAATAACCATGAATAATATAATTATCTGCTGCTAAAGTCACTTGATTCAAAAAAATTCACTATATATCACGTGAAACTAACCGAAGCAGAATGTATTACGTCCACCACTTAAAAATTCACTACCGTTTTCAAGAAAATCGCGAGAAAGTGAAACTTTCCACATATTGACAACGATGAGTGCACGAAGCCGTAAACAAAATTTTGACGTTTGAAATAATTTCCCCTTCTCTCGCAAAAACCGGTTCTAAAAGCAAAATATCGGAATTCACATACAGGGTTTTTCACGGAATGACTTACTCCTCTTCTCTCTCTCTCTCTCTCTCTCTCTCTCTCTCTCTCTCTCTCTCTTAGTAAATATCAAGCTTGAACTCTGCTTCAGACAAAATTTGAACAAGATTGAATGGCAGCGAAATGTTGTACCTGAAGGAATGTCAGAAGCAGCTGATTGTCACATTCCTTCTGCTACAACACTTCGCCGCCATTCAATCTTGTTCAAATTTCGTATAAAGCAAATTTCAAGCATGAAATTAACTGGGGTGACGGCACTTTCCTGGCATAGGCCCAACGCGTTACGGGTGCCGACTCAGTGTGCAAATCGGTCCGTATTATCCTTAGTAATTTATTATTATTTAAAATCGATGCGAAAACACGCAGAAGATAGTTCATTTCAAGCTTGAAATCTGCCTTATGTGGGCTCCTGCAGGGCCACGCAAGGCCCGCGGTGCAAAAATTTCAACACTTATTTCTAATTTTTCAATCTGACAATCAGCAGCTTCTCACATTCCTTCTGGTACAACACGTCGCCGCCATTCAATCTTGTTCAAATTTTCTATGAAGCAGATTTCAAGCCATAAATTAACTACTTTCCGCGTGTTTTCGCATCGATTTTCGGGGCTAATAAATTACTAAGGATTAATACGAACCGATTTGCACACTGAATCTGCGCCCGCGACGCGTAGGGCCTATGCCAGGAAAGTGCCGCCACCCCAATAAACTATATTCTGCGGGTTTGCGTCGATTTTCGAAACAAATGAATTACTAAGGATTACTATGAAATGATTTGCGCATAGATTCTGCGCCTGCGACGCGTGGGGCCGATGCCAGGAAAGTGCCGTCACCGCCCAATGCCTGCTTACTCAGACCCGAAAGGAATACAATTAACCTTCATGACGACACCTTGGGAACTGTCAAAAACAGTTCAGTTGGTCTAGAATGACAGGTTAATATGTCTGAAATCCTGGTGCGCAATGTGAGGTCAAGCATTCGCTTTCGAGTCTGTGCAAGAGGGGCATTGATACAACACTTCGCCGCCATTCAATCTTGTTCAAATTTCATATGAAGCCGATTTCGAGCTATTTTCGCGTCAATTTACGGGGTAAATAAAATACTTAGAATCAAAACGAACCGGTTTGCTGAGTTCGCGTCTTCGACGTGTTGTGCCGATGCTGGGAAGTGCCGCTAACCCAAATCATCTTCAGCGATGAAACTCATTTCATGCTCAATGGCTTTGTTACTAAGGAAAATATACACATGTGCTTCCTGAGACACCGTTGCATCCGGAAAAATTACGGTTTGGTGCGGTTTTCATGCCAGAGGTGTAATTGGGCCGCTTTCAGAATGGAACACTGGCAGAGCATATACGCTAAATAGCACCGGCACTGTGAACAATTTTTCATTCTAACTGTAAACAACCCACAACATAAAATATTAAATGTATTTGCGAGAGTCAAATGTATGTATACGCAGCAAAACATGTGTAGATGAAAATGTGCTGAGAACGCGATAGAATAAGATAGCATAACGAAATTTCTAAGCGTGTACACGAGATAAAAGATTATCCTTAATTATGATTGGTTCATTCCAACTTAACGAACATCAAAATTACTCACGACAATTTTGACGATTCTTTTGACAGTTTGAGAAATGTCAGTTGTAGAAAAGTGACTTACACGAGTGCAAATCGTAAATAAATTTTCTTATTTGGTGTATATTGGGTTAAATCCTTATTATATAATTATCAAAATGAGTTACGCGTAATTGATTTGGCGAATACTTGTGAGCACAGAATGAATTGTGCGCCAGAAGTGATAGCGAGGATCAATTTCCTCTTCGCAAAGTTTCATACTCCGGGTTGACAAGTTTGTTTAAATTATTGTGTTTCAGGAATCAAATTGAGAGTAATTGTACTTATTTTCGTGATGGCCTATTTGTATTGAATAGTTAGAACATTATGGAAATGAATGCAATTAACTCTTAATAACAGCAAACATCTAGTTTGATTGAAGTGGATCTAGTGAATATTTGACCTTGGCCGATTAACTTTCCGCAAAGTTGTGGCGTGAAAAGTCTTATTTAATTATTGTATTTCAAGAATTTAGAGTGACTGTATTTATTTCCGTCATGTCCTATTGGCATTAAATAGTCAGGGCATTTTGGAAATGTGTGCAATCACCTCTTGAAAACATCGGTCTAAATGACTTTGTTCTTGTTGTTAGAACAAAAAGACTTATGTGGTAAAAGTGATAGTGAAGACCTTTCCGCAAAGTTACAAACACGGGAGTAAAAAGTTATGTTTGAATAATAATTGTTTTTCAGGATTGCTACGATTGAGAGTAATCGTATTTATCTCCATGATGGCCTATTTGTATTGAATAGTCAGGGCATTATGGAAATGGGTGCAATTAACTCTTAATAGCAACTATCCAGTATTAATTCATATACATATTTTGAAATGGATCTAGTGAATATTTTACCTTTATCAATTAATCATATCAAAGTGTCGATGGATTCGCAGGATAAAGTTTTCATGTACCTTCCAGTGAACTTTGGTTTTATGCGCGTTACGTTCATGCCCGGTTTGTAGAAGTTGAGAATAAAGTATCCTTTAAAAATATGTCCATTAAAAATGATTAATTTGCAGGTATTCCATATACTTCTGAACATTAAGCACTAGGATTGATATATGCTGTTTAAAATGAATAATCGATTGGAGCAACCACTTAATAATGCCTGCAGATTGAATCACATTATCTCATCGGAAAAATGGACAAGTGCGTGCACTTTTTTAAATCTCATCTACAAGGTATTCGGTCATGACACTAAGGAACAATTTACAAATGGGTTAAACTGAAGAAGGAGCTGGCCAATTCACTGGAGGAAAATAGGTTTTTACTATTTGCAAACACCTTTATGTTTATCCTAGCCATATTGAAGGTATTTTTAATAAAATATCGAAATTTTTTCAAAGTAAAAAATGTAATAGATCGTTAAAAAATTTTCAAACTAATAGTTTGGCTATTGTCAATTTATTAGTTTGATTATGACTATTAAATCTACTTTGTCTATCAAAAATAAGTGAAGTTTTATCCTCAAAATGCTCTAAATTCGTTACATTGTATTTTTACTTTTCATTCGCATAATAATATTGTAAACTAAAGTATTTGTCAACTGTATTTTTAACTTTATTTTTCAATCCATCCGAAGGATTTTTAACAAGCTGCTTATAGTATTTAGTATCACTAATTGTTTCTTCTATATCATGATTTTATTTACATCTATCAACAATGATTGGGTCTGAACCTTTATCAGACCTAGTTACCATAATATTAGAATGACTGTTAATAAATTTATGAGTATTTGAAATCATTTTATTAATTATTCTATCATGAAGGTTGGATAAAAAATTTAACATCTTTAAAGATACCATCAGCTGTTAAGAAAATTATCAATTAAATCAATCAATCAATAAAATTAATTAAATGATTTCATATACTTATAAATTTATTAAAAATCATCCTAATATTATGGTAACTAGGTCTGATAAAGGTTCAGTCCCAATCATTTTTGATAGATGTAAATATAATCATGATATACAAGAAACGATTCGTGGTACTAAATACTATAAGCAGCTCGTTAAAAATCCTTCGGATGGATTGAAAAATAAAGTTAAAAAGTATAAATACAATGTAACGAATTCAGATTTAGCTCGTTGTTATGGATTGTAGTTTCATATTTTGGATTATTATGGATTGTTGTTTCATGTATTGAAACCCCTACTTCTCCATTAGAAGGGTTGTGAAGGATGTTTTAACTAAAGTTCTACCGAGCCCTAAATCTGACGTTAAAGATAGTTGGCAATTTATAGATAAAGTTGAAGAAACTGTTATTCCGGATGAATTTGTAAAGATTTCATTAGATGCTACCTCGTTATTTACAAATATAAGTACTGAATCAGTTTTGAAAAGTCTAAGAAAATTATGGTATTTAATAAAAAAACACACTAAATTTAAACTAATAGATTTCCTAGATTTATTGGAATTTCTTTTAAATAATACTCACTTTAAGTTGAACAATAAATTTTATAAGCAAATACTAAGCTTACCATTGGGTTCAAGAAATTCTCCTATATTAGCAAACATAGTATGGAAGACTTGGAAATGGATGTTAAAAATAAACTAATGGTTCGAATAAGGAAGTATTATAGATCCGTTGATGACATTTTTACTATTGTTCCTAAAATACAAATTAATGATATTCAACAGATATTTATAGCTGTGATAATGATATCCAATTTACTGCTAAGGTTGAAAACGATAATCGTTTGAGTTTGTTAGAGCTCCAATTAATAAGAAATAAAAGTTCCATTTTTACTAACTGGTTTAGGAAAAGTTGCTATACTGGTTGTTATATTAATTATTATTCATTTTACCCTCTAAGCCAAAAAATCGGTTGCAATGACAATATATTTTAATTAATAACTAATGTTTGGCCGTACATTGACGAGAAATAATTTATCAAGAAAATTCATTAAGATCCTTCCTTTAATCGCCATTCGTGTAAAATATCCTTCTATGTAAGCATATGAAATAAGAAGAAAAAGATATAAGGAAGCTCTATTGCTCACCTTGTTTCTTCTGCGTACAGCACCACCACTAGAAGGCGAAACAAGGAGATTGGGAATCAGAGGTCGTGGTCATAATAGCTTGTTTATTTCACATGATTCCCCTTTAAAGGTGCCGTCCCCTTCCCATAGAATGTATTGATGCTTAAAAGTTAATGTGTTACCAATTTGTGCAGAGGTTTTCAATGATGTTAAACACCTAAATAATTATTGCTTTTCAAAGCAAAAAAAACACCTAAACAATTCCAAATAAGTGCGGCTACTTCCTAAAATCATTCTGTTAATTATATGTAATAATATATCTTAGCTAAACTTTAAATGGATCATTTCACCCTTTTCACATCAATTTAATGTAAATCTATACAATTTTTTTCTCAATATGAGCTTTCATTGCATCGTGCGGATATCGATCTCGTTTTCGGATGGCTCTGATAGCTTTTAAATTATTTGAGAAATTCTTTGTAGCTACATGAATGAGTTGGATATTTTTTTAAAAATGTTTTTCTGAAAAATTATTAGAAAAGAAAAATGTTAGAAGAAGGTGGTTTCGACGTGTGTAATAATTCTCATCGGGCTATCACTCTTATTAGATACACACCGGTGATGGTGATCACCATGCTTAGAGGTGAGAGAGTTATTTTTAATTTTCCTACTTATGCGAACTCAATGTGTTTTTGTAACTGCGAATTATGTTCAGGTTAAATTTCCTTCTGTAAGTACTTGTCTTAGCTAAACTTTAAATGGATCTTCTGACATTTTTCTTCTCTAATAATTATTCAGAAAAACATTATTAAAAAAATATGCAGCTCATTCATGCAGCTACAAAGAATTTCTTAAATAATTTAAAAAGTTATCAGAGCCATCCGAAAACGAGATCGATATCCGCACGATGCAATGAAAGCTCATATAGAGAAAAAAATTGTATAGATTTACATTAAATTGATGTGAAAAGGGTGAAATGATCCATTCAAAGTTTAGCTAAGACAAGTACTTACAGGAAGAAATTTAACCTGAATATAATTCATAGCTACAAAAAACATATTGAGTTCGCATAAGTAGGAAAATTAAAAATAACTCTCTCACCTCTAAGCATGGTAGTCGCCATCACCGGTGTGTATCTAATAAGAGTCATGGCCCGATAAAAATAAGTACACACGTCGAAACCGCCTTCTTCTAACATGTTTCTTCTCTAATAATTTTTCAGAAAAAAATATTAAAAATATACAGTTAATCAATATAAATCGCAATACCTAACAATAACAATTATTAACCCAATGGTAAATATATAATGTTGTGACCTAGATCGCAAAACAAAATGAAAAGTAAGTATTTATGCCTACTACCTAATTGCACATTGTAGGAGATCGCGCATATCCGTGTATCTACCATGGAAAAAACGCCTATTTACACTAATCCTTTAGTGTAAAAGGAGAAAATAAAAAGGATGCAACACTATCATCATATTGGCTACTAGAGAGCACTGTACATATTTGGTAAAAATTTTGCGTTTTTTCTGTCAAGAATAATTATAATTATTTTCTGTGATCTATAATCAAATGATTATAGTAGCTTAATAATAAGCTTATTTAGTAAAATATAATTATTATAAATAGAAAACTGAGCTAAATAATAATTTTCTGTAGGAAATACGAACTGATAATAGTAGATTAATAATTAACTTGGAGTTTTATAAAATATAATTATTATAAATAGAAAATTCAACTTAATAATAATAATTATCATTGTAGGTATATTTTGCGTACAGTATTCTCTGTAGGAAATAATATCGTAAGAAATAACAAAATTTCAAAATTCTTACTCAATACTATAAAGATACATGCTTTTCTCAATGGTATAACCACGAATTCGCAGTTTCTCTGACAATATGATTCTAATACAAATGATCTAGCCTACCTATATAGAGCTGGTACTCAAGTTTACGGACTTCTTTATACTTAAATCTACTCAATACAAAAATATAGTCTCCTAGCTAAAAACTGATAGAAAGAAGTCACTATTATTCCTAATAAATATAATGCTATTCAACAAAACAATGGTTGTATATGGTGTCAAACTCCTAAAACATGATTCCAAATAATCCGAGCAGCATTCCAGTATCCCACTACTGAATTTCGACCGTATTTTAAAATGGTTTATGCTTCGTTATGGCGACTACCAAGCTTCTAAATATGATGTGAATCTGTTGTAGCATTTTATTTTGGCTAATCTATACCTAAAAAAGTAGTTTCAACAAAGACTGTTAATTACTCCTGATTTAAAACTCTACCTTAAAAATCTACACTTTTTAAAAGATATCAAGGGGTTCTTCAGTAGTTATTCACTAAAAGATATTTTTAATGGAGTGACAAAAAAAAAGACATTGTTCATGTAATTATAAGATCTACACCTGCTTTATCAGCTGCCATAACGGTTCGCTTCAAGTATTTTCAAATATTAGCTTTCGTGAGGATCATTTAAAATTTACAGTGCGTTCATGACTAGAGGCATAAATGAAATCAGTTCATCGTAAAGTTAAAATAACATTATCATTTCTGCATTCCATTTCGTTGTTTTTATATTTTAAAATATTTTTAAGCGCACCAATACAAACAATTTGACAACGAATTTGCCTACGTTAACTTTACAGAAATGTTATGGTGGTATTCTTCTAAGAATATTAACCAACTTACTGCCAACGACGCGTTCAATTTTGTATTCTTCGAAGCGTGCTACGAATTCTTTCTGTAGTCTTTTTACGTAATTTACAAGCTTCTTTGGTGGCTTGTGCAGTCAATTTGTGGGCTCAAACGCTCTACAATCAATATATACATTAAAAATTGAATCCTTTTCACTACTAGCGTTCTCTTCACTACTAGTTTCCATGTCGCAGCTGTTATCAATAGGTTTGCAGTTATAGGTTTCCCTCATTCGTTTGTACGAATACCCAGCAACATAATGAAAAGCATTTAGATTTCCTAAATCCACATCTTCCAGTGCATCGTTATCATCGTTCAGACTAATGCTTGAAAATGTATTGGTTTCAATTTCATTTTGAATGTTCAAACGAATTGTTGGTAACATAAAATCCGGTTGTGGTTCGCAGTTGCCACTTTTCAAAAGCTGTAAATACCGGGTTGTAAACACATTCCTGTATGCGGCGCTAAATTAGAATGGTGTTGGATTGTTATTATTCCCAGATTTTCTCCGGAGTAGACCAAATGTATGCTCCAAACAGTCTTGATTAACATGTCTAGTCAGGAGGTACTTAAAATCAGTAACATCTTTTAAGTCTTTAAATAACCCAACGAGGCTATTTATAGAGACATGCCAGCCCTTAATACATTTAATTTGCCCAGTGACATTTTTACCTTCGCTATTCCGTACCTCCATCGTTTCGAAAGTACGTTTCATTTTATTTAAATGTGCTATTTGTTCCAGACTCCCAACAAATGGCCTGCGAAGTATTTTCGCTTGCTTGACACAGCTTGAATTAAATATATCAAATAATGAATCAATATCATCAATAATATAAGCCGTATCTACCGCACTCGGACAAATTCTATTAGAATGTTTAACTCTTGTCAGAATTGCCCCAGCAAGGGTATGGCTGAAAACATGCACAGCATATTTAACTTTCTTTATTTGAATATTATTCGGAAAAATATGCTTGTAAGTAAGTTTTGAAGCTAGCTTGAAGTGCAAGTTAGAATCTACTGCAAAGAATTGCTTGATGTGGCTCCAATCAGCTTTCTTACCATCAGAAAAATAGAACGATGCCTTTAGTAAATTATTTCTTAAGGACTTTAATAAATGAGGCATGTCGAAAAACTAAAAGATTTCTTCCGTTGCATCATCCACTTTGAAGGAACTATGTCCCGCAGATATGGATAAAAGCTTAGCAAGCGCCATAAAATTGGACCCTTGATCTGTAACGAGGGCTGTTGACTTCATCCCAACATTTCTTAGCTTTGAAATGCATTCAAAAATAATATTTTTGACCTCAATTGCAGGACACACAGACTACATAAAGGCGTACCCAATTAGTTGCCTATAATTATAAGCAATACTATTCATATTTAGCGGGATGATGACTTCGTTTTATCCCATCGTCCTCAACGCCTATAATAAAATCACGTTTCCGATCAAATTGTAGATGCGGCCGGATAGCCATTTCATCTACGCATATGACACAATACTTCGCAATTTCTGGTAGGTCTTTAAGTTTTCCTTGCAAGGTTTTAAAATAGACTTGCTTTATCCCGGGACATATAGGCCAGTCCAAAATAAATCGAGCCAAGGCAGGCACAGAAGTGGCATCATAAACCGGACGCCTTTTTCAAGTCGTTCCCTTGCTGCTCTCTCACTTTTTGGCTGCATTTTTAAATCAGCGATTTCTTTCCGAAGATGTGCCGTTCTTTCCTCCAAAAGCCATTTCTCTGTCTGTATGGCTTTGTTGGTGGTCGAATTCAGTTCCTAATAAAGTAACTCAATTAAGAAATAAATGAAAAAAGGCATGAATATAAAGTTGGATTTGGAAATGTGCGGGAGGTAAACCATAAATTTAAATAAATTTGAAAAATCATAAACAAATGGGCATTAGAATATGCTTATTTTAATAATGAAGTTATTACTTCTTCCAAATGAACATCTTGCTGATCTGTTTGTTAATGTGAAAAAGGAGACCATTTCATCTGAAAAGAGGAAGGGTTAGTGGGAATAGAATTTGCCTTACATAGAATGGGATCGCGATTCTTATTAAGTGCTTTCCGGATGGGCCATTCATTTCACGCCGGAAATGATTGTAGCATACATGCAAGCGATTTGCTAATGGAATGAGATCCTCTCTTTTCAATATTTGTAACCAAAGCTTTCTCCTGAAATTTAAGAGGATACGCTAAGTTTGAATACTCTTTAGGGTGCACCTATGAATTTCACTTCATCTCACCATCTAAATACAAACTTTTTATATTTAAATGAAAACTGTCCCAATTTTAAATAACAAGAAAATTTTCATTAGTATACAATAAGAAATGCGAATCGTGAAAGTATTGATGCTGAGATAAGAGCGAATGAATGAAATATTCAATAAACATCTGATCAACAATAGCAGAAGATTGTAAGGTTCATGGATGCAAAATCCATTAACCGCTTGTTTCTATTAATACAATAACATATTTGTAGTGAATAAGAGTTTTCAATAAAGTCCGTGAAGGACTGCAGCGATGTTCTGCTGCCTCGGCAGAGGAAGGTGTCGGTTTCTGCCGAGAATACCCTCGTCTGAAGACGCGTGAATGCGCTGGCAGGCTAGCATTGCGGTGTCGTGGGGCGGGTTCGTTTCCCCAGCACGAGGACCCACTACAAAAAATTTCGCATTCACGAATTGGACTGCGGATCAAAAGGCGACAGGAGTCCCAAAAATTGTAGATAACTACACAGAGGGAATTATAACTTGTTACGAGAACAAGTGAAACCTGAAAAGAAAGGCGAACTTGGGGTGACCTCGTCTTTACCCAAATAAATTCAGGGCCCACAAATGAAAGAGGGGCAACGGGGTGGTGGTGGAGCCCCTTCATACCCACCCAACCGGAATAAATCCATTGATAATTTGTTGAAGTGGCCAGGTATTCCTCTTCTGAGTGGAAAACTCATACAACTTGAATTGTATGAACCTTCCCATCAGAAGGGGAGTACCCCGGTGACCAATTTATGTCATAGAATTATACAATTGAATTGCATAACTCTATGCCATAAAAAGGCACTTTGCTTGGGCCACTCAACCCATTAAGTCACCTGAAACAAAAGAAGGAATTAGTTTGTACCCGGCGGCTGGCTCATATTTTGGGGTGGAAGCCTGCCACCGTACCGGGTTCTATACTCGGTCAGAAAAACCGGAAGGGAAAGGCCGATTTTAAGTTTAATCCATCATTTTTATTAATATTTTATTTACAACTTGCATGTTCTTCAAAGAATGTTAATTTGCCACT
Organism: Odontomyia ornata; assembly: GCA_963969285.1. Lineage (NCBI taxonomy): Eukaryota > Metazoa > Arthropoda > Insecta > Diptera > Stratiomyidae > Odontomyia > Odontomyia ornata. Next base: position 225,501,522 of record OZ017739.1, read on the forward strand.
TATTGTAAAATGACTCGCTTTAAAATGTAAAGATTTCAAAATTTGCGATATGAAATAAATTAAAGCAAAGGACCGCCAAAAATCGATCGTTTAATAAATCGTTAGGTATTCATGTTCCGAGTAAAAAAAAAATGAGAGCTCATGTTACTTATAGTATGTAAATACCAAATGTTGCATGTTTATACTATGCTTTTCAAGTTAGTTTTTCTTAACTTAAGATTTCATCCAGTTTGTCTTAATTATTTAGTAAGGTTTTGAAATAACCGAGTCGCTTTTCAACAAACAAAGTAAAAAATGTTTAATTGTAATCACGTTCAGCTAATGAAAACGCGTCAACTAAATTTCTAGGCTTCCAATTAATTTGAAACCAAAACTCTACTGTCGAAATCTAATATATGTATCTAAATATTTTTGTACATATAAAAAAAATTTTTATAATTTATTATTAATAATCAAATTTTTATATAATATGAATAATTAATATGAAAATATTGGGCATAAATTTTATTAATTAAAAGGACTCACCGCTTGTTCCGTCGAGCGCTCGATGGGTGCTGGAGGCGTCCTGTAAATTCTCAACTTTGTTAGCTTTGTTGCTATTAGTATTATTTTCACTTATCACTATAGAGGTTCTTTGGGCGAATGCCATACAAAATTTAGTAATAAAATCACTTGGTAAAATATATTCCCGTCCGCTGGCAATAAATCGAAGAGGTAAGAATGTCGGAAAAATGGTCAGTTTAGCAATAAAACCGAGGAAACTCGCTATTGAACCACCGCCTGTTAAATGAAGTAAATTAACTTTAGACGCTTTAATATCTTCCTCATCAACGATGCCAATCTGGTTTAGATCGATCCTAGCAGCTTCTAGCAGTAGCGTTCGACCGAAGTCAGGATTCAAAATTTGAATAAAATTACTTTCGAGGAAGTATCGTACACAATTTATAGGTGTATCGAATTCAAATCGTGCAGCTTCCTTCATAGGATAATAACAGGTTGGATCTCTGTAGTCGATCAGGTCTTTGCGATTCAAATGATTGATGTTATTGCCGGTTCCTTTATTCGTTGGGAGTCCTTGACGGTAAAGTAATTTGGTTATGTTTCTTTTTTTTGCATTTAATTCCGACGTATCTGCTTTTGATTTCTGCAATTCTTTGATATCGTGAGCTACTTGATCCCTTTTCTTTTCTAGACTAACTTTTTCTAACTCCTTAGAACGATAAATATCATATTTTTTCATCAACGCATCTAAATCTAACTTCATGCGACGTTTTGAGATATTTTCACGGCATAAATGCTGCTCCTGCCCTAAGGTTTTGGAAAATTCCATGCAAGGAGTAAGGACTACATAGTTCTCGTTGGCCTTATCACCGGTTACATAAAGTGCAGAAATTCGCCTGCATGACTGCTCAAGGATAGGTTTGATTTGGCGTAGTTTCATTTCCGACTTCAATGATACGTTTAAGCAATTCCACACCATTCTCTGCAGCCGACCTTCAGTTGTTGTGGTGCTATAAAATTATCCGTAGACGACCACTGAATGGCTGTCGCTGACTATGACTATTATTCCCTGATTCACTTATGGTTGAGCGGAGGTTTCTTAGTGATGAAGATGATCGGTTACTGGAGCTGTACGAGCTCTTTCGATATTTGTCCACGTTTGTAGAGGTGCTCTTTCTGCCTTCCGCCAAATCCTTTTGTTTCTTCCCGCTAGATTTGTTCTTGCTAGTTGATTGGCAACGAGGTGACATATGTTCGATCATCCGAACAAACGGTTGCCGAGACCTTGAAAACGAACCAAACGCGGCATCAGCTAATTAGTACTGCTCCAGTGCTGGATCACTCAGGTGATGCAATTTCAGCTGTTGCGTGACCGTATCTGCCGCGACAGTTTCCAAAAGATTTTCCTGCGTTCAGCTCAATTAACAAAGCACTCGAGTTGCAAAAATGACAATTAAAATTTGCTAGTCGTCTTGAATGCGTTTTCGCTGGGACCGAAAATTCCCGAAAAACTGGTCTCGAACTTGCGAGCTGCTACCAACGCTGGTAAGACATTAGACGACGAAATGCTTGTTGCAATTCAGCTCTCTGCCAAATTTATCTGTTTCGCCGACTATCAACTCTTATCGAAGGACTGAAGCACGTCAAGTACCTGAGCTAAGGTGTAATCTTATGCGCGCTGGTTTTCGAAGGCCTCTTGCAACTTGCTTTGAGGCTACTTATTTGATTCTTTCTGATTGGGTTTATTCTTACTACAGAGTTCACGGTGTGTGGCAACACACTTGCTTTTACTATTTTCACAAATATTTCGAGCACTTGGTTAGGGAAATAAAGTTCGTAACAGTTTAAAGTTTTTCTCCACTTTCTTTTACTATCGTATGCGGTTAGCAATAGTTTTTTTTTTTTTTAGCAATTTCGCGAACTTACCCGCACTTTCATTGGAATGTTTTTAAATCTACACTTTCCACGAGATTATGCAAATTTACTTATCAATCGCTATTGTGCGAGCCTAGCTCCAAGGAAGCGCGCTTCGAACAATTCTTGCTTTCGAGGATCGAAAGCGGCTTGGAAGTGTTCCATTTTAACCGCAGCACCTCCACTAAAATAGCGTCTGCTTTATTTGTTTTGCTTTATTTGTTTTGCATCAATGAAAACTCGAGTACCGTTTACATTCTAACAGTTTTCTGTGTGCAACGAACCAAAACAAACGAAATATTTTAAGCTGTAAGTTCGCTCACTCAATGGTTGAATGCTTTCACGAAGGATAATTCTGACCTATGGATTTCCACTTCCCAGAATATAGGAAATCATATAAGATTTTGGAAACAAAACAATATGTCACTGATAACAAATTCAAATTCGAGTTACAAGTTAGTTCATAAGAGAATATTTCGACGCGACCGAACAAACAATTGTTTTTCTATTTAATTTATTCTTGTCAATGCTCCTGTCGTGCCACAAAAATTTTCCAACATGACGATAGAAAAATGATAATCCCCAATGAAAGTTGTTTATCTTCTGAATTGTTTTTACACTTTGAGAATTTCATATGCAGACCATGAAATTGAGGTCACTGTTTATGTAAAATCGCTTAAAAACTACATAACTTTCATAGGTCGAAACTGAAGTTCTTTAATTAAAAGTTATTAGAATGCAAATTGAACCAGAAACCGATAATCTCAATGAAGTTTGGAGGGTGCCGAACGTGTCTTCTATCCGATCGAATCACCAACACAAACGGGATGTGACTCACCAATAAGTTCGTAAACACACTCTCTTACTTTAAAATCTATCACGCGCGCAGATAACCAGATAATTTGTTCTTCGCACATCACGGATATTTTATTTTTTTATAATAGCAAATAGTTTTAGATTAAGTTTATGTTAAATCGTCATTTGAAGTGTTTGCCCGTTATGAAAATGATTTGCACGAATGAGATCAGTTCATAATATGAATAGGTTTATGCAAGAAAACATTTTCTTTGTTTTGACGTTCACTCGGCTAATCCAATCGTGACATGGTTGGCGACTTGCTTTTGCCAGCAAAGCCCCGAGACTCTGCGTTCGCCATCTCCATTGTTTTTCAGAGGTCGGTCTTTGGGGTGGGGTGTTTTGTAAAAAGAAATCGCAGCTCACTAATATCGTTTGCAGCTACGAGGCTGGAATGCACTAAATCCGAACCACTAATTTATAGGTTATCGTCCGCTCGACATAACCAAGCGTGTAATTACACCAACTCCGTCTTCCGCAGCTCTTTCCCCATCTCTCTTCTGTTTTCCACGTTCCACGAGCTGTTCGCGACCTTTACCGCGTTTTGTTTTATAATAAAATTAAGTAATAAATAAATAAAACTTAATTCATAGGTTAAATTTGATAAGCTATGCTCCCTATCCCGACGTACCTGTTCAATCCGCTACTCTAATAAGTAATCCTCCAACGAATGAAATTCACAGATTCGACTTTTTCTATTTAAAAACACTTGTCTTCCTTAATAGCACACTTGCAATCATTATTCTGTACTCACTTTTCTATTTAAAGTCAACTGCAATAATAAACTAAACCAACTTAAAACAATTCAGTCAGGACTTCTTGCCTACAACACCGAATAACGTTCTATCCGGACAGCCGGCAAACTCCCTCGTGTTTTTCCCAAGTTGCAAAAAAAATGGCGCGGCCGAGCCATCGAGCAACGAAACAGCAATGGAAAATCGCGCAAAGTTTCGTTTAATAGTGACATCTATGGGTGGACCCGCGATGGTGATAATGCACACTCGTTTCGGTTGTTTTTAAAATCTACGTCGTATTTTGTAGATTCGCTTAAGTTATCAATTGAAAGCAATTTTCGTTTATAATGATTAGGCGTAATTAAGTGGGGAAATTGCAGAGAATGATTTTTTAAAACAAACCGCTATTGAAATACGGTGTAGAGCACAATGACAAGAAAAACGATTTAAAATGAATTTATATTTGAAAATGCTCTATAAGTCAAAGTTATTATTTCTTTAAATTTTTATTTCGAAATTCGCATTCATACTCTGCACTGTAAAGAATTAACACATGACATCATAATTATTAATACGAAAAATTAAAACTTGAAAAAAACGAGTGTTGCGATGGGGAAGGCGACCGAATGGCCACTCATTGCTAAATTGAGTTTGTGCTGTGTGCCTGTGGCAGCGCTGGCTTTTAGAGCCATAGCTCCTCAGTTATTACATATTATCATAGCTTTTAAGGTTGTTTTCTATACTCTTCAAAATATTCCAACAAACAGAGAATTAAACGAGCCACTTGCGGTACTAGCAAAGCGTATTGTAGGCGCTTTAAGCTGGTGGGAATTTATATTAACACCGGGGAATTCAATAGCAGAGATTTTAGCAATATTAACATTCATTGAAGACCCTATCTGCGAGATACTGAAGAGACAGTGTGACGCTAAAATACCAACGCCTCCACTCGTCATAAGCGCAGCCTCAATTGCTGATTTACTACTTTAAAACCGTCCTTCAAGGAGGCCATTTTAAAACACATTAGAGCCATCCTTCACTCTGTTTTGCAATTCCAAGCGAACCAAAACTGCGAGCTTTTGCAGTGGAAGAACTGCCAAAGAATTGAACACGCTACACCCAACTGCAGCCTGATATATAGGCGCGTGTAATTTTTTATCCGCTTCAATTTACAAAAAATAATATTCACCCAATTAGTAAGAAGCAATATTTAGCAATAAAAGGAAGATTTTTCGTTTATTTAGTATCGTCAAAGCTAGATGAAAACAGCCGAGGAACAACAAAAAACATTGTTCATACTTCCTACCAACCAATTAAGAAGTCTCCGACACAGTAATAGACTTCCCGGTTTATAAATATACCAAATCAATTCGGAAATATAAGGACTGTAATATCCCAAAAAGAAAACTTGGATACAAGAATATGATCTCTCACTATCACCAGAGACTATAAGTGATATCCAGAAGAAAAAGTCTCTTCAAAGACCACTCTTCCGTCATTCGATTGAGAATCAAATTTCTACATTATTGAAACCGAGATCTCAGTGCAAAGATCCATTTAGAGATCAATGCACTCACCCAAGTGCATACGATGGTGAAAATGACGAAACCCACCTCAAATACATTCAGAGGGCTCTGGAAAACTTGCCCGCATCTTGAAAAGACTGCAAAAAACACCAAACAGTTCCCATCCCAGAATGCCTCACAGGTCAAGAAGGCTGAGTGTCTAGCGGCCCACTTTGCTGCAGCCCATTCCCTTTCGTGGGAGCGTCAAAGTATCAACGTAGGATTGTAGGAGGAGTACTGACAAGAATTTCGAGCCATCGATATGTCGATATTTGTCCAAAGGGGACTTATGGTAGTAAAGTGCTAGAATCATTACAAGGGAGAAAGCCAAATTTATCTTCAAATGTCGGAAAAAACTTCATTTGAAGATGGAAAAAACTTTTATTAATTTTTATTAATTGTTCTAAATGCATTTGTCCCGACAAAATTACATTATGGAGTGTTTATTTGGAGTCAATCAGCAAAGAATCATTTAAATAGTATATCCAGGATGCTGACCAAAGTGTATCAAATCATTCGAAAACTACCAATGTTTTCTCAAAGTAGTTTGGTTTACCAATTGGCAAAATCATTAATCTTTAGTCAAATCATTATGATGGAGAAAGCTAAGTTTATATACAAAAATTATAAAACTAATGGATCGAAACGAACACCGTTAATTAAGGTATCACAGATCAACCAATATAATGCGAGGAATGCAGATCAATTCGTAATACCTTTTTGCCGGAAGGAATTGTCTAAAGAACGATGTAACGAATGATGCTCTGCATATAAACTCGTATACTCGTAACAACCTACCAGAAATGGTTAAGAAGCCAACTCACTTTTGGGATTTAAGAAAAAACAAAGGGGACATTTAATGAACACTGACTGAAGCGTGGACCTGAAGCTCTGCTTTTATAAGCTCAGTATCGTCGGGCATTTTTGACCCAATCTGCGAGATACTGAAGAGACAGTTACTCAAAGAGTTTTTTTTGAATGCTATCATATTGAAATATTTTTTATCTCTGAGAGCTGATCATGGTTTTTGGAGTAGATGTTCATGAAAAGGATTAGTTTACATTATTTTGTGTATCCCCTTATACCGATGTATTAAACATTGTCTGGGTGCCGCAAAGAACGAAGTGGCGTAATGTGAATGCAGATCATACGAGCATTATGCGACGAAGAGTGATGGAGGGAGTGGTAGTGAATGAGGGTATTTAATAAAAAAAATTATATTGAGAATTCACTCTTCAGATACTAACTCTGACTTCGATGGACAAGCATGATCTCAATTAGGTGTTAAGTAATTAAAAAGTTATGAGCATTACTTAACACCTAATTGAGATCATGCTAATACATCGAAGTCAGAGTTAGCATCTGATGAGTGACTTCGATGGTATCTCAATATAATATTTCATGCATTTCTCACTATTAATATTTAAGAAAATGCTTGAGGAACATCTAAGAAATTCAAATTAATAAGTCCTGGGGATTAACTTTGCAGTATGGCATTTAGGCCCTATCGTCGATATACCTAAACACATCTTTGTTTTAAAACTTCAGAGTTTTCTACCTAACGTGGTCTATCTAGTAAAAATAAAAGCACACAAGATTTAAATTGTAAAATATTTTACATATCCACATCCGTTGGGAGAACCGCAAACTCCTTCGATGGTGCCACGCACCCAGCAACAATGCATTTTCTTTTTTCTGCCATTTCCATTGATTCTAAAACAATTAAAATGCAAAAACTTGAACTATGCTTTTAAGTTATTAATAAAAATTATTAACTTACTTGTTTTCGATCTTCATTATTCAAATTCATTTTGACGTTCGACATTTCGATCAAGTTAACGACTGGACGAAACAGTTGCCAGATGCATTTTTACATGAAAACAAAATAATTTACATCTGGCAAGATGTTTTTTCGTTAATATTTTATGAAACTCTCTCTCTGAGCAAAGAAATATCTCACACTTACTACGATTATTTTATGTTGTGCTCACAACTGCTTAACAATTTTTATGTTGCATATGTAGTGCCGTCGCATTTTCCCTCAAGTGTTTTACTCTCAAATCGAATGCATCTCTTTCTTTACTAATAATATTTATGTTTCGGATCTCTCATTTCATTTGACAACCCCTTGAACTGCCAGTGCTATTTAGTGTATATGCTCTGACACTGGAGTAGAACATCAACTAAAATTTTGTGATCAATTCCAGATGCGCCACGAACGTTGCTCTGTTGGTTTAATTTTCAAAGGGTGTAGTTTAAAAAGAGAGCTAGAAATTAGAAAATTTTGGATATGTAAAAGTTAACTGCCATTGCATAAGTGATTGATAATGTTCCTATTTCAGACTTGAACTGTTTGCAAAACTTTACTTAGATAAAAAGAAACCTCACAGCGACATTTAATGAACAAAAACTAAATCTGTTTCTTAAGTAATTTCAAATTCAACTACTACTAAAATTATAATCGTTCATTCTTTTGTACTTTTTCATCTCCCTTTTCCTTTCATAACCAGGCTTTGGATTGTTTTCAGTGGAATCAAGGTCTAATGTATGATCGATGAGCTTGATATTCGCTATGTGTGAAAGAACTGCATGTCTCTAAGGTGTACTACTTTGTTGAGATATCGCCTTACATAAATTTATTCTGATTTTTATTACGCAATGAAATAGTATTTCGTGGTAATATATTTTTCTGCTATAAGCTTAATCAACCAGTTGAAGTGCTATTCATTGTTCATGTGCTCACCATATGCAGCAAAGAGTTGCTTTCAGGTGCATGCCGCTTGAACATTTTTAAGTATACTATTTAGAGTTATTTTGGATAGGATAGTTGCATCGGTACAATGATGAAATGAAGCTGGCATCTAAATACAAGTTTCTCGTTGCTGGCAGTAAATTGCCTTACAGTTAATATATTGCTATAGCCCAGACTTGATCGAATGGATAAAAAAACGCTTGATGTGATCTTGACTTAATTTATACGAGAGAACAAATTTAACCATACTATTGGTTATAAATATGTCTTCTATTACTGTTGAATTTCTCAAACCAGCGATAAGTCCTAAAAACCCAACGCTCCTCTCTGAGTGTATTATACTATGCTCCGATAATAAATTTATCTCGTTGATATAGGCTATAAAATTGATTGAAAGTTTGTAGTGAACTGAAGGTATAGAGATATCCTTTGAGGACTGCAGCGATGGTCTGCTGCCCCGGCGGCAGAAGATGTCAAGATCCGCCGAGAATCACCTTGTCTGGGGATGTGTGAATGCGCTGGCAGGCTAGCGTTGCGGTGTCGTGGGGCGGCCATGTATTTCCCATTTGAGTGGAAAACTCATACAAACATACTTTGCATGAGCTTTCCCATCAAGAGAGAAATATAGACGTGACCGCTTTATGTTATAGAATAATGTGATCGGATCACATGATTCTATACCATACAAGGGCACGCGAGCAGAAGGCCACTCAACCCGGCAAGAGCCCCTCAAAACTACAAATCGGTGGAGCGCGCCCGGTGGCCAGCCCATTTTCTTGAACGGCCTACCCTCGTAGTGGGTCCTCTACCCGGTCCGAGAAAAACGGAATGGAAAGACCGATGGTATAATTTTAATTAATCATTTCCGTCTAGCTTTATTTCTTATTGCTTTCAATTTTCACAAGCCTTGGGTCAACCTGTGCCATATGAGTATTTCTTTCACAAACTAACACTATAAGAGCCGTTTGTATAGATATTTTTGCATTATTTTGGCACTGACACTATGAAAGTTGCCCAAGCTTTTTAATAAATGACATTCAATAGCTCAATTTTTGGCGATGACTCGATAAATAATATGAAAACCACATCAAAAGCAAATACTCAAAAAAAATCCCAATTTTTCTCGACTACTTTAACGAAGCGATAAATCAGTTCCGTTTCTTATTTGCAACTACCAGACGTGTTCAACTGTCACGACAAAATTTGAGTTAAAAGTACGGTTCATACACATAAAAATCTAAAATATAATTTTAATAATAATGTTAAATTCATTAAAAATAATGCAATTAAATAAATTTCAAATGATGTAAAATAAGCATAAGGATGAGATGATTTTAATGTTCAATTGTCTCTGCCATTACTTCTGTTGTTTTAAATTTTTCTTTTCGAAACCGTTTCAATGTATATATATATATATATATATATATATATATATATATATATATATATATATATATATATATATATATATATATATTTATATATATATATATATATATTGCCAAGTGTTATGGTTCGCGGCTAATAATCTGAATGTTCCGGGAAAGTGAAAACGCAATGTCTTTTAAATTAAGTTAAAAGAATTTATTTGCTAAAAATGCACAATTATTAATTTTTAACTAATTCACTAATTTTAATTTCACTTATCTAACAATTTTTATTTCTACTATCTATCACTTCACCATCAATATCGCTCTTAATTCACACTCCAAACTTTCGCAGTTTTACTATATCGCGGATGTAATGAATCCCCCCATTCATTCAGCTCGCCTTTATGTAGGGTCTCTAGTCATTCAATCCATTTCCCGTACATTGGCGAATTACCTGCAATATTCGAGCAGCTTCATGAATGGGCAGTGACGTCACTTTCAGATGTTGATCATACTTGGCGGGTTTTCGAGTACATTCGTTTGTTGATGTTTTTAATGGTTATGAAAACAATTGCGACAGTAGCTCACACAATTATTGGTACATGTAACAATATATATATATATATATATATATATATATATATATATATATATATATATATATATATATATAAATATAAAAGTTTTAAGATTAAAAAAAAACATTAAAATATATAGACATTTGATAATTTAAAAAAATAGTTTATAAGCAAACAATAAGGGTACTTACCCATCCTCCTCGGCGAGCGCTCGTAGATAGGGTTGGCACAGCCGTAATTCTTTTTAAATGCTAAATTCTAGATAATACGCGGCAAAGCTATAGATTATGGCACATCAAAAATTAGTTTCGATCTAAACAAATTAGAAAAACTTAGAGTTTCGATAATGTCGTGCTCCAATGCATAAGCTTGCGCAATTCAGATTCCAATATTTAGCCATAATGAAAGACACATATACCACTTTATCGCCATTGACAAATGATCAAAGCATCTAATCTGATAGAACGTAGGCAAACTTCCTACAGGTTTTCATCATCAGAGACATCGACTATACCACCATCGGCCAATAGCTGCAGCTTGTAGTGAAGTATTGAGTTTCAAAAAGTCCGTCAAGGGCTGCAGCGATGTTCTGCTGCCTCGGCAGAAGAAGTATCGGTGTCTGCCGAGAATGCCCTCGTCTGGAGATTCGTGAATGCGCTGGCAGGCTAGCATAGCGGTGTCGTGGGGCGGGTTCATTTCCCCAGCACGAGGACCCACTACAAAGAAATTTTGCACTCACGAATTTGACTGCTGGAGATCCAGGGGCAACCGAAGTCGCAAAGAGTGTAGATAACTACATCGAGGGAGATAGTACTTGTTTCGAGAACAAGAGGAACCTGAGAAGAAAGACGGACTTGGGGGTAACCTCGTCATTACCCGACGAAGTTCATGGCCCACAAATGAAAGAGGGGCAAACGGGTGATGGTGGAGCCCCTTCGCACCCACCCAACCGGAATAAATCCATATATATTTTGTTGCAGTGGCCAGGTATTCCTCTTCTGAGTGGAAAACTCATACAACTTGAATTGCATGAACTTTCCCATCAGAAGGGGAGTACCCCGGTGACCAATTTATGCCATAGAATTATACAATTTGATTGCATAACTCTATGCCATAAAGAGGCACTCTGCTTGGGCCACTCAACCCGCGACGTCACCTGAAACGAGAAGGATTAATTTGTACCCGGCGGCTGGCTCATGGTTTTAGGGGCGGCTTGCCACCGTACCGAGTCTTATACCCGGTCAGAGTTTGGGAAAGGAAAGACCGATGGTTTCACCTTTAATGAGGCATCTCCATTTCTTCACAAAAAAAATAATCGAACATGTAGGATATTAGAAATACCAATTTTAATTTTTTTTTCAAGAAATTACTACAGGAAATATTTATATACATTCATCCATTCCAATTAATAACGTGAATTCGAAGTAATTAGAATAATCTTTTTCGTTCGTATTCTATCCAAACGCGTTTAACGGATGTTACTTATTATAGATAAAATGCTGATTTGAAATTCTTGGTCTAAATAATTTTCAAACATGCCTGTCCTATTGAACGTTTTATCGTTTTATTTAATTATAAGCTTAAAATTTTTCATGATCCAAAATCAAATATATTTTTGTTTTATCCTTGCCATCAAACTATTTTATCATTTCTACTCTTTCTAAGTTCCTTGTGAATATTCTTTTATGCGGTTTTTGCATTTGATTATCTAAATTTAAATTATTTTTCGTTTATTCATCTGATACAAAATTCTTACTATTAAACATCAAATTACGTTACGGGAAAAATGCCAGCGGCAACCATGCACATACAATAAATTTCAAAGCAAGTACCCACAAATTTCGGTATTTCCTCGATGAAGTGTTTGATTCCTGGTTAAGTTGAATACAACACCTTCCCTCGATTTGGTATTATTCTATTTACTTTAAGTCGAATATATTTTCACTTTTACCATTAATGCTTTTAATATATATTTTAAGTTATATAAAATCGGTATTAAAAATCATTTAATTTTAATGCTAAGGCTCTGTGTAAAAATCAATTTAAAGTTTGTGTTAATTATTAAATTGTTTTACTAAATATTTTCAAGACTTTTCAGCACTATTACAATTGTGTTTATATTGATTTTTTTTTCTAAATTTGTTTTTAACTCTTTTAATTAACTAGCTGAAATGGGGTCAGCGACGGATTCTTATGTTTACAGAACAACGAACATTTTCCATAAATGCTGCGCATTCATTTTCCTATTATAGTATTTTGTTTATCATAAAAACTTATTGCAACTACGTTTACACATTCAAGGTGTAATTCCAGTGTCAGGCGTAATGTATATACTCGGTAATTTTCAACGTTATTAGTGAATTTTTTGGTATTTTTATCAGGCTTTGTTTTTGCAATATTTTAAAAATGAAAAAGGAACATGCAAACGAAATATATGTATATATGATGCAATAAGAGGGTACTCACCCGCATGGTCTTCCGAGCGCTCGCCGACGATGCAGATGGTCCTGTAATTTCGATTTTGTAAGAATGTAACCGAGCAGCAAAGTGTGATATAAATTCCACTGTATTGTTGATTTAAGAACAGCCAGAATAAAAAGATTAATGGTTTATAACCACCAGGCCTGAAGAATCCAGCATATTTACAATGTAATATTAACTGTTTATGACTTGCACATATGCGCATTTAAATCTCGTAGTCGTAATCAAAGTTGAAAATTCCAATCTTAGTGGATGTAATTTGAGGACTTTTATCCGTTCACATTGAGCACTATGGGCAAAAATTACTTATGTAATTCGAGTGTCATTAATTTACTGTAACTTTACAACTTGCACTAAACTTTCAGTAATATACGAATTTTCTTCTCGAAACGAGAGGTTGGTTCGTTGGTTGTGATAGGCTTTCAAGTGATATATATCTTAGCGGTATTTTTTAACCCTCCTCGAACATTTCTACTAATGGCCCGTGAAGATGCTGACCAGTGGATCGAAAACGAAATCTTCAACCGAGATTATGGAAAAATTCAAATTCAGATTGAATGCAAATCAAGCCGCTTTCATATGCTAACTGTCTACTTAGATCCGTTCGTTTTTGTGTGAATGCAAACTGATTTCCACTATCCGCGATTTATCGACAGACAATTATTGCCTGCACAATTGGGTACACAATTGAAAGCACTTGAGACCGCAAAAATGATGATCACGTTAATTCGTTGTCGGCGCGTTTCCTCCGACGTGCGCAACGTGTGGCGATTAAAACAGACTCTTCCGTCCGCCCAAGCAAAACTCCTACTTGACGTGGGTTCCTGTTTGGGTGTTGCAGAGATGTCAGCGTTAATGTAATTTAATTATAAAAATTAATACCTGAACTTTAGTCCGCACAGCAATCATTCCCACCTGTGGGTTTCCCGCCAGTCTCCTTCCTCCAAATGACAACTGCCGTGTCCGAGGTATTTCGTCGTACCAGATCAATCTCAAACCGGTTCGATTGCAAATTGTGCTAGATCAATCGGAAATTGTTCCGATTCAATCTGCACTCGTACCGGTTCGATCGTTTCGATTGATCTGGGACATTTTGGGGTTTTCTTTAAGCCTTTAACAGCTCGGTTATTACAGGGCAGCTAATTTTCTCGCAATCCCAAGTGATACGGATTGCGAAAAAGGAGCTGAAGGATCTTTCAGGGTACCAGGGGTTGTCTTCGCCATCGGGACACGTAGCGGCGAACAATAAAAGAAAAACACAATTGACAGACGGACGGACTGACTTATGTTTATGTTTGGCCGGAAGTATACAACCCTTGCGCGTTTTTGGAAATATATGCGGACGGACAAAACAGACGTGACTAATTATCTATCGGCGCAAATCTTTTGCGTGGTATATCCCCACTTCTTTTCCCGATGGGTCCGTTATCAGGTAACGGTTAGGTCCCATTACCTTCTTTATGCGGCTCTTCAAAAATCGCCTGTCCAGCTTGGCGTTGTAATGCCCCGTGGCGTCACTTTGCCGGAAATTTCGCCGGAAAACTTCGTCTCCTTCTTTGAAATTAGCAGATCGTGACCTGAGATTGTACTGCGCCTCATTTGCACTTCCTGCGGCCTTAATCTTCCGTCCGATTTGTTGGCGGAGGTCTCCTAGACGTTCGTGGGGCTCCAGCGCAACGACGGGGTCTCCCAAACACTTTAGTTGCCGTAACAGCCGGTATGATTTACCGTGGCAAATCATGTGCTGTCCAAAGGCGGCAAAGTAAGGGGTGACACCAGTGACGGAATGATACGAGGATCGCAGGGCGCATGTGATGGCAGACAATCGCCGGACCCAATCTTTTTGAGATGGGTGGACGTAGGAACGGATCGCGGCCAATAGGGTGCGGTTCAACCGTTCGGAGGCGTTAGACTGAGGAGAGTATATGGGCGTCAGTTGGTGTTCAACGCCATACTGCTCAAGTAGGCCCTTAAACTGCCGAGACCGGAACTGTACTCCGTTGTCTGAGTACACACTCTCTGGAACCCCAAACACATGGAATACCCGGTTCTCTAAAAATTTCACGATAGATGGAGTTGTAAATTTACGGATAGGTTCCACCAGTGGGAATTTTGAAAACTGGTCTAGAACGACTATAGCTCCGATGTGTCCCATGGAAGACCGAGGATATGGACCGAGTAGATCGATGTATAGACGTTGGAATACGCGTTCTGGGACGTTGAGCTGACCCATAGGAGGTCGAAGAGGCTGGTTGGGTGCTCTGGTGCCTTTGCAGGTCTCACAGGCGCTCACGCCATTTTAGACCAAAAGAAGTATTTCTTGAGTCACCGTAACGTCCGACCGTAACCTCCGTGGGCACTGAAAGGATGGTCATGTGCGCGGAAGATCAGATGTTGTGTCATTTCCTCCGGTACCCAGAGTTTCCAGGACTCTTCATCCTGCCATGGATCACCAGTGGCGTATTCATTTCGTCTATACACGTAGCCGTCTATTACCTTCAAATCAGGCAGCTGCGAATGTTGGGTCGCGATGGTTTGCCTCAACTCTTTATAGCGGTCTGATTCGAAATGTGGGCTGTCCAAATCTATCTCGATGGGGTCCTCGTCATTTATTGTCAATTCGGCTCCCTCTGGGGAAAACATTCGTGAGAGAGTGTCGGGTACTATGTTCTGGGTCCCTTTCCGATGTTTGATGGAAAACTTGAACCCTTGCAGTTTAAGAGCCCATCTTGCTAGGCGTCCATGTAAATCTGCCTGGTTCATCAACCATTGTAGTGAAGCGTGGTCCGTGATGATCTCGAATTGGTGGCCCTCGATATAAGCTCGGAATTTCTTCACAGCCATTACCGCTGGCAAACATTCCTGCTCGGACACAGTATAATTTCTTTGGGCCGAATTCAGCTTATTGGACATGAAGGCGATGGGAGCTTCCTCTCCCTCATCGGTCAATTGCACCAGCATGGCTCCTACTCCATGTTGGCTTGCGTCACAATGAATGGAGAAGGGCTTAGTGAAGTCGGGGCTGTGCAAGACAGGAGCTGATGTGAGGGCTTGTTTTAGCTCTTCAAATGCCTTTCGGCTGAGTTCGGTCCAAATAAACTTCCCTTTCCGCAGCATGTCTGACAGGGGCGCTGAAATTGTTGCATAATTCCGAACAAACCTTCGGTACCAACCGCACACACCAAGGAAACGTCGTAGCTGCTTAACTGTTTTTGGTAATGGGAACTCATCAATCGCACGAGTTTTGTCTGGATCCGTTTTGATAGTACCATGTCCGATGACATGTCCTAGGTATCGGACTTCTTTCATGACAAACTTACTTTTCTGTACGTTGATGGTGAGTCCCGCCTTACTGATGTGCAGGGCTACTTCTTGTAAGAGTAGGATGTGTTGATCGAACGTTTCCGTTATGAGTAACAAATCATCCAGGTACACGAACACTTAGTGTTTCAGGTGGGGTGGGATGACCTTGTCCATCAACCGAGTCATCGTTTGCGGTGCGTTACACAGGCCAAAGGGCATTGTGACGAACTGATATAATGGTCGTCCAGGCACTGTGAAGGCGGTCTTGTCCCTCGACTCCTCATCGAGTGGAATTTGCCAGAAGGCGTCTTTTAGGTCGAGACTGGTGATATAATTGGCTTTCGGCAGTCTCCCTAGTATTCCATCGATGAGTGGAAGAGGGTACGCGTCCTTGATTGTAACCGCGTTTACCTTACGGGCATCAAGACAGAGGCGGACTTTACCTGGCTTCACCACCAAGGTTACCGGTGATGACCAGGCACTTTGGGACTCCTCTATGACCCCCAACTCGAGCATCCTATCCAGCTCCGCATACACCAATTTCTCCATGGCCGGTGAGATGGCATAGTGTCTCTGCTTAATCGGTTTACTATCGCCAACGTCGATGGCGTGTGAGACTAGGGTGGCGCGGCCAAGACCTTGGGTAGCGTAAGATGGAAAAGCAGCGATGGATGCTTCCAGGCGTTGCCGCTGGTTAGGCGTCAGGTCATACCTATTCGGGAATAGAAGTGATTCCGTTGACATATCTGGTATTTAAAGACAAATCGGTGAATAAATCGGAGGCCAGTCCAAAGCGAAGGACGAAATCGACGCCAAGGTACACATTCTGAGTCAAAGACGGGATAATGTAGAAAGTAATATCCTTCGTCTGACCCCTGAACGTCACGGGTGTGGTTAGTTTACCTCGTATAGGGTGTTTGGTGCCATCAGCTGTACTGATTTCAGTGCGCCAGGATTTAGTCAAGTTCGGATAGTCTTGGAGCACCTTCGAGCCAAAGCTCGAGGCAAGACAACTAATACTGGCACCCGTGTCGATCAATGCAAACACGGTCTCGCCCAACACTTTAATTGGATGATAAGGTCTGATCTCATTCTTAGCAACCTCCGAGATGTTACAAGAGTTTATGGTTTGACGGCAGGTGCGCACTCTCTTGTGGAAATTCCGCCAACGACGGGTTGACCATTTTGTCGTGCGCGGGCGGGAAGTGACTTCTTCGGAAGCAAATATTCGCTCTCGAGCCACCCGATATTCCTGCAGTCGAACATGATAATGTTTTAGAGTGCGTATTTGAGGCTGCCGGGGTTTTTCTGGCAGTGACTACGGTGGTCGCTTCATTATTGTCGTTGGTGAGGTCCCCGGAAGAGAGTGAACATCCGCAGTCATAGTGGTCATGGCTGGTGGGTTAACGTCAGGGTTATTGAGGTGAGCAGCTGGCTGAGGAGCTACTGTGGGGGCTTCGAGTACCGCTGAGGTGGTCGGGTACTCCTTCGGCCGTTTTTTTGCGCGGCACATTCAGGGCAGTTCGGGAAGTATGTGTCCGGCTTGCCGCAACCATAGCAGAAAACCTTACGCTCTGCTGGGCATGAAATGAACCAGTGTCCGGTTTGATGGCAATTCCAGCAGGTCGTAAGACTTCCCACTGCTGCTACAGCAAGCTGGTCCTGGTCCAAATCTTTCTCCAGATCCATGGTGGTATAATCTGGGGCCAATTCCGCGATTCATCGTCGAGGACCCGTCCTAGCTAGTAAGTAGGGCCGGTCCCGGAGGTCTTCCTCAAACCCTTCTAGGTGACGCACAGTTCTCAGCAGTGCCTCCATCGGATCGGAGTTCACGATATGGCGACGAAGCTCCAGCCTTAGATTGCGCTTTAGCAACCGCAGCAATTGGGTAGAAGACATCGGCTCTGACAACTGGTCATTCAGCCGAAGGATATCGGCTCGATATTGATGGTAAGACTCGTCTGGACGCTGCCATCTAGCATGAATCTTGTCCAGTACTAATTCGTCCATGTCTACCGTAGGGTATTCCATGCGGAGTACCTCCTTCAACCGTGACCAGCGTATTGATGGTGGGGCCGAATGTATTCGCCATTATGACTCAAATGCTGCTCCCCTAAGCAGCATGGGCAAATATCCTGCCAGTGCCCTGTGGTCTCCTGCTAGCATTTGCTCAATCAGCGACTCCACCCGACTAATGAAAACTTCCACAGTTATAGTGTTGGGTTCCCCGCTGAAATGCAGATTCCAGCCCTGGATGATGCTGGGGATCTGCGTCGGCTTCAGCCGATACGTAGCGTGTGGATGGATGCGTTGGTCCGGCGGAATCACTGGAGCCTGAGTTGGTGGCGGTGCTTGGCTCAGTCAGGGCCGGTACAATGGAGCCAACGGATTCATTGCCGCACCGGGCCGGATTCGTTCGTGATCACGCCGCGAGTCTATCGGAAAATCCCACGGATTTGGGTCCGAATCCCACATCGGAGGCGTTCTTGGCCAAGGTGGTACTGGATTCTCCTTCTGGCTTTCCAGCGAGGCTACCCGGGTGGTCAGGTCCTGCATGAGTGCCATTAAATCCTGTAGGACTGTCGCCTCCACAGCCACAGTGGGTCTCGGCTCTTCCGCAGGCGGCACTGCTTCGGCTCGGCCCATTAAGTCAGGCTCATCAGCCGCTGTTGGAACCGGCTCCCGCCGGTCCTTTGGTTTGGGCACCACCCCTTGAGCAGCTGGAAGCTCTAGGTGGCTGAAAGGTCGATCCACTGAGGTGGCTGGTTGTCGGCATAAAGGGCAAGTACGGCTAACTAATAAATGCTGAGTCACACAGGCTTCATGAAATTCATGTCCGCACGCCAACGTTTGTACGGACGTTCCATCGCTTCGCGCCTGCTGGCAGACGACGCATAATGCCGTGAGCCCCGCTTCCGAACGCAACCTGCGCTTGTCTGGCGTGCGTTTGGTCGACATCCTAAATGAAATTTAATTTTCTAAATAAATACCTAAATTGATGAAAGAGTTGAATAAAGGCTACAATGACGCTATGAAAGAAATAATTAAGTATTAAAAAGACAAAACCCCAAAAAGTGGCCGTCAGTGGCGAACTATAATCATTCCTCACAAAAAAAAATGTATGCTGAAAGTTACGTTATTCAAAAAAGTACTCGGTCTTTCCATTCCGTTCCTCCTTCCCAAGCAAGGACACCAATGGCACATTTCTTCTGTAATGTTTCAGGGACTACTCTCTTGCGGCACCATGAGAATCAGGGTTCAGAAATGTTCCCTCATCCGCAAGTTTTCTCAAGTTACAACTTGTCAGCCCAGGGTTGAATTCTAATCCACAAGCAGCGCGTGTCTTGTCATGGATAGTCATGGATTAGCTAATCAGCCAATCACATGAAATCAAAATCCATGTAATTTAAGACACCCAGGCACCGCTGGTTTGGGGAGCGGATCAGAATCCTCCGCAAAATAGCTGTTGGGATAATAACTTCCGAACACAAATAGGGACTCTAATATCATTTGGCCTTACTAGTTATACAATGGTGGTAAACCACCAAAGTATAAATCAAAAGCAGGACCAAACGATATTGATGTCCAAAGACAACACACGTTCGAAAGGCTTGCTGGGGCACGATTAGGGCAAAAACCCTCGGGAGTTACCTACCCGCCAATAATTCTAACACCTTGTGGGGACACCTAGAGACGATGGATTGTCTCGTGCTCACGACTGATGATACAGCCGGGCATTTCGGGGCCCCACGTTGGGCGCCATTTGTAGTGAAGTATTGAGTTTCAAAAGGTCCGTAAAGGACTGCAGCGATGTTCTGCTGCCTCGGCAGAAGAAGGTGTCAGTATCTGCCGAGAATGCCCTCGTCTAGAGACGCGTGAATGCGCTGGCAGGCTAGCATTGCGGTGTTGTGGGGCGGGTTCATTTCCCCAGCACGAGGACCCACTACAAAGAAATTTTGCACTCACGAATTTGACTGCTGGAGATCCAGGGGCAACCGAAGTCGCAAAGAGTGTAGATAACTACATCGACGGAGATAGTACTTGTTTTGAGAACAAGAGGAACCTGAGAAGAAAGACGGACTTGGGGGTAACCTCGTCATTACCCGACGAAGTTCATGGCCCACAAATGAAAGAGGGGCAAACGGGTGATGGTGGAGCCCCTTTGCACCGACCCAACCGGAATAAATCCATATATATTTTGTTGCAGTGGCCAGGTATTCCTCTTCTGAGTGGAAAACTCATACAACTTGAATTGCATGAACTTTCCCATCAGAAGGGGAGTACCCAGGTGACCAATTTATGCCATAGAATTATACAATTTGATTGCATAACTCTATGCCATAAAGAGGCACTCTGCTTGGGCCACTCAACACGCGACGTCACCTGAAACGAGAAGGATTAATTTGTACCCGGCGGCTGGCTCATGGTTTTAGGGGCGGCCTGCCACCGTACCGAGTCTTATACCCAGTCAGAATTTGGGAAAGGAAAGACCGATGGTTTCACCTTTAATGAGGCATCTCCATTTCTTCACAAAAGAAATAATCGAACATGTAGGACATTAGAAATACCAATTTTAATTTTTTTTTCAAGAAATTACTACAGAAAATATTTATATACATTCATCCATTCCAATTAATAACGTGAATTCGAAGTAATTAGAATAATCTTTTTCGTTCGTATTCTATCCAAACGCGTTTAACGGATGTTACTTATTATAGATAAAACGCCGATCTGAAATTCTTGGTCTAAATAATTTTCAAACACGCCTGTCCTATTGAACGTTTTATCGTTTTATTTAATTATAATTTTAAAATTTTTCATGATCCAAAATCAAATATATTTTTGTTTTATCATTTCCATCAAACTATTTTATCATTTCTACTCTTTCTAAGTTCCTTGTGAATATTCTTTTATGCGGTTTTTGCATTTGATTATCTAAATTTAAATTATTTTTCGTTTATTCATCTGATACAAAATTCTTACTATTAAACATCAAATTACGTTACGGGAAAAATGCCAGCGGCAACCATGCACATACAATAAATTTCAAAGCAAGTACCCACAAATTTCGGTATTTCCTCGATGAAGTGTTTGATTCCTGGTTAAGTTGAATACAACACCTTCCCTCGATTTGGTATTATTCTATTTACTTTAAGTCGAATATATTTTCACTTTTACCATTAATGCTTTTAATATATATTTTAAGTTATATAAAATCGGTATTAAAAATCATTTAATTTTAATGCTAAGGCTCTGTGTAAAAATCAATTTAAAGTTTGTGTTAATTATTAAATTGTTTTACTAAATATTTTCAAGACTTTTCAGCACTATTACAATTGTGTTTATATTGATTTTTTTTTCTGAATTTGTTTTTAACTCTTTTAATTAACTAGCTGAAATGGGGTCAGCGACGGATTCTTATGTTTACAGAACAACGAACATTTTCCATAAATGCTGCGCATTCACTTTCCTATTATAGTATTTTGTTTATCATAAAAACTTATTGCAACTACGTTTACACATTCAAGATGTAATTCCAGTGTCAGGCGTAATGTATTTACTCGGTAATTTTCAACGTTATTAGTGAATTTTTTAGTATTTTTATCAGGCTTTGTTTTTGCAATATTTTAAAAATGAAAAAGGAACATGCAAACGAAATATATGTATATATGATGCAATAAGAGGGTACTCACCCGCATGGTCTTCCGAGCGCTCGCCGACGATGCAGATGGTCCTGTAATTTCGATTCTGTAAGAATGTAACCGAGCAGCAAAGTGTGATATAAATTCCACTGTATTGTTGATTTAAGAACAGCCAGAATAAAAAGATTAATGGTTTATAACCACCAGGCCGGAAGAATCCAGCATATTTACAATGTAATATTAACTGTTTATGACTTGCATACATGCGCATTTAAATCTCGTAGTCGTAATCAAAGTTGAAAATTCCAATCTTAGTGGATGTAATTTGAGGACTTTTATCCGTTCACATTGAGCACTATGGGCAAAAATTACTTATGTAATTCGAGTGTCATTAATTTACTGTAACTTTACAACTTGCACTAAACTTTCAGTAATATACGAATTTTCTTCTCGAAACGAGAGGTTGGTTCGTTGGTTGTGATAGGCTTTCAAGTGATATATATCTTAGCGGTATTTTTTAACCCTCCTCGAACATATCTACTAATGGCCCGTGAAGATGCTGACCAGTAGATCGAAAACGAAATCTTCAACCGAGATTATGGAAAAATTCAAATTCAGATTGAATGCAAATCAAGCCGCTTTCATATGCTAACTGTCTACTTAGATCCGTTCGTTTTTGTGTGAATGCAAACTGATTTCCACTATCCGCGATTTATCGACAGACAATTATTGCCTGCACAATTGGGTACACAATTGAAAGCACTTGAGACCGCAAAAATGATGATCACGTTAATTCGTTGTCGGCGCGTTTCCTCCGACGTGCGCAACGTGTGGCGATTAAAACAGACTCTTCCGTCCGTCCAAGCAAAACTCCTACTTGACGTGGGTTCCTGTTTGGGTGTTGCAGAGATGTCCGCGTTAATGTAATTTAATTATAAAAATTAATACCTGAACTTTAGTCCGCAAAGCAATCATTCCCACCTGTGGGTTTCCCGCCAGTCTCCTTCCTCCAAATGACAACTGCCATGTCCGAGGTATTTCGTCGTACCAGATCAATCTCAAACCGGTTCGATTGCGAATTGTGCTAGATCAATCGGAAATTGTTCCGATTCAATCTGCACTCGTACCGGTTCGATCGTTTCGATTGATCTGGGACATTTTGGGGTTTTCTTTAACCCTTTAACAGCTCGGTTATTACAGGGCAGCTAATTTTCTCGCAATCCCAAGTGATACGGATTGCGAAAAAGGAGCTGAAGGATCTTTCAGGGTACCAGGGGTTGTCTTCGCCGTCGGGACACGTAGCGGCGAACAATAAAAGAAAAACACAATTGACAGACGGACGGACTGACTTATGTTTATGTTTGGCCGGAAGTATACAACCCTTGCGCGTTTTTGGAAATATATGCGGACGGACAAAACAGACGTGACTAATTATCTATCGGCGCAAATCTTTTGCGTGGTATATCCCCACTTCTTTTCCCGATGGGTCCGTTATCAGGTAACGGTTAGGTCCCATTACCTTCTTTATGCGGCTCTTCAAGAATTGCTTGTCCAGCTTGGCGTTGTAATGCCCCGCGGCGTCACTTTGCCGGAAATTTCGCCGGAAAACTTCGTCTCCTTCTTTGAAATTAGCAGATCGTGACCTGAGATTGTACTGCGCCTCATTTGCACTTCCTGCGGCCTTAATCTTGCGTCCGATTTGTTGGCGGAGGTCTCCTAGACGTTTGTGGGGCTCCAGCGCAGCGACGGGGTCTCCCAAACACTTTAGTTGCCGTAACAGCCGGTATGATTTACCGTGGCAAATCATGTGCTGTCCAAAGGCGGCAAAGTAAGGGGCGACACCAGTGACGGAATGATACGAGGATCGCAGGGCGCATGTGATGGCAGACAATCGCCGGTCCCAATCTTTTTGAGATGTGTGGACGTAGGAACGGATCGCGGCCAATAGGGTGTGGTTCAACCGTTCGGAGGCGTTAGACTGAGGAGAGTATATGGGCGTCAGTTGGTGTTCAACGCCATACTGCTCAAGTAGGCCCTTAAACTGCCGAGACCGGAACTGTACTCCGTTGTCTGAGTAAACACTCTCTGGAACCCCAAACACATGGAATACCCGGTTCTCTAAAAATTTCACGATAGATGGAGTTGTAAATTTACGGATAGGTTCCACCAGTGGGAATTTTGAAAACTGGTCTAGAACGACTATAGCTCCGATGTGTCCCATGGAAGACCGAGGATATGGACCGAGTAGATCGATGTATAGACGCTGGAATACGCGTTCTGGGACGTTGAGTTGACCCATAGGAGGTCGAAGAGGCTGGTTGGGTGCTCTGGTGCCTTTGCAGGTCTCACAGGCGCTCACGTAGTCTTTGACCTGTGATGCCATTTTAGGCCAAAAGAAGTATTTCCTGAATCACCGTAACGTCCGACCGTAACCTCCGTGGGCACTTAAAGGATGGTCATGTGCGCGGAAGATCAGATGTTGTGTCATTTCCTCCGGTACCCCGAGTTTTCAGGACTCTTCTTCCTGCTATGGATCACCAGTGGCGTATTCATTTCGTCGACACACATAGCCGTCTATTACCTTCAAATCAGGCAGCTGCGAATGTTGGGTCACGATGGTTTGCCTCAACTCTTTATAGCTGTCTGATTCAAAATGTGGGCTGTCCAAATCTATCTCGGCTCCCTCTGGGGAAAACATTCGTGAGAGAGTGTCGGGTACTATGTTCTGGGTCCCTTTCCGATGTTTGATGGAAAACTTGAGCCCTTGCAGTTTAAGAGCCCATCTTGCTAGGCGTCCATGTAAATCTGCCTGGTTCATCAACCATTGTAGTGAAGTACCATGTCCGATGACATGTCCTAGGTATCGGACTTCTTTCATGACAAACTTACTTACTGATGTGCAGGGCTATTTCTTGTAAGAGTAGGAGGTGTTGATCGAACGTTTCCGTTATGAGTAACAAATCATCCAGGTACACGAACATTTAGTGTTTCAGGTGGGGTGGGATGACCTTGTCCATCGACCGAGTCATCATTTGTGGCGCGTTACACAGACCAAAGGGCATTGTGACGAACTGATATAATGGTCGTCCAGGCACTGTGAAGGCGACCTTGTCCCTCGACTCCTCATCGAGTGGAATTTGCCAGAAGGCGTCTTTTAGGTCGAGACTGGTGATATAATTGGCTTTCGGCAGTCTCCCTAGTATTCCATCGATGAGTGGAAGAGGGTACGCGTCCTTGATTGTAACCGCGTTTACCTTACGGGCATCAAGACAGGGGCGGACTTTACCTGGCTTCACCACCAAGGTTACCGGTGAGGACCAGGCACTTTGGGACTCCTATATGACCCCCAACTCGAGCATCCTATCCAGCTCCGCATACACCAATTTCTCCATGGCCAGTGAGATGGCAAAGTGTCTCTGCTTAATCGGTTTACTATCGCCAACGTCGATGGCGTGTGAGACTAGGGTGGTGCGGCCAAGACCTTGGGTAGCATAAGATGGAAAAGCAGCGATGGATGCTTCCAGGCGTTGCAGTTGGTTAGGCGTCAGGTCATGCCTATCGGGAATAGAAGTGATTCCATTGACATATCTGGTATTTAAAGACAAATCGGTGAATAAATCGGAGGCCAGTCCAAAGCGAAGGACGAAATCGACGCCAAGGTACACATTCTGAGTCAAAGACGGGATAATGTAGAAAGTAATATCCTTCGTCTGACCCCTGAACGTCACGGGTGTGGTTAGTTTACCTCGTATAGGGTATTTGGTGCCATCAGCTGTACTGATTTCAGTGCGCCAGGATTTAATCAAGTTCGGATAGTCTTGGAGCACCTTCGAGCCAAAGCTCGAGGCAAGACAACTGATACTGGCACCCGTGTCGATCAATGCAAACACGGTCTCACCCAACACTTTAATTGGATGATAAGGTCTGATCTCATTCTTAGCAACCTCCGAGATGTTACAAGAGTTTAAGGTTTGACGGCAGGTGCGCACTCTCTTGCGGAAATTCCGCCAACGACGGGTTGACCATTTTGTCGTGCGCGGGCGGGAAGTGACTACTTTGAAGCAAATATTCGCTCCCGAGCCACCCGATATTCCTGCAGTCGAACATGATAATGTTTTAGAGTGCGTATTTGAGGCTGCCGGGGTTTTTCTGGCAGTGACTACGGTGGTCGCTTCATTATTGTCGTTGGTGAGGTCCCCGGAAGAGAGTGAACATCCGCAGTCATAGTGGTCATGGCTGGTGGGTTAACGTCAGGGTTATTGAGGTGAGCA
The DNA here is from genome assembly GCA_963969285.1 of Odontomyia ornata. Taxonomy (NCBI): domain Eukaryota; kingdom Metazoa; phylum Arthropoda; class Insecta; order Diptera; family Stratiomyidae; genus Odontomyia; species Odontomyia ornata. Next base: position 225,527,488 of record OZ017739.1, read on the forward strand.
GCTGGCTGAGGAGCTACTGCGGGGGCTTCGAGTACCGCTGAGGTGGTCGGGTACTCCTTCGGCCGTTTTTTTGCGCGGCACATTCAGGGCAGTCCGGGAAGTATGTGTCCGGCTTGCCGCAACCGTAGCAGAAAACCTTACGCTCTGCTCGGCATGAAATGAACCGGTGTCCGGTTTGATGGCAATTCCAGCAGGTCGTAAGACTTCCCACTGCTGCTACAGCAAGCTGGTCCTGGTCCAAATCTTCCTCCAGATCTATGGTGGTATAATCTGGGGCCAATTCCGCGATTCCTCGTCGAGGACCCGTCCTAGCTAGTAAGTAGGGCCGGTCCCGGAGGTCTTCCTCAAACCCTTCTAGGCGACGCACAGTTCTCAGCAGGGCCTCCATACTCTGTGGATCAGAGTTCACGATATGGTGACGAAGCTCCGGCAGTAGATTGCGCTTTAGCAACCGCAGCAATTGGGTAGAAGACATCGGCTCTGACAACTGGTCATTCAGCCGAAGGATATCGGCTCGATATTCATGGTAAGACTCGTCCGGACGCTGCCATCTAGCATGAATCTTGTCCAGTACTAATTCGTCCATGTCTACTTCTACTTCAACCGTGACCAGCGTATTGATGGTGGGGCCGAATGTATTCGCCAATATGACTCAAGTGCTGCTCCCCTAAGCACCATAGGCAAATATCCTGCCAGCGCCGTGTGGTCTCCTGCTAGCATTTGCTCAATCAGCGACTCCACCCGACTAATGAAAACTTCCACAGTTACAGTGTTGGGTTTCCCGCTGAAATGCAAACTCCAGCCCTGGATGATGCTGGGGATCTGCGTCGGCTTCAGCCAATACGTAGCGTGTGGATGGATGCGTTGGTCCGGCGGAATCACTGGAGCCTGAGTTGGTGGCGGTGCTTGGCTCAGTCGGGGCCGGTACACTGGAGCCAACGGATTCATTGCCGCTCCGGGCCGGATTCGTTCGTGATCGTGCCGCGAGTCTATCGGAAAATCCCACGGATTTGGGTCCGAATCCCACATCGGAGGCGTTCTTGGCCGAGGTGGTACTGGATTCTCCTTCTGGCTTTCCAGCGAGGCTACCCGGGTAGTCAGGTCCTGCATGAGTGCCATTAAATCCTGGAGGACTGTCACCTCCACAGCCACAGTGGGTCTCGGCCCATTAAGTCAGGCTCATCAGCCACTGTTGGAACCGGCTCCCGCCGGTCCTTTGGTTTGGGCACCACCCGTTGAGCAGCTGGAAGCTCTAGGTGGCTGGAAGGTCGATCCGCTGAGGTGGTTGGTTGTCGGCATAAAGGGCAAGTACGGCTAACTAATAAATGCTGGGTCACACAGGCTTCACGAAATTCATGTCCGCACGCCAACGTTTGTACGGACGTTTCATCATTTTGCGCCTGCTGGCAGATGACGCATAATGCCGTGGGCCCCGCTTCCGAACGCAACCTGCGCTTGTCTGGCGTGCGTTTGGTCGACATCCTAAATGGAATTTAATTTTCTAAATAAATACCTAAATTGATGAAAGAGTTGAGTAAAGGCTACAATGACGCTATGAAAGAAATAATTAAGTATTAATAAGACAAAACCCCAAAAAGTGGCCGTCAGTGGCGAACTATAATCATTCCTCACAAAAAAAATGTATGCTGAAAGTTACGTTATTCAAAAAAGTACTCGGTCTTTCCATTCCGTTCCTCCTTCCCAAGCAAGGACACCAATGGCACATTCCTTCTGTAATGTTTCAGGGACTACTCTCTTGCGGCACCATGAGAATCAGGGTTCAGAAGTGTTCCCTCATCCGCAAGTTTTCTCAAGTTACAACTTGTCAGCCCAGGGTTGAATTCTAATCCACAAGCAGCGCGTGTCTTGTCATGGATAGTCATGGATTAGCTACTCAGCCAATCACATGAAATCAAAATCCATGTAATTTAAGACACCTAGGCACCGCTGGTTTGGAGAGCGGATCAGAATCCTCCGCAAAATAGCTGTTGGGATAATAACTTCCGAACACAAATAGGGACTCTAATATCATTTGGCCTTACTAGTTATACAATGGTGGTAAACCACCAAAGTATAAATCAAAAGCAGGACCAAACGATATTGATGTCCAAAGACAACACACGTTCGAAAGTTACTAGGCTTGCTGGGGCACGATTAGTGCAAAAACCCTCGGGAGTTACCTACCCGCCAATAATTCTAACACCTTGTGGGGACACCTAGAGATGATGGATTGTCTCGTGCTCGACTGATGATACAGCCGGGCATTTCGGGGCCCCACGTTGGGCGCCATTTGTAGTGAAGTATTGAGTTTCAAAAAGTCCGTAAAGGACTGCAGCGATGTTCTGCTGCCTCGGCAGAAGAAGGTGTCGGTATCTGCCAAGAATGCCCTCGTCTGGAGACGCGTGAATGCGCTGGCAGGCTAGCATTGCGATGTCGTGGGGCGGGTTCATTTCCCCAGCACGAGGACCCACTACAAAGAAATTTTGCACTCACGAATTTGACTGCTGGAGATCCAGGGGCAACCGAAGTCGCAAAGAGTGTAGATAACTACATCGAGGGAGATAGTACTTGTTTCGAGAACAAGAGGGACCTGAGAAGAAAGACGGACTTGGGGGTAACCTCGCCATTACCCGACGAAGTTCATGGCCCACAAATGAAAGAGGGGCAAACGGGTGATGGTGGAGCCCCTTCGCACCCACCCAACTGGAATAAATCCATATATATTTTGTTGCAGTGGCCAGGTATTCCTCTTCTGAGTGGAAAACTCATACAACTTGAATTGCATGAACTTTCCCATCAGAAGGGGAGTACCCCGGTGACCAATTTATGCCATAGAATTATACAATTTGATTGCATAACTCTATGCCATAAAGAGGCACTCTGCTTGGGCCACTCAACCCGCGACGTCACCTGAAACAAGAAGGATTTATTTGTACCCGGCGGCTGGCTCATGGTTTTAGGGGCGGCCTGCCACCGTACCGAGTCCTATACCCGGTCAGAATTTGGGAAAGGAAAGACCGATGGTGTCACCTTTAATGAGGCATCTCCATTTCTTCACAAAAAAAATAATCGAACATGTAGGATATTAGAAATACCAATTTTAATTTTTTTTTTCAAGAAATTACTACAGGAAATTTTTATATACATTCATCCATTCCAATTAATAACGTGAATTCGAAGTAATTAGAATAATCTTTTTCGGTCGTATTCTATCCAAACGCGTTTAACGGATGTTACTTATTATAGATAAAACGCTGATTTGAAATTCTTGGTCTAAATAATTTTCAAACATGCCTGTCCTATTGAACATGTTATCGTTTTATTTAATTATAAGTTTAAAATTTTTCATGATCCAAAATCAAATATATTTTTGTTTTATCATTTCCATCAAACTATTTTATCATTTCTACTCTTTCTAAGTTCCTTGTGAATGTTCTTTAATACGGTTTTTGCATTTGATTATCTAAATTTAAATTATTTTTCGTTTATTCATCTGATACAAAATTCTTACTATTAAACATCAAATTACGTTACGGGAAAAATGCCAGCGGCAACCATGCACATACAATAAATTTCAAAGCAAGTACCCACAAATTTCGGTATTTCCTCGATGAAGTGTTTGATTCCTGGTTAAGTTGAATACAACACCTTCCCTCGATTTGGTATTATTCTATTTACTTTAAGTCGAATATATTTTCACTTTTACCATTAATGCTTTTAATATATATTTTAAGTTATATAAAATCGGTATTAAAAATCATTTAATTTTAATGCTAAGGCTCTGTGTAAAAATCAATTTAAAGTTTGTGTTAATTATTAAATTGTTTTACTAAATATTTTCAAGACTTTTAAGCACTATTACAATTGTGTTTATATTGATTTTTTTTTCTGAATTTGTTTTTAACTCTTTTAATTAACTAGCTGAAATTGGATCAGCGACGGATTCTTATGTTAACAGAACAACGAACATTTTCCATAAATGCTGCGCATTCACTTTCCTATTATAGTATTTTGTTTATCATAAAAACTTATTGCAACTACGTTTACACATTCAAGATGTAATTCCAGTGTCAGGCGTAATGTATATACTCGGTAATTTTCAACGTTATTAGTGAATTTTTTGGTATTTTTATCAGGCTTTGTTTTTGCAATATTTTAAAAATGAAAAAGGAACATGCAAACGAAATATATGTATATATGATGCAATAAGAGGGTACTCACCCGCATGGTCTTCCGAGCGCTCGCCGACGATGCAGGTGATCCTGTAATTTCGATTCTGTAAGAATGTAACCGAGCAGCAAAGTGTGATATAAATTCCACTGTATTGTTGATTTAAGAACAGCCAGAATAAAAAGATTAATGGTTTATAACCACCAGGCCGGAAGAATCCAGCATATTTACAATGTAATATTAACTTTTTATGACTTGCACATATGCGCATTGAAATCTCGTAGTCGTAATCAAAGTTGAAAATTCCAATCTTAGTGGATGTAATTTGAGGACTTTTATCCGTTCACATTGAGCACTATGGGCAAAAATTACTTATGTAATTCGAGTGTCATTAATTTACTGTAACTTTACAACTTGCACTAAACTTTCAGTAATATACGAATTTTCTTCTCGAAACGAGAGGTTGGTTCGTTGGTTGTGATAGGCTTTCAAGTGTTATATATCTTAGCGGTATTTTTTTTAACCCTCCTCGAACATATCTACTAACGGCCCGTGAAGATGCTGACCAGTGGATCGAAAACGAAATCTTCAACCGAGATTATGGAAAAATTCAAATTCAGATTGAATGCAAATCAAGCCGCTTTCATATGCTAGCTGTCTACTTAGATCCGTTCGTTTTTGTGTGAATGCAAACTGACAGACAATTATTGCCTGCACAATTGGGTACACAATTGAAAGCACTTGAGACCGCAAAAATGATGATCACGTTAATTCGTTGTCGGCGCGTTTCCTCCGACGTGCGCAACGTGTGGCGATTAAAACAGACTCTTCCGTCCGCCCAAGCAAAACTCCTACTTGACGTGGGTTCCTGTTTGGGTGTTGCAGAGATGTCAGCGTTAATGTAATTTAATTATAAAAATTAATACCTGAACTTTAGTCCGCACAGCAATCATTCCCACCTGTGGGTTTCCCGCCAGTCTCCTTCCTCCAAATGACAACTGCCATGTCCGAGGTATTTCGTCGTACCAGATCAATCTCAAACTGGTTCGATTGCGAATTGTGCTAGATCAATCGGAAATTGTTCCGATTCAATCTGCACTCGTACCGGTTCGATCGTTTCGATTGATCTGGGACATTTTGGGGTTAAGCCTTTAACAGCTCGGTTATTACAGGGCAGCTAATTTTCTCGCAATCCCAAGTGATACGGATTGCGAAAAAGGAACTGAAGGATCTTTCAGGGTACCAGGGGTTGTCTTCGCCGTCGGGACACGTAGCGGCGAACAATAAAAGAAAAACGCAATTGACAGACGGACGGACTGACTTATGTTTATGTTTGGCCGGAAGTATACAACCCTTGCGCGTTTTTGGAAATATATGCGGACGGACAAAACAGACGTGACTAATTATCTATCGGCGCAAATCTTTTGCGTGGTATATCCCCACTTCTTTTCCCGATGGGTCCGTTATCAGGTAACGGTTAGGTCCCATTACCTTCTTTATGCGGCTCTTCAAGAATCGCCTGTCCAGCTTGGCGTTGTAATGCCCCGCGGCGTCACTTTGCCGGAAATTTCGCCAGAAAACTTCGTCTCCTTCTTTGAAATTAGCAGATCGTGACCTGAGATTGTACTGCGCCTCATTTGCACTTCCTGCGGCATTAATCTTCCGTCCGATTTGTTGGCGGAGGTCTCCTAGACATTCGTGGGGCTCCAGCGTAACGACAGGATCTCCCAAACACTTTAGTTGCCGTAACAGCCGGTATGATTTACCGTGGCAAATCATGTGCTGTCCAAAGGCGGCAAAGTAAGGGGCGACACCAGTGACGGAATGATACGAGGATCGCAGGGCGCATGTGATGGCAGACAATCGCCGGACCCAATCTTTTTGAGATGGGTGGACGTAGGAACGGATCGCGGCCAATAGGGTGCAGTTCAACCGTTCGGAGGCGTTAGTCTGAGGAGAATATATGGGCGTCAGCTGGTGTTCAATGCCATACTGCTCAAGTAGGCCCTTAAACTGCCGAGACCGGAACTGTACTCCGTTGTCTGAGTACACGCCCTCTGGAACCCTGAACACATGGAATACCCGGTTCTCTAAGAATTTCTCGATAGATGGAGTTGTAAATTTACGGATAGGTTCCACCAGTGGGAATTTTGAAAACTGGTCTAGAACGACTATAACTCCGACGTGTCCCATGGAAGACCGAGGATATGGACCGAGTAGATCGATGTATAGACGTTGGAATACGCGTTCTGGGACGTTGAGTTGACCCATAGGAGGTCGAAGAGGCTGGTTGGGTGCTCTGGTGCCTTTGCAGGTCTCACAGGCGCTCACGTAGTCTTTGACCTGTGATGCCATTTTAGGCCAAAAGAAGTATTTCTTGAGTCGCCGTAACGTCCGACTGTAACCTCCGTGGGCACTGAAAGGATGGTCATGTGCGCGGAGGATCAGATGTTGTGTCATTTCCTCCGGTACCCAGAGTTTCCAAGACTCTTCTTCCTGCCATGGATCACCAGTGGCGTATTCATTTCGTCGACACACATAGCCGTCTATTACCTTCAAATCAGGCAGCTGCGAATGTTGGGTCGCGATGGTTTGCCTCAACTCTTTATAGCTGTCTGATTCGAAATGTGGGCTGTCCAAATCTATCTCGATGGGGTCCTCGTCATTTATTGTCAATTCGGCTCCCTCTGGGGAAAACATTCGTGAGAGAGTGTCGGGTACTATGTTCTGGGTCCCTTTCCGATGTTTGATGGAAAACTTGAACCCTTGCAGTTTAAGAGCCCATCTTGCTAGGCGTCCATTTAAATCTGCCTGGTTCATCAACCATTGTAGTGAAGCGTGGTCCGTGATGATCTCGAATTGGTGGCCCTCGATATAAGCTCGGAATTTCTTCACAGCCATTACCGCTGCCAAACATTCCTGCTCGGACACAGTATAATTTCTTTGGGGCGAATTCAGCTTATTGGACATGAAGGCGATGGGAGCTTCCTCTCCCTCATCGGTCAATTGCACCAGCACGGCTCCTACTCCATGTTGACTTGCGTTACAATGAATGGAGAAGGGCTTAGTGAAGTCGGGGCTGTGCAAGACAGGAGCTGATGTGAGGGCTTGTTTTAGCTCTTCAAATGCCTTTCGGCTGAGTTCGGTCCAAATAAACTTCCCTTTCCGAAGCATGTCTGACAGGGGCGCTGAAACTGTTGCATAATTCCGAACAAACCTACGGTACCAACCGCACACACCAAGGAAACGTCATAGCTGCTTAACTGGTTTTGGTAATGGGAACTCATCAATCGCACGAGTTTTGTCTGGATCCGTTTTGATAGTACCATGTCCGATGACATGTCCTAGGTATTGGACTTCTTTCATGACAAACTTACTTTTCTGTACGTTGATCGTGAGGCCCGCCTTACTGATGTGCAGGGCTACTTCTTGTAAGAGTAGGAGGTGTTGATCGAACGTTTTCGTTATGAGTAACAAATCATCCAGGTACACGAACACTTAGTGTTTCAGGTGGAGTGGGATGACCTTGTCCATCAACCGAGTCATCGTTTTCGTTACACAGGCCAAAGGGCATTGTGAAGAACTGATATAATGGTCGTCCAGGCACTGTGAAAGCGGTCTTGTCCCTCGACTCCTCATCGATCGGAATTTGCCAGAAGGTGTCTTTTAGGTCGAGACTGATGATATAATTGGCTTTCGGCAGTCTCCCTAGTATTCCATCGATGAGTGGAAGAGGGTACGCGTCCTTGATTGTAACCGCGTTTACCTTACGGGCATCAAGACAGAGGCGGACTTTACCTGGCTTCACCACCAAGGTTACCGGTGATGACCAGGCACTTTGGGACTCCTATATGACCCCCAACTCGAGCATCCTATCCAGCTCCGCATACACCAATTTCTCCATGGCCGGTGAGATGGCATAGTGTCTCTGCTTAATCGGTTTACTATCGCCAACGTCGATGGCGTGTGAGACTAGGGTGGTGCGGCCAAGACCTTGGGTAGCGGGTAGCGTAAGATGGAAAAGCAGCGATGGATGCTTCCAGGCGTTGCCGTTGGTTAGGCGTCAGGTCATACCTATCGGGAATAGAAGTGATTCCGTTGACATATCTGGTATTTAAAGACAAATCGGTGAATAAATCGGAGGCCAGTCCAAAGCGAAGGACGAAATCGACGCCAAGGTACACATTCTGAGTCAAAGACGGGATAATGTAGAAAGTAATATCCTTCGTCTGACCCCTGAACGTCACGGGTGTGGTTAGTTTACCTCGTATAGGGTGTTTGGTGCCATCAGCTGTACTGATTTCAGTGCGCCAGGATTTAATCAAGTTCGGATAGTCTTGGAGCACCTTCGAACCAAAGCTCGAGGCAAGACAACTGATACTGGCACCCGTGTCGATCAATGCAAACACGGTCTCGCCCAACACTTTAATTGGATGATAAGGTCTGATCTCATTCTTAGCAACCTCCGAGATGTTACAAGGGTTTAAGGTTTGACGGCAGGTGCGCACTCTCTTGCGGAAATTCCGCCAACGACGGGTTGACCATTTTGTCGTGCGCGGGCGGGAAGTGACTACTTTGAAGCAAATATTCGCTCTCGAGCCACCCGATATTCCTGCAGTCGAACATGATAAGGTTTTAGAGTGCGTATTTGAGGCTGCTGGGGTTCTTCTGGCAGTGACTGCGGTGGTCGCTTCATTATTGTCGTTGGCGAGGTCTCCGGAAGAGAGTGAACATCCGCAGTCATAGTGGTCATGGCTGGTGGGTTAACGTCAGGGTTATTGAGGTGAGCAGCTGGCTGAGGAGCTACTGCGGGGGCTTCGAGTACCGCTGAGGTGGTCGGGTACTCCTTCGGCCGTTTTTTTGCGCGGCACATTCAGGGCAGTCCGGGAAGTATGTGTCCGGCTTGCCGCAACCGTAGCAGAAAACCTTACGCTCTGCTCGGCATGAAATGAACCGGTGTCCGGTTTGATGGCAATTCCAGCAGGTCGTAAGGCTTCCCACTGCTGCTACAGCAAGCTGGTCCTGGTCCAAATCTTCCTCCAATCCATGGTGGTATAATCTGGGGCCAATTCCGCGATTCCTCGCCGAGGACCCGTCCTAGCACCGGGCCGGATTCGTTCGTGATCACGCCGCGAGTCTATCGGAAAATCCCACGGATTTGGGTCCGAATCCCACATCGGAGGCGTTCTTGGCCAAGGTGGTACTGGATTCTCCTTCTGGCTTTCCAGCGAGGCTACCCGGGTGGTCAGGTCCTGCATGAGCACCATTAAATCCTGTAGGACTGTCGCCTCCACAGCCACAGTGGGTCTCGGCTCTTCCGCAGGCGGCACTGCTTCGGCTCGGCGCATTAAGTCAGGCTCATCAGCCACTGTTGGAACCGGCTCCCGCCGGTCCTTTGGTTTGGGCACCACCCCTTGAGCAGCTGGAAGCTCTAGGTGGCTGGAAGGTCGATCCGCTGAGGTGGCTGGTTGTCGGCATAAAGGGCAAGTACGGCTAACTAATAAATGCTGGGTCACACAGGCTTCACGAAATTCATGTCCGCACGCCAACGTTCGTACGGACGTTCCATCATTTTGCGCCTGCTGGCAGATGACGCATAATGCCGTGGGCCCCACTTCCGAACGCAACCTGCGCTTGTCTGGCGTGCGTTTGGTCGACATCCTAAATGAAATTTAATTTTCTAAATAAATACCTAAATTGATGAAAGAGTTGAATAAAGGCTACAATGACGCTATAAAAGAAATAATTAAGTATTAATAATCTTCCGAGCGCTCGCCGACGATGCAGATGGTCCTGTAATTTCGATTCTGTAAGAATGTAACCGAGCAGCAAAGTGTGATATAAATTCCACTGTATTGTTGATTTAAGAACACCCAGAATAAAAAGATTAATGGTTTATAACCACCAGGCCGGAAGAATCCAGCATATTTACAATATAATATTAACTGTTTATGACTTGCACATATGCGCATTTAAATCTCGTAGTCGTAATCAAAGTTGAAAATTCCAATCTTAGTGGATGTAATTTGAGGACTTTTATCCGTTCACATTGAGCACTATGGGCAAAAATTACTTATGTAATTCGAGTGTCATTAATTTACTGTAACTTTACAACTTGCACTAAACTTTCAGTAATATACGAATTTCCTTCTCGAAACGAGAGGTTGGTTCGTTGATTGTGATAGGCTTTCAAGTGATATATATCTTAGCGGTATTTTTTTAACCCTCCTCGAACATATCTACTAATGGCCCGTGAAGATGCTGACCAGTGGATCGAAAACGAAATCTTCAACCGAGATTATGGAAAAATTCAAATTCAGATTGAATGCAAATCAAGCCGCTTTCATATGCTAACTGTCTACTTAGATCCGTTCGTTTTTGTGTGAATGCAAACTGATTTCCACTATCCGCGATTTATCGACAGGCAATTATTGCCTGCACAATTGGGTACACAATTGAAAGCACTTGAGACCGCAAAAATGATGATCACGTTAATTCGTTGTCGGCGCGTTTCCTCCGACGTGCGCAACGTGTGGCGATTAAAACAGACTCCTCCTTCCGCCCAAGCAAAACTCCTACTTGACGTGGGTTCCTGTTTGGGTGTTGCAGAGATGTCAGCGTTAATGTAATTTAATTATAAAAATTAATACCTGAACTTTAGTCCGCACAACAATCATTCCCACCTGTGGGTTTCCCGCCAGTCTCCTTCCTCCAAATGACAACTGCCATGTCCGAGATATTTCGTCGTACCAGATCAATCTCAAACCGGTTCGATTGCAAATTGTGCTAGATCAATTGGAAATAGTTCCGATTCAATCTGCACTCGTACCGGTTCGATCGTTTCGATTGATCTGGGGCATTTTGGGGTTTTCTTTAACCCTTTAACAGCTCGGTTATTACAAGCTGTCCCTTTTGGTCTCAATCAAAAAGAGTAAAATTGACTTGGCGCTCTCCTTTCCATCTAGTGATCTACTTTTTACTTTTGGAAATGAGCAATAAGTATCAATTTCATACAGGCTGTAGGAGTCTTCATCATCCAAATGACGGTTCTTTTAATTTATCGCGATCGCAGGCTCTACTCCGACGAATATGCAATCTCCTATTTCACCTCTCCTTAAACAGCGTCACAGAAAATCGATCGGAACAACAGACACACATGCCCGCACGCTTGGAAAATGGAATTTTCGATCACAGTTGTTATGAGATCTCCTAGCCACTCGAGTTATCGTATTTTATGCACAGTAGCCGAAAAACTCAGCCAGATGTAGTTTCACACGAAAGTTCTTCACCATGAAAAGTTCCGATATTCCATACTTTCTTCGCGCTTCCAAATCCAAACACTCCCTCGGAGCAAAGTTTCCCACTCTATCTTATTATCCCAAAATATTGTTCGAAACAGACTCTGCACAACATATCGTATTGCGAATTTCAATTACGAATCACTTTCGAAATTTCAATTTGGGATATTTTACATTCGCTTGGCTTTTAATTTGCTTTTCTTTCTAAATTATTTCTATTCCACAATATTTTCCACACTTAAACCAATGAATCCCGTAGCATTGAAATCCAGTAATCCAAATAATAGATGCAAGCGAAGGCTGTTTTTATCCAATAGTTTGCGATCCGCAAACAGTTAAAACTTTTATCGAAAAATAAGTTCCGAATTTTCCACTTTAAGTATTAAAAATCTTTAACTGAATTTATTTTCTCAAAAGTAAGACGTTGTTGTTGATCCGGTGTAGGAACTAGCACCCTCCGTAGTCCGCAGACACTTCCTCCCCCGACGTGATCGCTGTCACGATCAAAAGCGGAATCCCGTAAAATCATGATTTCTCCTTCAAAAAGTATTTCATTCCCGTTGGGTTTTCTATTCTTGTCTTCTTCTTGTGTTATTCAATACACTTAATAAATACAATCGAAAATTGGAATACAGTAATATGAAGAGTTTACGGTATTTAAATCGTATTACTAGTTTTTGTGTATTGAATTTATTTGAATCCTTTATTTTATTAATTCCGTAATATTTATGAGTTGAAACGGAGAATCGAATGAAATGCGTTACTTTTATGTATAACAAAAATATATATTTTAACCAAGTATTACAAAATAATGAGATTTATAAATTGTAAGCGATGCAAAATAAAGAGAATACAGCTAATGTTTTTTATGAAGTATTGTATTATACCCTCTTGGTTAATTGATAATTTACAATTTTATTTTTAACTTTAGAAATCTTGTTGAGACTTTACAAAGATGTCATTGACGGTTTGTTTATGGAAATATATGACGAAATTGATGTGAATTTGCTATTTATTCCAAGTTCAATTATCATACTCCAGAAAATTGATCATATATGAATACAAATAAATAGTGCAATGAATATGAATATCCCGTGACAAAAACTTCGATTGCCTGGAAAACAAGGAGACAAAGGAAAATGAGAAGAAACATAATAATTACGTTAAGGTCAAGTGACATCCCTAAAAGCAAAGTTTCTATCTAATTAGTTGCACATTGCTGTACTCGCGGGCCATGGTGATAGCTGGCCTCATCATCTTCATCGTATGCATTCCAATGTTGCCGTCGGTTGTCGTGTTCTGGATCAAGATCAACCAAATCACATTCTTCAACATCAATTGGAATATTTACAACTGGCCGTGGAGGTAAGCTTGCCTCCTATGTGTGAACAATTTCTGGGTTGATACGATTTGGGAAACCAACTTGGAACTGAACAATTAATCGTCCTTTCTCGAAAGGATTCTTGCACATGGGCATGCCTTTACCCATAATGCATTTTGTCTGATCCTTCTTAATTACTTCACCGGGTAGGGATGTGATAACCAAGTCTCTTTGATCTAGAGTTTTGATCACCATTTGGAATCCACATAGAGCCTCGACTAATTCGATGGGTCATTTTATAGCCAAGTCATTGCCAGCACGCATGAAAACTGGATGTTCTCTTTCCTCCAATACAATTATAATATCACCAGGCGTAAGACCGGGTTCTTGATCACCTTCACCAGAGAATTGAACCTTTTGGCCATCTCACATTCCCTTTTCAAAATGTATTTCCAGAATTTTACGATCACGCACTGTCTTTCTGCCATTGCAATTTTTGCATAGGAGATAGGAAGGTTTTCGAGCAGTGTGCTAGTGTGACTGCTCGATTACTACAAGTTTTTATACAAAATTTGAATTATTCGTACAAAGCATCTTTTTCAAGAGTTCATATATCCTTCTGCTTATTAATATGAAGACTAATTATTTCGAAATTATTTTAATTCATTTGAAAATTCAATAACAATATAATAAATGGCATTTATGAAAAATATGCCTACAGTTAACAACTCCGGGATTCTGCTTTCCGCTTTCGAGGATTAAATAGATTCCCCATCCAGAGAAGCGCTTGAAATCAATACTGTCGCTACGCTACTTGCGTTTGCCTGCAAAAATAAAAATATGTCTGAGCTCCACAAGAGATTCATAAGAACAAACAAATTACCGATTGTTGTCCATTCATTATTTTTACATCTTCATATATTCGTATGTCCAATATCATTTAACAGACTCCTGAAAAAAGAAATAAAATTGATTTCATCAGTAAAATTATTCAAGCAATATGCTAACAAAAAATTTCTCCAAAATTGAGGCGGTACTGCGCGAAAACTAACCGAATAAAATGATCGCCCCGAAACGTGAACATGATCATGCATGAACTGGAAGCAGTGATTTTGAAAGAAAAAACACTTCCAAATATTGTATTTTCTTTTCAACATTTGATGCTGATACTAACCTACGAAATGATACTCTTGTGGGCTGACGGTAGGTTCTGTTATTGCATTTTTTCATAATGAACCTGATTTTATAAACTTCTTTGCCCTTTCCTACTTTTTCGTCGGATTATAAAGTTTTCTCACTTTTAATCTAACCACTAAATTGCCTCTTATTGTCCTGTCAACGAACAACGCACAAATCATGAATTTTCACTGATTTTAACATTGAAATTACACAGTTAACAAGTTTGTTTACGGGTTTTCACAGCCGAATTTGACAGCGAATGCAAAAAAATCATATGATAATATAAAGATTTCTCCTTATCGACAGCTCAGAGCAATAAGAAAATGGAAGGGACCGTCCCATACAAAGTATATGGTAAGAGATAAGAACCACATTTCGTCTCGGGCTATCTAACTGATCCGAGCTGGCTCTCTTGGACTCCCTTTCATGCCGTAACGTCAAAGTTGATCTTGGCCCGTGCTCCAAACACAACAGTGCAGTAGAAAAAATCGACTTATGGGGACTTTTTAAATAATTTCAAAATCACACTTTGTTTCATTTTTGTATATCGTATAAATAGAATATTTGCATAAATAGTTATAATATAAATTGAAGCCGAAAATATTTTACTATTAAGATGGCAGAAAAGAGTTACTAATATTGAATTTCAAATCGCTGCTCAACAAAAACCTTAACTCCACCAAAGTCATGCCCCAATCCCGATTGAAATAGGAGGAGGGTGGTATTAATTTTAAAAAAGACTCAGTTTCACGATGTTGATTTATCTCTCAACAAAATAAGACATTGGTGACTCTTTCCTACCAAAAATTGGTTTCTTTTTTTCCAAATTCAAAAGTGCTGTATTTAAGCTTTACAAAACAAATCAAACTTTGAAATATTCAAAGAAATTCGATACAGACGACACCAAATTTTATGAATAGAAAATTAATACGTACGATTCATCACTTAGAAAGGAGAAAAAATCACCCAAAACTTTTCAAAACTTAAATATAATACAAAGAGCACAGCAAAATTTCGACAATGTTCAAGTTTATGAAGCTAGTTCTAATGAAATTTCATCAAAAAAATTTTACCTTATTCTAATATTATCCTATGGCAACATATGTTACCCAGACTTTCCAACTTAACTCATGTTCTAATAGAATTCCATAGAAGCTATATGATCTACCTGATTGTATTTATAATATTTCTTATAAGTGTCATCATCATCAAATAAAATTGTATTTCGAAATTAAAATTCAGTTAACTGGGTCAAATAAGCTACCTAATATTAAAAAGAAAACGGAATGAATAAACAAAGTTAATTTAAAGTTATTCCAAATGAAACTATTATATTTCTGAATTCAATATTCAAACATAAAATTTTAAAATTTGGCGCCTAATGCACCTACAACGCTTAAGAATTTCCTCAACGCCTTTGTTCTTTGTATAAAATATTGTTTACTTTTCCCATTGAGTAACTAAATAACACTGAAGTTGACAACTACGACACAATGTGATCGCAACAACCCCTGCGACCACTTTTCCTACTGATACGCTCTTGTAAACAGAGAGAACCAAATTGCACAAGCAAACATGGCTGCTGCTCAATGTAAACAAATTTTCATGCTATCCTAAAAATTTGTTTTCTATTTGAAAAACCTTCACCATTGGGAGGAAAACATGCAAAATGTTAACATATACTTAATTTATCTGTGAAAGGAAGCATCTACAGATCCTTTTCGACTATAATTTTTACACGAACGCACTACACATTTCACTTTGAAATTGTAAAGTAATTTCACTATGTCACACGTTAAAGTTACATGAATCACAAACCACAATCGAATCTTTAAACACTTGGAACGAAATTAGCTAAACTTTTTAATTGGATCATTTCACCCTTTTCACATCAACTTAATGTAAATCTATACGACAAATTTGCTCTACATTTGAAGCTTATCTAACGTCGCGCGGATATCGATCACTCTTTCGGATGGCTCCGATAGCTTTTTAAATTACTTTTTATGGAATTGTTTGCAGCTACATATAAATGAGTTGCATATTTTGAATAATAATTTTTCTGAAAAATTATTAGAGAAGAAAAATGTTAGAAGAAGGTGGTTTCGACGTGTGCACTAATTCTCCTCAGGCCATCACTCTTAGATACACACCGGTGATGGCGACCACCATGCTCAGAGGTGAGGGAGTTAATTTTAATTTTTCTACTTATGCAAACTCAATATGTTTTTGTATCTGCAAGTTATATTCAAGGTAAATTTCTCTTGTAAGTACTTGTATTAGCTAAACTTTTTAATTGGATCATTTCACCCTTTTCACATCAACTTAATGTAAATCTATACGACAAATTTGCTCTACATTTGAAGCTTATCTAACGTCGCGCGGATATCGATCACTCTTTCGGATGGCTCCGATAGCTTTTTAAATTACTTTTTATGGAATTGTTTGCAGCTACATATAAATGAGTTGCATATTTTGAATAATAATTTTTCTGAAAAATTATTAGAGAAGAAAAATGTTAGAAGAAGGTGGTTTCGACGTGTGCACTAATTCTCCTCAGGCCATCACTCTTAGATACACACCGGTGATGGCGACCACCATGCTCAGAGGTGAGGGAGTTAATTTTAATTTTTCTACTTATGCAAACTCAATATGTTTTTGTATCTGCAAGTTATATTCAAGGTAAATTTCTCTTGTAAGTACTTGTATTAGCTAAACTTTTTAATTGGATCATTTCACCCTTTTCACATCAACTTAATGTAAATCTATACGACAAATTTGCTCTACATTTGAAGCTTATCTAACGTCGCGCGGATATCGATCACTCTTTCGGATGGCTCCGATAGCTTTTTAAATTACTTTTTATGGAATTGTTTGCAGCTACATATAAATGAGTTGCATATTTTGAATAATAATTTTTCTGAAAAATTATTAGAGAAGAAAAATGTTAGAAGAAGGTGGTTTCGACGTGTGCACTAAGCTTCAAATGTAGAGCAAATTTGTCGTATAGATTTACATTAAGTTGATGTGAAAAGGGTGAAATGATCCAATTAAAAAGTTTAGCTAATACAAGTACTTACAAGAGAAATTTACCTTGAATATAACTTGCAGATACAAAAACATATTGAGTTTGCATAAGTAGAAAAATTAAAATTAACTCCCTCACCTCTGAGCATGGTGGTCGCCATCACCGGTGTGTATCTAAGAGTGATGGCCTGAGGAGAATTAGTGCACACGTCGAAACCACCTTCTTCTAACATTTTTCTTCTCTAATAATTTTTCAGAAAAATTATTATTCAAAATATGCAACTCATTTATATGTAGCTGCAAACAATTCCATAAAAAGTAATTTAAAAAGCTATCGGAGCCATCCGAAAGAGTGATCGATATCCGCGCGACGTTAGATAAGCTTCAAATGTAGAGCAAATTTGTCGTATAGATTTACATTAAGTTGATGTGAAAAGGGTGAAATGATCCAATTAAAAAGTTTAGCTAATACAAGTACTTACAAGAGAAATTTACCTTGAATATAACTTGCAGATACAAAAACATATTGAGTTTGCATAAGTAGAAAAATTAAAATTAACTCCCTCACCTCTGAGCATGGTGGTCGCCATCACCGGTGTGTATCTAAGAGTGATGGCCTGAGGAGAATTAGTGCACACGTCGAAACCACCTTCTTCTAACATTTTTCTTCTCTAATAATTTTTCAGAAAAATTATTATTCAAAATATGCAACTCATTTATATGTAGCTGCAAACAATTCCATAAAAAGTAACTTGGAACGAATTTAGATCGCAAAAACTTTCCACAGTTTTAATATCTGATAAAATTCGCGACGAAACTTGCAAATTGGCCAATTTGGCGCACAATTTGCATCAGTCAACTTGACAGACAGATCACCTCTAGTCAGCTTTTGGAACAAGAAAGTTACCAGCAAGAGGCAGACGGGAAGGAAATGACAGACAAATTGCTTGGAAGAGAGCATAAGCCGGTCGCATGCTCTCTCATGTATTTTATATGAGCTTAGCCCTTTGAGGAACACGATAAAACCGGAGTGGACATCCATATGTACACCAGAGCTTATATACTAACAAACTAACGCACTACGAACAAAGTGCTCGTCTAACGGTAGTTTGTTTTGGTTCCACCGACTTGAGTTTGTATTGGTGTACGTGCGTATTTGCAAGAAAATCCGCGAGAAACAAGGTCAGACAAGGTCAAGAACACCGTATTCATTTCATCCCATAAGAGTGAAAGAGATGTAAAATTGAATTTAATTTAACGATTTCGTTAAAATGAGCGAAATACATTTAACGAAGCAAAATGTCTCCCATTTTCAACTGTCAATCTGAGAAACGTCATCGCAGTAAACAAGTTTTATTGTTGAACTCGTGGTATCGCCAGAGCTTATGTTTAGATTCGCAATTTAATTAATTAACATTAAGTTGAATCAATTTAGTAGTACGATTCTAGTATGTTGGAATTGTGCAAATTGATTTCTAGAAGCATATTTCAGCAATCCCTAAGGATGTCTTCGTATTTCGTAAGAAACATATCCATTGGTGCTAAAAATTGTAAAACGAATGCTACCCTTGAGTATTCAAGAAAACTCAGTCTAATGAACCCTTCGCGGGTATTCTCAACAACTGTACCCAACGTACAAAGGATGCAGAAGAGTGAGTTGATTAGATAACATCTCTGTGAATATTTTAATTAACGTTTCGGTATGTTTAACTTTAGAGTAGAGATCACCGTAATATTTTAAAATATCTCACCCAAATGTTTACAATGATGTCAAGTTTTCGATTTAAATGCAATTTAAAAGAGATACTGTTGAACCTAGTGGGTATTATATGCTATTAGAGAGAATAAATCATATTTTTATACGTTATATTAAAAACGCGATGCTTTCTCGTTAAAACCTTGTGGCTAGTGTTATTCCAATGCTTTCAGCGTGCTGCCTGCAACCACTTTGTGAAAAGCTAAAAACGCCATAGATATAGAAATTTCTCTGTCAAGTTTCCAACGCAGAAAATTAATTTTATTTTGTTTCGACAATTTGTGACATTGCAACCGGTTGGGGGGTAGAAGATAAAGTCTTCTATTTTTCTATAGCTTTAGAGTAGAACATCTTATCTCATGCGGTTTGCATGCAACGATGAGATGGCAGAAGATAATGATTTTAATCAGCTTCCGTACGCGATAATTCTCTTGTTTACGAGACAGTTGGTTTTATTATCGTAAAATTATCGTGACATCACTTTGCGATACTGTATCTTAAGAGTTAACACAAACAAATTTCATAATTCCGAGGGAATGATTTTAAGGTCTTTGTAATTGATCTACGAGCTTAGGTAATTGTTAATATTGACAATTGTTTGGAGAGATTTTGATAAAAGATGAATTTTTGATGTCATGGGTAAAAATTATCGATCAGGCTTTTTGCATTGATCTAGTGTAATTGCAGCGATTGTAATTAACGACGAAAGAAATATTTATTTGTCGAAATTAGAGAAGTTGATATTAGTACTTCCTAAGATTCAACGTCAAACAATATGGGAGGATATGAGACATCAACCAGCGCAAGGCTGAAAAGATTGAAAAGTCTTCTTCTCACACGCGTCAACAATATTCATTGGCGATTTCTGCATTACAACCATTCCTCGCTGGCTTTGTTAGAATTATACCTTAAAAATTTCCGGAACTTAATACTTTCATAAACCAGGAGGGAAGGCAGAGAAACTAATCGACATTAGTCCACAGGACCCGGATGGTGTTTTCATGAAAGTGAAAAGGATGTTTTGTAAGAAGTCTCAATTGGAGGTTTCAAATCTTGAAGTCGCTAGTGATGAGATATATCTTCTAGATAGAGCTGGTATCGAAATTAATAATACGACTCCGGATGCAGATGGAAATAGGATCGTTGACCGAGTAAGACGAGCGTCTTCTCTGTTTTCCCCACTGATCTCCACCTTTCAGTCCATCAAACGACTATCTTTTTGGGTATTCGCTATTCGTCCATTGGATTCACATGGCCAGCCCATTGCAGCTTCCGCAGTCTTACAATCGTTGAGACCTCCAGCTCGTCATCCATTTCATGGTCGTATCGAATTCGCCATTGGTCCTCGTATGGTTTCGCTCCAATTATCTGCCTCAGGACCCGTCACTTAAAAGCGTTCAATATATTTCCGGATGCTTGGGCTAGGGTTTATGTTTTACACCCAAAGCATGGCACAGGTCTTCTTACAGATTTGTATACTTGGAGCTTGCTTGCTTACTTAAAGTCAACGAAATGTTGGTATACGTCTATGTTGAACTTCCAGCATTTCTCAAGTTCTTGCTTGACTTGCTCTAAAGCCACCATGATACTCCCCAATAATACTATTAGTGTATGATCTGATTTGATTTTCTAAGATCATTGAAAATATCTTGTGTGCCGTACAAAGTAGTGATACGCCTCTAATATTCCGTGGAAAGTTCCTGCATTATCTATTTCTATAGAAAATATGATTCTAAGATATGTTAAAATGAAAGCCCACTGGTGGACAAACACCGCACATTATAACCGAGAGAGAATTCGCCGTGGTGCCACCATTGATAAGACAGTGTGCAAGTAAAATTTGGGCCACTTGACCCGTTTGTATTTGAAGGCCGAACAAGAAAGGCAAGACAATTGTCTGAAGAATAGCCCATATATATTACCCAGCAGATGCTCAAATGTAAACGGTGGCATTTCGTTATTCTGCACCTAGCATTCTACTAAAACTTAATCGCCCAAATGGCTATCTAAATTTATTTATAACATGTAATCTTAGTCATTTCAAACTTCGGCCACTACTATATCCACTGTCATTTTCAATATTGTAAACAATCGTATCAAGTTAATTTCTGTATATTTAAAATTCTACTATTTATACAGTTATTTACATTTTATAAATTTAAATAAATCTATTTTCCAAAGTTTTTTTCTATTATGTTCTAAATTCCTTCATTCCGCTCTCTTATTTTTTTAGATGATGGTAACGAACCGTGATTATTTTAAGTGAGGATATTGCTCATGCTTCGGCATAAGCGCTGCGTTAATTAAAGAAAGCGTAAGGGCTCACCTTACTTTTTCTGCTTACAGAACCGCTAGAAGGTGAAGGAAAGAGATTGAAAACCAGAGGTTTTTTACTTGCACATGGTTCCCCTTGATGATGGGCTTGTTCAGTGATCATACATTCCAGGATCTAATACTTTTGTCCTTTTTGTTGTTGTGAGCCGTTGCGGAAGATCCAATCAATTTCGAGGCTTGGTTGCAGGTTTCGAAACAATGTAGCTTCATCCAGAGATGAGTTAGCCCATCGTCCAATGCCAATTCTGGCGGCATGGCTATTAACTTCAATTCTGTTACAAGGTGCGGAGGGCTTGCCTTATCCCTCTTGCGTCACCATAAAGGAGGTGTAGAGAGGATTTAGTAGCAGAGCTGCAGCTGTATTTGCAACTATGGGGATTTCACGGTTCTTAATGCCCCACCATTGAACCAGTAAAATCAATGTGCGACCTGAGTCCATTTACTACCATTTGTTCGTAGAATTTAGGATGAGAGATTAGGAAGCTAGGGATTAGGGAAACAAGGAGATCCCTTTATCTTTTTCAACCTAGATTGGGACCGAATACGGCGGAATCAAGTGGATGACCTAGATCACAAATTTTTTTGATGTGACACATATAAAATAATTAGAGACGAGTTTGGTTTCTTCACAGTAAGGGATATCCTGATAAAAAAATGACCGAAATTTGATCGTTGAGTTCAGAACCCATATTGAATTTGCTGAGATTAAGATTTAAAGCCCACATGGTATTGGGTGTCCGCGGATTAAGGAACAAAAGATGGAGATTTTTTTGTTTTTATATTTGCTTCTATGGGGACAACCGCTCACTGTCTACATTAAAGACTAAATTTTTAAGCACACGCTCTGCAGCTGCAGGGAGTTCCTGTCATTCTATCAGAAACAAGTCACATCAATATGTAGGAGGTACGGAAGTGTGCTCAGTTTTATAGGCTCTATAGGTGCAGGTTCACAATATACTTTTTAACTCGGTTTACCTACAGACCGTTTAGTTATGATAGTTTACAATGCTATGGCTCATATTTTAGCATGTATTTCAGCCTAATTTTTTCGCTGAGGTAATCATTTTTGTTTGATCTAAACACCCTTAAAAAGAGTCACGGTCCTCTTTTTTTCTGGCCCTCCAACGCCAAAACTTACATCATCCGAGCCCCCCTCGTTTGCTAACAAGTTTCTATGCGCCCATGTTTGGGCTCAGTATGTGAACTAGTCCTGCACTATTCAGAACAAAATATCGAACATATCAATTAGAATATGGAAGTTTATTTAACTCATACCCTAGTATAAATTGTCCTTTTGCCTTGAAAAATTTTGCCTTATTGATTAGAATTCCCTCAATCAACACTTATTGCAGAAGGACCGAATGGGACATTCAAAAAATATCAACCGAATTTCGCTACCATTATTCTGATTATTATTTCTTGGCATGTTCTTTTCCATATTAATATAATTAAAGTTAAATGTTTTCAAATATGCAACATCACATTTATTTGACTAATCCCTGCAAGTAAACTGTGCACAAATCTACAAATTGATAACGCACAAACATCTTTTTAATGCTTTATATAATTTTAATTAAAATTCATTCTGTTAATTTTGTTTCATTTCATAATCTAACTAACGAGACTGAGAGAAAAAAGTTTAATTAACAATTAAAAACCAAATCGCAACTCAGTTTCGAAAGCGCCATTGAATTTTCAACAATTCACTGAAAAAATTTTCTGCAAAGAGTGATTTCAAATTAAGCAATCAAAAAAGTTTGAATGTTAAATAGCTCTTCAGTGAAAAATTCATTTTAAATTGAATTCATGTTACAGAGAAAATATTGATAAAAGTTTGAGAGTTTCACCTTAAAAACATATTTTTACATACGTACCAAGAATACATTAATAATCAAAATTAATGTCACAAGGCTATTTGCGTTTGCAGAAATACTGTTATATATATTTTTTTTGTGAAAATAAAACTATGTAATACTAGTACATTGTTTCGTTATAAAACGTTTATCCTTTTCAAATAGTTTAGGAGTGCTTGCCTTAAGAACACAAGTTTTAAGAATAGTGCTCGGGAAATGCTTCATTTGGTCGGTCATGATTGGGCATACTAGAACTTTATCCGTAACAGAATGGTAACATCAAGCTTGGCCATTAGACTCTATTAAGATATACAGTATAAGAACCTCAGTAATAGTATAACAGGTGCCACATGCTATAATTTAAATTAGTGTAGTTATTAAAGCTGTAAAAGTAACACCAGAATCAAGGGGAACACCATTTTAATAATCCCAAATTTCATTTCGATGCAATTTTTTGGACCACCTCACAAAATTCAGAACTTTGCTGGGGGCCTGGGTCGAATATTTTCGTCCAAAAATCTACCTGGATCAAACACTTCAGTATCAGTACAAAACTTTGAATCATGAGCTGGTATAAAAACGTGTGCCTTTCTTAAATGTGTAATTCATGTCACGAACGGGATGTGATTTGTAGCTTCTCGCGTGAGGTTCTGTAAAGAGATGGTTATGGGATGGTTAGAAAAACAACAAGACATTTACCACAAAGCAATTGCTCAATGTACGTATTTCATTTCCATCACAGCTTCGAAAGATAGCACAATCCACAATGAACATATGGCTTTTGCCCTCTCCTCGCGTACGTGCTGCATTCATTATTCCGCGATGCCCTCCTTTGATTTTGGCTTTCGTGAACGCAGGAGCAAGTATTGTGCGAGTAACAGATAAAGCAGATATAGGCTTATGCTTTTTGTTTATAGGTAAACTTAGATTCGATCAGAACTTGCTGTCTAAAAGCTGACGTAAGATGTTCCATCATCTGATCATAGGTTTACTGCCGCCATCTATTGAACTTTCGGTACAATTCTTCGTTAAGTTTCTTCAACGCAAATTGCACAACAAACAAAAAAGTAAAGTTTTTCTTCGCGTTACACTTCAAAATAGCAAGTGACCATTCCTCAATGTGTAAAAACCCATATTTACACATAAATTGCCAATTTCCTTTCATTTTGCAGTTAAATCAATATGCAACTTTATAAATTCAAATTATTTAAGCGCCATTTTGCAAACATTACCCGATTCATGATTTCGATGAAGGCGAAAAAATTTCCATATGACAGCATTAACATCTGCTCTCATTTTCTGTACGTACACAACACGCACATCTATATGTGGAGAAGTTTCTCACGCACACATATGAATGCCGGGGAATTTCTCACACATACACACGCAAGTCGAGGGAACCGATTTATCGCTATCGATTTTTCCCGCAGCGTAGCAATCGTTTAAAATTTTTTGTCTCTTTCGCACCCTGGCGTGCCATGAGGAAAATTTGCAAGGTTATTCATCTCCTTTTATTGATCAGCTGACGAAGTGCACCAGCTCGTTAGTTTATAAGCCCTGATGTACACGTTGTCGCAACTACCCTTGCGAGCGCCTACCTAACTACGTGTCTTTAAGCACCTACCCCTGCGACCGTGATTCTAAAGCTAGTTAAGGGGAACCCAATGGGTTGTCAAAAGAAAGTAAACAAACGCATATGCACTCGTAAATATGATTTTATTGCAAATAACACTTCACAGAACAAGAAAATAGCATTGAATACAAATAAAGTATTATGGCTACTTAGGATAGAAAACACTTTCGTATCGATAACCCATCGTTTTCTAGCAATCACGCACATTACACTTTTAATTGAGTTCCTCGCTCCGATTTACAATGTCACTCCTTAAAACGTTATCCCTAAACCAGGTGTAATTTTACTTTCACTACAGTCAATATGTACCTTTGGACACGTTCTCGAACCGAAAAAACGACTAAATTCCGAATCGTATCTCACGCGCCAGGCAAATTTCGCGTCCATGTTTAGTTGCCAAATTGACAATAGGACTAACGAGAGGATAAATATTGGAAATTATTGGAAATGAAATGACAATTAGGCTCAGAACGTGGTCATATCATTTTCTATGGAGTTTAAATGAGCCTAGCCTCTCCATTTGATCCGTTCCTCAAAGGCTTAGTCCATCCAGTTCTTTGAGGAACAAGATAAAACCGGAGTGGACATCCATGTGTACACGTTGTCGCAACAACCCCTGCGACCGCCTGCCTACTACGTGTCTTTTTGCATCTACCCCTGCGACCGTGATTGTAAAGCTAGTTAAGGGGAACCCAATGGGTTGTCACAAGAAGGTAAACAAACGCTTATGCACTCGTAAATATGGTTTTATTGCAAATAACACTTCACAGAACAAGAAACTAGCATTGAATACAAATATAGCATTATGGCCACTTAGTATAGAAAACACTGTCGTATCGATAACCCATCGTTTTCTAGCAATAACGCACATTACACTTTTAATTGAGTTCCTCGCTCCGATTTACAATGTCACTCCGTTGTTATCCCTAAACCAGGTGTAATATTACTTTCACTACAGTCAATATGTACCTCCGGACACGTTCTCGAGCCGAAAAAACGACTAAATTCCGAATCGTATCTCACGCGCCAGGTAAATTTCGCGTTTAGTTTAGTCGTCAAATTGACAATCTGGCTCTCGAAAGGAGAAATTTTGGAAATTATTGGAAATGAAATGACAATCATGCTCAGAAGGTGGTCGCATCATTTTCTATGGAGCTTATATGAGCATAGCCTCTCCATTTGTTCCGTTCCTCAAAGATCCAGTTCTTATTCATCTGAAACCTTTAAGAATGGAACACTGGAGTGGAACATCAACTCAAATTTTGTCATCATTTCCCGATGCGCCACGAACGTTGCTCTTCTGATTTAATTTTGGAAGGGTGTAGTCTAAAAAGGGAGCTACAGTTTAGAAATATTTGAAAAAGGAAAAGTTAACTGCCATTGCATAATTAATTGATAATGTTCCTATTTCAGACTTGAATAGTTTGTAAAACTTTATTTAGATAAAAAGAAACTCACAGCGACATTTAGTAAGCAAAAACTAAATCTGTTCCTTAGGTAATTACAAATTCAACTGCTACTAAAATTATAATTGTTCATTCTTTTATACTTTTTCACCTCCCTTTTCCTTTCATAATCGTCTTCAGTGGAATTAAGGTGAAATGAATAATCGATGAGCTTGACCTTTGCTATGTGTGAGAGAACTACATGCCTTTAAGGTATACTAATTTGTTGAGCTATCGCCTAACAGAAATTTATTCTGATTTTAATTTCACAGTAAAATATATTTTGTGTTGATGTATTTTACTGCTATAAGCTTCAATAACAAGCTGAAGTTTCGTTTCTTGTTCACTCGCTCACCATATGCAACAAAGAGTTGCTTTCCGATGCATGCCACTTGAACATTTTTAAGTATACTATTTAGAGTCGATAGAAGTTTCTCGTATCTGGCAGTAAACTGCCTTACACTTACACCTTACCATAGGCGAGACTTGATCGAATGGCACAAAAATAGCTTAATGCTATCTTGATTCAATTTATATGAGGGAACAAATTTGAGCATATATTAGTTATAAATACGTCGTCTATTACTGTTGAATTTCTCAAACCAGTGATTAATCCCAAAATGAATTATCCTGTGCCCCGATATTAAATTTATCTCTTTGATATATGTTATAAAATTGATCAAAAGTTTGAATACAAAATTCGAATTATTTGTCCAAAGCATCTGCTTGTTAATATAAAGACGAATTATTTCGAAATTACTTTTATTCATTTGAAAATACAAAAATATAATAAATGGAATTCATTCTATATATGCCTACAGTTAAAAGAATAATTCTAACAACTCCGGGATTCTGCTTTCCGCTTTTGAGGATGAAAAAGCTTCCACATCCAGAGAGGCGCTTGAAATCAGTACTGTCGCTAAGCTCGTTGCATTTGCCTGGAAAAACAAAAATATGTCTGAGATCCAGATGAGGTTTATAAATGTAAACAGTTTACCGATTGTTGCCCATTAATAATTTTTTCATCTCCATATATTCGTATATCCAGTATCATTTAACAGACTCCTGGAAAAAGAAATAAAATTGATTTCATTCATAAAATTATTCAAGCAATATGCTAGCAAAACTTGCCCCCAAAATGCAGGCGCTACTACGCGAAAACTAATCGAATAAAATGGTTGCCACCGAAATGTAAACATAATCATGCATGAATTGGAAGGAGTGATTTTGAGTGAAAAACCACTTCTAAATATTGTATTGTGCTTTCTACATTTTTTGTTGTTACTTACCTATGAAATGATACTCCTGTGGGCTGACGGTGCATTCATTATTGCATATTTTCACAATGCACATGATTTTAGAAACTTCATTTGCATTTTCCTTCTTTTCCGTCGCAATATATAGTTTTCTCACTTGCAATCTAACCGATAGATTGTCTCTTATTGTCTTGTTCATGAATAGCGCACAAATCACAAATTTTCACTGATTTTAACTAATAATCCTACAGCAAACGAGTTTGTTTACGCGTTTTCACAGCCGAATGTGGCAGCGAATGCAAGAAAATCATATGATAATATGAAGATTTCTCTTTATCGACAGCGAGAATTGATGACAAGAAAAATCAGTGTTCCATTAGCATCGGGCCGTTTCTGTTAGTTACCTGTTCCAATTCTGAGACTTTCCCTAGCAGCAATCTTGGAACAGTTAGCTAACAGGAAAGGCCCGATGCTAATGGAACACTGATTTTTCTTGTCATCATTTCTCGCTGTCGATAAGAAGAAATCTTCATGTTATCATATGATTTTGTTGCATTCGCTGTCAAATTCGGCTGTGATAACGCGGGAAACCCTACATAATCCAGTTTCTATTTTTATCCGGAGTTGTGCTATCAATTTTGATACCAGCCCTTTGACAATTTATCTTACCACTAGCGTCTCCAAGATTCGATACCTTCACTACATACTTTTTATGGAATAAGCTATGCACTTTCGTAAAAACGTTGAGTTTTACGTCAGTTCCTCTTATTTCGACAAATAGAGATCTTGGTTAGAGCACTCTTTTATCGAATGGTTACCGCTGCATCGATTGCGTTCAAATTTTGTATTCCGGTGCACTCTTTAATTCTAAAACCGACGGTTATAGCACTCTTTTATCGAATGGTTACCGCTGCACCGATTGCGTTCAAATTTTGTATTCCGGAGCACTTTTTAATTCTAAAACCGATAAGGTGAGGAAAAATCCGATTCAAAACGTTTTTCAATATAATTATATTAATTTTAGTATCGAACTGACAGATGAGCACTACATTTATTCGTCAATTGACAACCCACACATTTATTCAATTGTGATCAGATGTTATCATATAACACAATTGAAGAAAATGGGATGAGAATTGTATTTCAACATTTTGGTGGAATTTAAGGCATTAAATTATAATATTTGAAATGGCAGATCCCCGATGCTGCTGTAATATATTGTGCAAGGACGGGTTCTAGAAGAGCAGCCTTCTTTTCTCTAGAAGGGCACCCTTCTATTCTCTAGAGGAGCAACCTTCTATTCTTTAGGTGCGTACCCTTCTAAACTTTATACCCTTCTATTCATTTGAAGAGTACCCTTCTATAGAATAGAAAGGTGTTCCTCTTGAGAATAGAAAGGTGCCCTTCTATTCTTTAGAAGGGTACCCTTCTATTCTTTGGAAGGGCACCCTTCTATTCTTTGAAAGAGCACCCTTCTATTCTTGACAAGGGTACCTCTTTAGTTTTTAGAAGTTATTTTCTTCAAAAGTGTTATATGACAACATCTGGTCACAATTGAATAAATGTCTAGGTTGTCAATTGACGGATAAATGTAGTGCTAATCTGTCAGTTCGATACTAAAATTAATAAAATTATATTGAAAAACGTTTTGGATCGGATTTTTCCCACCTTATCGGTTTAAGAATTAAAAAATGCTCCGGAATACAAAATTTGAACGCAATCGGTGCAGTGGTAACCATTCGATAAAAGAGTGCTATAACCAAACCGACAAGGTGAGGAAAAATCCGATCCAAAACCTTTTTCAATATAATTCTATTAATTTTAGAATTGAACAAATCCATCAAGCAATAGAAGCGTTTTAGAGAAATCACGTAGACTTTTCACACTTAAATTATGTATTCCTTTCCAAAAACATTTGTTTTAGATACTGTGCATATGATTTATCTGATGACCTTATAACAAAGGAGGCAGAGCGCCATTTTGGTAGCGATCAATCCAAGTCGATGTAAGGAATCATTTGCTCTGGAGATTTATGCGAAATGTCGTTGGTTTCTGAGAAAACAAAGCTTAAAGACTATAACTTTCCCTCAAGGGAACTTCCTTGCACCATTAGTTATTCATTTCGCTGCGCGCGCGCTCGCGGGAGCCACTCAGCCCACCCGGTGACTAAATTTCCATATTTATTCGTTTTCTTTCGAATCAATGCGACACATGCAAATGGTCATCGTGAAATCATTTGGTGATTTCGGAAACGACATTTTTGAAAATTCTGTCATAAAAGCTATATTTTTACTTCATTTTCTCAAAGAATTAATCCATTCTGTCCGAAACAATGTTACCTTCACCAAACGTTATTCAATCTCACAAGATCTCGGTTGACCTCCCAAACCATATTCGTAGCATTTATCCTTAACACTAAAGATGGATAGTGACGGACAAGTTCGGCTGACTTGATATGTTTGTTCATTAACCCTCCCCGATACAGCGAAGATTACAAATTCACAATTCCACGTATCTATTAATGTTTACAAACTCGCTCTGCTACTACTGCATTTGGAAACTGGTGGAAGTAAGGTAAATAGCCTAGGGTTTATTTGTCTTTAGATGCACAGGATCAAAACTATTCGTTAGCATAACCTACGCACGTTTAGATATCTATTAAAAGTTACTCCGAAAAAAAACGTGAATAGCCGTATTTATTTATTGTTAACAGGCAAAGTTTTTGCGATCCAATCTAGGTATGGTAAGTTACCGTTTTCAATAGGAATAGTGATCACTTCCGCAACACTATATGGATGATTTTCTTTAATGAATTTGACAAGCTGTTCCACGAGGGCAGTTCTCGTTTTAATCAACATTAGGTGCTCGGTATCCTCATTAATTTTGCCTTCCCATTCATATATGGATGAAATATGCGGAACAATATTGATGCAAGCTGCAACCTTGTTTGAGACCAATCCGTGAGCCAATTTTTTAGCCGATGCTTCGTCTGGGGTAGTCACAAAAGCCACTGAGCTCGAGCCTGGTACATACATCGGACAGGGAGGCAATTCCGCTTTATGGGAAACATCCATGGTCGAAAATTTCAATGAACCAACCGAAGCAAATCTCGACCCACAAAGAAATATGTACATACCATTAACCAAAAAGCTCCGTACTAACCTTTATTGATTATATGAAGCACTACATCATCTTACCACATCCTATCCTGACAACCTTTGAGGAACAAGATAAAACCGGAGTGGACATCAATCTGTCCACGTTGTCGCAACAACCCCTGCGAACGCCTGTCCAAAACGTGTCATTTTGTACCTATCCCTGCGACCACGATTAAAAACTAGTTCAAGGGTGTCACTTAGGTTGTCACAAAAAAGAAAACAAACGCTCGTGCACTCGTTAATATGATTTTATGGGGTGACGGGACTTTCCTGGCATAGGCCCTACGCGTTGCGGACACCGACTCAGTGTGTAAATCGGTTCGTATTAATCCTTAGTAATTTATTAGCCCCGAAAATCGCCGCGATAACGCGCAGACGATAGTTAATTTCAAGCTTGAAATCTGCTTCATACGAAATTTGAACAAGATTGAATGGCGGCGAAGTGGTGTACCAGAAGGAATGTGAGAAGCAGCTGATTGTCAGATTGAAAAATTAGAAAAAAATGTTAAAATTTTTGCACCGCGGGCCTTGCGTGGCCCCGCGCGGGCTACTAAGAATTAATACAAACCCATTTGCACACTGAGTCTGCGTCCGCGATGCGTAGGGCCTACAGGAAAGTGCCGCCACCCCGATTTTCTTGCAAATAACACTCACAAAACCAGAAAATAGGATTGAATACGAATAAACATAATGGCTACTTAGGATAGAAAGCACTTTCATATCGATAATCCATCGTTTTCTAGCAATAACGCACATTATATTATTATTGAGTTCCTCGCTCCGATTTGTGTCACTACTTAAAATTTTGATATCTATAAATCATGTGTGATAGTACTTTCACCACAGTCAACATGTTTCGGTTATAGCACTCATATCGAATGGTTACCGCTGCACCGATTGCGTTCAAATTTTGTATTCCGGAGCACTTTTTAATTCTAAAACCGATAAGGTGAGGAAAAATCCGATCCAAAACCTTTTTCAATATAATTCTATTAATTTTAGTATCGAACTGACAGATGAGCATTACATTATTCGTCAATTGACAACACACACATTTATTAAATTGTGATCAGATGTTATCATATAACACAATTGAAGCAAATGGGATAGGAATTGTATTTCAACATTTTGGTGGAATTTAAGGCATTAAATTAAAATATTTGAAATGGCAGATCCCCGATGCTGTTGTAATATATTGTGCAAGAACGGGATCTAGAAGAGCAGCCTTCTTTTCTCAAGAAGGGCACCCTTCTATTCTCTAGAGGAGCAACCTTCTATTCTTTAGGTGTGTATTCTATAGAAGGGCATCCTTCTATTCTTTAGGGAAGCATCCCTGTACTCTTCCTTCTACTCTATAGAAGGGTACCCTTCTATACTTTATGATACCCTTCTATTCATTTGAAGAGTACCCTTCTATAGATTAGAAAAGTGCTCCTCTTGAGAATAGAAGGGTGCCCTTCTATTCTTTAAAAGGGTACCCTTCTATTCTTTGGAGGGGCACCTCTTTAGTTTTTAGAAGTTATTTTCTTCAATTGTGTTATATGACAACATATGGTCACAATTGAATAAATGTGTAGGTTGTCAATTGACGAATAAATGTAGTGCTCATCTGTTAGTTCGATACTAAAATTAATAGAATTATATTGAAAAAGGTTTTGGATCAGATTTTTCCTCACCTTATCGGTTTTATAATTAAAAAGTACTCCGGAATACAAAATTTGAACGCAATCGGTGCAGCGGTAACCATTCGATAAAAGAATGCTATAACCGTTATCCCTAAGCCAGGTGTAATATTACTTTCACTACAGTCAATATGTACCTTCGGACACGTTCTCGAACCGAAAAAACGACTAAATTCCGAATCGTGCCTCACGCGCCAGGTGAATTTCGCGTCCATGTTTAGTCGTCAAATTAACAATAGGTACTTTGAGGAACGGAACAAATGGAGTGGCTATGCTCATATAAGCTCCATAGAAAATGATGCGACCACCTTCTGAGCATGATTGTCATTTCATTTCCAATAATTTCCACAATTTCTCCTCTCGAGAGCCAGATTGTCAGTTTGACGACTAAACATGGACGCGAAATTTACTTGGCGCGTGAGATACGATTCGGAATTTAGTCGTTTTTTCGGTTCGAGAACGTGTCCGGAGGTACATATTGACTGTAATGAAAGTAATTTTACACCTGGTTTCGGGATAACAACATTTTACGGAGTGACATTGTAAATCGGAGCGAGGAACTCAATTAAAAGTGTAATGTGCGTTATTGCTAGAAAACGATGGGTTATCGATACGACAGTGTTTTCTATCCTAAGTGGCCGTAATGCTTTATTTGTATTCAATGCTATTTTCTTGTTCTGTGAAGTGTTATTTGTAATAAAACCATATTTACGAGTGCATAAGCGTTTGTTTACTTTCTTGTGACAACCCATTGGGTTCCCCTTAACTAGCTTTAGAATCACGGTCGCAGGGGTAGGTGCAAAAAGGCACGTAGTTAGGCAGGCGGTCGCAGGGGTAGTTGCGACAACGTGTACACATGGTTGTCCACTCCGGTTTTATCTTGTTCCTCAAAGAATAGGTATAACGAGAGGAGAAATATTGGAAATTACTGGAAACGAAATGACAATCAGGCTCAGAACGTGGTCATATCATTTCCTATGGAGTTTATATGAGCATAGCCTCTCCATTTGTTCCGCTCCTCAAAGCTCAAAGCTGACAACTACTTCAGAATCATCCTCAGAGCCTTGCGACCTCTGATAAGGTTTGCCATACAAGGAAATGGACGAGCAACGTGAATCTGTGTACCCGTCCATGTGAGAAGCAAATTTAGCACATAAATAAGTTACAAATAACTTAAGCTCTTGAACCTATATGATTTCCCCTGCTTCTCCTTCCCGTTTGTTGCCAGACAGATTTTCTTTCCTATCCTCGGAAGAATTCCTTCCCTCACTGACACCCGCGCTCACCCACAAAATTTCGTTTCACGTGCACACGATCGCGCTTCCGCTATCATTCGTTGAACAGTTTGAAAAGAACACAACAAACGTTCTCTCGCAAATAAACAAACGTACATGTGGGAAAACTGGGCTGTAAAAGGTGATTAAAATTGATAAAATTTGAATAATTTTTATTCAACTAAGTTTTTATTCAACTAAAGTGCCGATTTCGCACACGCGATCTTAAAATTAAAAACATCACCACCGTGAAAGTGTTTCGGAGTGAAATTAAGTGGAAAAACCAAAACATGAAGTGCGCGGTTAAATCGTGTGGAAACGTTTACAGGAAGTATTCACCGAATGTTTCATTCTTTAGGTGAGTGCCAGAACATTATAAATTA